>OZ035960.1:116479823-117003464 GCA_964034945.1 Chrysopilus asiliformis
AAATCTATTATGTAATAAAAATTGGTCATGTTTTTTTACTATCACAAAAATAATTGTGTATATTTGAAAACAAAGTAGTTTAATAGTATTTGGTATCATAAGGATTGGTTTAATCACAATTGGTATACTTTTCTAAAAATCTGAAGAATATCACTAAAACAATAATAGTTATTAATTTGAACAAAAGTATAAATAAAATATTTAAACGTGAAAATATTATGAAAAGTAATGAAGAAGTTACAACACGCTACGGAAAGACTACTGTTTTTGATAGTATAATAATAATTTTTTTAACCTTTCTTAAATTGTTTTCTTTATTCGTAACGGTATTAGGTAACTTCATTGTTTATATATTTGAATACTTTACCTGGAAATTGGAGAAAGGAAAACTGGTTTAAAAAAAAATTGTGTGTACGTTTTGTATTCCAATAAACATTATAAAAGATTTTAGATTTTTAGTCTTATCCCTTTGTAAAACAATCCGTTTTTGCATGCCAGATTGTTTACAAAACGTATTTTACTTAATAGTTTACATTCTTTACTATATTTTATGTAAACAATTATCATTTACTAATTTCTTACGGAAAAATGTAAAAATTTATTTTTTACGCGTAAATGCATTACTCTGTATCGAAGTATAAATTAAAAAACATTTAGATCAACAAGTTTTTCTTAAATGACATTTTTCAAATATTTGTGTTTATACATCTATTGTTAAAAAGAGTAACAATATTTTACGTGACTGTTCTGCAGTCAAAATATTGCATGTTCATAAAAATAAAAAGGTTAAGGTCGATTGGAAACAATAACCATAAGAAATAAAACCTATCTACAATGTTTCTATGGAATCAACCTGTAGCATTTGTTTAACTTGTGGCTTCTATCCAACAGGTAATTAATTAGCCCATGGAATTTGATTAACTTGTTGGCTACGCAAAATCGATTTTATTACTTACGCATAGTTACGCAGGATTATCGATAAAACTTTGTTACATAAGAAATAGAAAATGGGCGGATAAAATCTGGGCAGAAAAAATAAAATTTCTGATTTTACATACAGGTTCAGCCACTATTTGGCCAAAAGTAATATATTTTCAAACCTCGTATGAAAATTGGCCAGCTTTAAATATGATATTGCTGATAATTTACCTGAAGAACATCATCTTCGGTCTCGTCTTCCTCAGAGTCTCCAGTACTATCTCCTCCATAATTTGATTTCACCACAAACATTTGTTTCAATCAAATAGTAATTCACCTTTATTCACTATTTAGAGACACGTTAACCGCTTTTTGATTAAATTTTTGCAAATTACTGGAAAGACACGTCTAACAGGTATGAAAACTGCTAAAACTGTTTCTAAGTATTGATCAAACAAAACCAGGACACATTTTGACTGAAACTTTCTTTCAGTGTAAAGATTTATTTCAGCAAAGAACCTGATTTCAGTAAAGATAATGTTGGTTTTTGTTTTCAATTTTAGAAAGTTTAGGCATAAAACATATCCTTTTGAGTATAACCGTTTGTTTTGATTTGCAACGGAAAAAAAACTTTGGCACGTATTCATAGTAGTTTCTAAACACAGGTTTAACCGTCAATTAAAACTCATAGTTAACAAAACCTATGTTTCAAAATGCCGATCAATACGCATCTTTGATTTAAAAATGAATTTATTTTTGTAAAAAAGCCCTATATCCTTGAGCTTCTTGCCATATTGACTTCTTGCAATTTTTATGATTTAATGAAACATATCCCTACAATTTTCAATTAAATTTTCGAGTGTAATAAAACTTACGATAGAAAAATTTATATTGATGTGCAGATTTTTTTAAACGCGGGTGAAAATATTTTGTTTTTAAACAGCACAACTTCGTATTTTTTTTTCAAATTTGTGCATGTTTTTATATTTTGTCCTTTTTAGTTTCATTAAAACAACTACAACTTTCCAAAAAAATTTTATTACCTCAGACATGAGTTTTTTACTTATATTAACAAATTTCAGTTATTTTGGCAATTATTTGTTACAATGAATAACATTTTTAAAATCTTTCGCGCTCGTTATTCAGCTTGACGGCCATTTTTTTAAAGGTTCCACTTGTAGACAGATGCAAGACATGTCACTAGTAACGAAAGTTCATTTGGATACAATAGTGTTGATATACCCACTGTCGAATTTTGTCAAAACAATAAGAGAATTGCTACGAAGTGGACGTGTTTTCTGTAGTGTTTGGTTTTGTAGTATCTTATCGTCTGAATGAGATCGTCTATCAACTATTTTGCAAAGAATTCGTTTGCTTTGTAATTAAGAAAAATAAAAACTCGGGAGATCGGTTTCCGAAGCGAAGCTGTGAAAATGAGTGTTGTGTTTGGACCAGCAAAGGATTAATCGCAGTTACAGTTTGATATAATCAGAGCCCGCTTAATAGTCAAGGAAAAGGAAATCTAGCTGCAATTCTCAACAAAATGGAACTGGGCGAGGAAGAAGACATCGTAACCGATATCAGGGAGCAAATGTTTCACAACACCGTCAGGGAATATATCGTAAGTTGTAGAAAAGTGCATATGGGTGGCATCTATTCTTATCTAGTAGTATAAAAGTAAAAGGGGCAACGCGATACAAGGCAAGACACATTCGGAATTCGTTTCAGTTTACTAACATGGCAGAAACATGAAAACGTTGGCTTTCCATCGACAAAGTACTTGCCTGACCAAGATGAAAACCAAAACACTAGCATCAGATTCAGACAAAGGTGGAGTGTCCGCTTTTAGATGTCTCGCAACGAGTGTAGCGAAGCAACAAATCATCAACCACTACCGCAGAATCAGCTGTGAAAATCTCTTCGTCACACAAGCCAAGTATTATTTTTTCCGAAGATCTTTTCGTCGTCGTTCAATGTTTTATGTCTACGAAACTTTAAAACTGCAGACTCAGCAGATGCTTCTCTTGGTCAGATTGCATTTTTTTTAATTGCATTCTGGAGTCAGAACTTATATAACTGGATTTAGTTTCTTTATCGTCTTTCAAAGCCATGTAAAAAAACCCAAATCTATCTAACAATGAGTGACGTAGAATAGCTTACGGGTCCAAGAGTTAATTAACCACGTAAGTACAACGAAAAACTCAGCTGGGATCGTTGGGGAGACCTGATAACAGACCTCACTCCGAGAATTTGTGTCTGGTATCCGAAGCTCTGTTATCAAAACGTCATAGCTTCTCGCACTTTCCCTACCACCGCAATTTACGTTTCTTGTTCATCTTTTCCTCCTTTAACGAATCTGATACTGGAAAAATGGCATTATTTTTCATTTTTTATTACTCGCCTCGATACATCGAATTACGTTCGCTTTCTCTTCGTTTGACTGCATGCATAGCGCTGTTACTATTAACTATTATTAGTGACAATTCTCATCTAATCAAATTAATTTTTTTGTTGGGTAAATCGTAGAGTTAGTTTGACCTATTTTCCACAATAATTCAATTGGTATTTTTATGAAAATAGTAAACCTTTATATTTTGGATGTCATAAAAAAAACAGACCCATCTAAAATCACTTTGCCTAATTCGCTTGGAGGGCGGAGGTTTAAAGTGAATGAACTTCTAAATAAATGTAAAATGTAAATGGCACCAAAGTTGTTTGTTGCGTGTGTCCATGAAAATGCATTTCTAGCCGTAGGCAGATACTTAATTTATTATCCATTCTGCCTGTTGCTAATGTTTCAAAATACGCGGAAAATTATTTCTTCATTTGGCATTTGGATATAAAATCGACTTTCCTTATGGTATGGTTCTTTAACCCTAATGGAAATGTAAAAATGACATTTCCATATTGGTTTTGATTTTGTTTGAGGAGAATTTTTGCAATAAAATTAGACATGGTTTTAATCAGGTTAAATTTGTTGTTGATTTCTTGGCCAAAACATTTTTGCAGAAAATCATTCTTACAATCCTCCTTTTAAAAAACTAATTGGCTACAATTCTAAATGGGAATAATCGGCCCTAGATCCAGTAAATTTTAATCTTTTATAACAAAACCCAAACCCTATATTTTTAGGACTCCAATCCAGTGGATCTAAGATACCATTGTTGCGACATCATTAAGCAAATCTTATTAAATTATTCATTTTTAATTCCAAAAATCTGGCTTTTTTAAAGTATTATTTATTTCTAAATTGCAGATATTTATGCTACTACTACTTCTACTATATTTGGGATCATACGCAGTAATTGGAAGATTTAGACGCCGTGATAGAGAAGACTTGTTTTCCACAGATGAAGATGAAATCATTGTATATCGTATCAGGTCTGTTAATTTATTTATACATATTTCTAACACATTTTTTTTATTTACTCACAAACTTAAGTTCACTGTAAATAGATTTGCACCTCGATAACTCGGTTTTTTTTCTGTCCCCTTCATATTCGAGTTATCCAGGTTGAACTGTAGTTTTAAACGTTTCCAAAAATGATCATTTCAGATTTTTACTGAAATACAATTGCATTACTGATAAATAACCCTTTAAAGTGTTTATAGAAACATCGTCCCAATTGATTTAATGGTTTTTTTTCTCTTTGCTTTCAGTCTGTGGATGTGTACATTTTCATTAGCGGTAGCGATTGGAGCTGCATTGCTTCTACCGGTATCAATAGCCAGTAATGAGGTTCTATTACTATATCCAAACAGTTACTATGTCAAATGGTTAAATAGCTCACTTATTCAAGGTAAATATTTATCCTTCTTACTACTTTAAGTGTTAAGCCCAAGAGCTCTTTTGTAGAAGCTTCCCTTCTATTGTACTTTTAATTGTTCTTAAAAAAACTTGAAGCTTTCAACCGAAAATTGTTTTATTTTTGAGTAATTGGGCCACTAATCAGTTTTAGGTAAATGAAATTAGAATCGATGGAATTAATTCAAATACCTTTCATTGATTTATCAAATTGAAAAACACACATTTGCTTAATGGGCTCAATTCTGTAAATTTTCATAAAATTTTGTCTTCATAAAATAAAAATAATTTTTTTTAAACCCGTGTTCTATGATGGCAATATGAAATTATTTTACGAATTATTATTTCCACATTTTTGAAAAAAGTAATAACTCTCAGGGTGTTCTACATTTCTTTTTTTATAAATTTTATACGCTGCTACTCTTGTAGTACATGAACTTTATAATGCAAATGTCAAATGACATTCATAAAAAATGTTAGAATGGCTGTAATATAATCTACCGGTGTTTTTTTATGCTATATGTGGCAACATAAAATTTCAAATTCAAAATAGGACTTTAGAAAATAAAATCACATAAAATGATCAAATTTTTCCAACAGAAATAGGGTCCAATAAATCATGATAACTGTTGATAAATTACTTAATTTTTTTGAGATACTACTTCCATATTAATATACGGCGTTGTAATTGTGATGCAATAAGAAATTTTGCCTTGAAAGCTTCTTGTTTGGGAAAATGTTTCCATTTTGATTACGTGTGAATTCAAATATCAGATTCTCGCATGTTTAGATAATCTAAAAATTAATCAGTTTTTTGTAGATATTAACGAAAAATATAATTTTTCATTAATTTCTCTAGGCCTATGGAATCAAGTATTTCTCTTCTCGAATTTATCATTATTCGTATTGTTGCCGTTTTCTTATCTCTTTGCCGAATCTGCCGGATTCTCTGGTCACAAAAAGGGCATCATTGCACGAGCTTATGAGACATTCACCGTTTTCAGCCTATTGGCATTCGTAGTACTCGGCCTAACATACGTACTATCAGCGTTTTTCGATCCAGAGAAAAGTGGATTCTTAGCCATGTTCAGTAAGTTTGCATTTGTTGAAATAAACAATTTGTATTATGTTTCTATGCAAATGTTTAGAGTTTTACAACTTATTATATTCAATTCAATGGAAAATTTCAATTTGAATTGAAATCTATTCAACCGTTTAACAGATAAAATGCTACTTTAATTAAAGCTCTGATTGTGTGTGTTTGTTTTCTTTTTAAACCTTTACTTTCAGATTTAGGGAGTGTTCATCTACCATTTCTATACTCGTGTGTATCATTCTTGGGTGTGCTTTTATTACTCGGTAAGTGCAATTTCAATTTTCATTACATCGAATTTTCCAGATTTTAGATCTTCAACAAATTTTTCAATATATTCGAGCTCTTTAGAGTTGTTCTTTTTCGCTGTTTTAATGCTCTTCTCAAAATTTTTGATGTCATCTAAATAAAAGTACGATGTAGCACGATAGAGCCATGCCCTTAAATTCTTTTCATCCAATTTATTAATGATAAAGTCAGAATCGATTATTGCACGCTTGAATAATTGAAGCCTGTAATGATAATGAAAGGAAATTATTAATAGATTTGTATCGCTCACTATAGATTTTAGTGCAATTGATGTTTTATGTGATTGAGTGGCGCTCGTTAAAAAAAAACAAACATAAAAACTCCATTGTACAATTTTAGAATCGTTTGTGCATATGTGGTAATGTGATAAACAATTTCAGGTGTGCAGGCATACCTTATATAGCTCAGACTACGATTATTGTACAGAACTGGACTATCTTTGACATGATCAATTGCCTTCGAATACATACTAATTGCCCTTTCGTATTCTCCATTTCGAAACGCTTCGTTGCCTAATCTGAAAAGATGTTTACATTCGATTTCAATGAGTAATCATTTACCGTTTTATAAATAAATTTATTTGAATTGCACTTTTTTAAATTATACGCTATCTCCTCTCGTTTCTTTCGATTTTCCGCTCTTTTGTTGGCATCTTCTTCTATTTGTTGCATGAAAGTAAATCTATCCATTTCCTGTGGGCTATCACACTTCCCTTCCTTTAATTTACAAATATTAGTTTTAAAAAAATATGCATTTTCATTGCAACATTATGAAATTTACCTTTTCGACTTTATTGATGACTGTTCGATCCTCCCGAATCTTAACAATAAAATTCTCTTCATTTACATCTTGCAAATGATCACTCGCCGTTGTTTCTAGAAATCTAAGAAAAACACTTAATAGCAACTGACCCGCATTTAAAAACTTTCAGTCTAACTTATCAGCCTTAGCAATTCCATTTTCTTGCATTTCTTTATCATCTGAGCACATGCTTTGTAAGATTTTCATAACATTGTCGACATTGGACTCGAAATTTTCCAATTCCCTTTCGTTGTATGGAAATGTTTTGTTAAAGCTATCCATTTTTTTTTTGAAATTTTATTTATGAAAAGAATATGTGAAATTGCATTCAGGCTATTTGTTACTTATTTATTGACTAAACAAAGTGAAATATTGAAACTAGGCAACTAAATTTTTGTGCTTCTTGCGCATTAGTATTTTTTTTAAATTCATTTATGCTTTCAATTCGATTACTATTAGATTTTATTAATGGAGTGCTTGACATTAATCACAGTTTTGTTTAGAGAAATGCTCAACTCTATGTAGATTTACAGCCTATTCTGGCGTTAGGTCACAGGTCACAAGTCCATAGAATTTGAGGTTCTGTGGCCGAGTTGTGACTTGTTGTCGGTCACTGATAGTCAGCAGAATAGGGTTGTTAAAATAGTTTTTCTGTTTTAAATTAAATATCAGCTGTTGAAACAGAAGGGTGTTCTGGGCAATTCTGGGAATGCAAAAATTGTGCTAGAGATAAAAATTTGGTACAGTGGATTCCCTTTTCTAGTGTGTACACCGCTGGGATTTGTCCGACTTTTCGGAGTGGTCGGTCAGGTTTTAGTAAAGCCACACTTGTTGCGAGATGTTAATGAGGAGTTCCAGGCATTTAATATGGAAGAGGCTAGTGTTAAAAGAAAATTAGCAAACATCAATCCAAATATTCGTAAGTAAATTGCTATGTAACCAATAAAAATTCGCTAATATTATTAACATTCTATATTCTTGATAGAATTACAAAGTGTTAATTCAATTGAACAAAGTTCTTTCACAATCAACGAGAACGTTCATCAACGTCGCATGATAAACGGCGACGCACTGGAATTCAACAAATTATTTGAAAGACTGATAGAACTCGATGCTGAGAGAAAGGAACTTGGTAAAGATTTAAACCTTTTAAATTATTTTTCTGATTAGTGCCCGAATTCGAATTTTTCATACAAGTTTTTGATGATTCAAATGTTAGTATTAGTAAATATATTTGCTTTTTAGATAAAATGAGAAGTTCCTCAGCACTTCAAAGAAATTTTATGTATCCATTTGCTATGCTACTATTGCTATTCCTTACTGGAATAACAGTTCTGCTAGTTGTGCAAAATACCCTCGAGCTACTAGTTGGCATTAAGGCTCTACCACTGAGCACAAGTGTATGTTTTTTTTAAATATGTTAAACTTGAAACAACGTTTTGATCGTTTTTTTTCTTCAGCAAGTAACACTGGGGATAACATCACTCTCAAAATTGGGTCCAATTGGTGCGGCTCTTGAGGTTTTTCTTATTTTCTATTTGGGAGCAACATCATCTGTTGGGCTCTACACGATGCCATTTATGAGAATCGTTAGGCCACAAAAACGTAAAACGTCACTATCACAATTGATTGTTAATTGTGCGCTGGTATTGATTTTGAGTTCAGCTCTGCCGCTGCTATCAAGAATCTTAGGTATTGCTAATAAATACAATTTCCTAGTTAGTAATCTATCGTAATTGCTTTTCTTTAATTGATTTTCAGGAATAACAAATTTTGATTTGTTAGGCGATTTTGGTGCAATCGAGTGGTTAGGAAACTTTCAAATAGTTTTGGCGTATAATTTGATATTTGGAACAGCGACAGCTCTTTGCCTATCAAATAATTTAACCAGAACCATAACAAGAGAGCTTCGTGCTCGGTTAGTCGAAAATTATGTCATATTTACGAATTACATTTCATTTATCAATTAAATAACAACCAACAAGAAACATAAGAAATAATTTAAGACTTTACATTGTTAACTGTTTCATTTAAAAGAAAAACGATTGCAGCTCATCATCCCAAACGACTGATTTCACATGTAATGATTTTTTCTAATGAATATCTCTTGTTTTTCATTTGTCATTTAACATAAAAAAGAATGTGTGAATTCACTCAGCTTATATTTCAAGCAAGTATCGAGTGCGTGTGCATTTTTATGCTTAAAATTTATTTATTTTGTGTGTACGTTTTCATTTCAACAAGTCTTCTCATTCATCTCTGTCATTATTATCATTATAATTTAGTTTTATGGCTCATACTCGTACATCAATTAGTGTTAAATTTAGTTATAAAATTAGTTTAATTTTTATAATAGAAAGATGATAACATTCAAAACAATAATTATTGTAATTCTTTACCACAGATACATAATTTTATTCATGTTCATTATTTTACGATTTACTATTTATTAACTTACATATATTTGCTTATTGTTAATGTTATACAAACAAACAAAACAAAAAACTGTAACCAGTAATTTCAATACTTATTTTTTTTTTAAATAAAATCGTTAATACTTAAAAATAGATAACATATTAATTATATTGCAAATTAACAATATACAAAAATAATATCTGGCTGTTATGACGGCTTGCTCAATTATCATATTTAGCAGCATTTTAATGAAACAAATAAAGACAATAAAGAATTCATCTTTAATCTAATCCAAGTATTCATTTTTTTTTTCTTATTACGATTTTTTTCTTATTAATCAGCAAAAAAGCAATAATTTAACTGTGTTTATTAAAGTTTTTAGCGTCCTCGGTAGAAAATGTAGTCATAATATCATTAGCCAATTTTGTAATACGATTGCTATCCAGTTTATTGTTTAATATAAACAAGAAATACTCCGATTAATTGCCTGCCTCTTTCCCTTAAGCAATGCGCGTTCTTTAACAATTGTTTCAATTTATGAAAATGAGTGAAAATTCAATTAAAAAAACTATTGATATAAATAATATTGCAAATCACATGCTCAGAAAACTAATGTATATAATTTATCTTATCAAAATAACAAAACTTCATTTGATTATTTAAAAAATCCGAAAAACAAATCCAGAATCATGCAAACTAATACAATTTGCACAGAAAAACTACTTTTATAAATCATAGATTTAAAAAAATGTGTTTTTCTATTTGTTGATAGATTGAGATCACTCTTCAGATGATGTTTTTTCGGACGCAAATCAAAGGATGTGGATCCTGAAATATTTTACATATCACTGTATCAAATATTTACCTCACTTAAACCAAAGATTTTACTTATATTTAATATGTAAAAGTATTTTAACAGTAATGTTAAAATTGTTTTCTTTAAGTTAAGTATCTAAGAGTAAACATGAATTTAAAAACTATCAATGAGTTATCCAACTGAATCCTTTTCATACTTTCATTCCTATTGTGTTCAGAAAATAAATTGACATTTTTCTTGCAAAGAAAAACGTTTAGGTGTTTTACTGATTTATTTTATGCAAATAAAATAGTCCTCATAAAGGCTGGGTTACAATCTAATAGATCCGATGGTTGGTCGATTTATATTATGGATCAAAGCCGCAAAAAATGTCCAGACTTTTTTTTTGAGTAGATTCTCAATATTTTAACGAATCCTGAACGCCAGTTGTGCTAAGTAACATAAGTACGTTTTAATAAAGAAAAAAAAAACCGTTCTTAAATAACGACTAATATATTTTTATTTAAAATATACATATTGTGTTATAATTATTTAGTTTTCATGCTTTCGGTATTTGTGATAATTTAACACTTTACAAGTTGCGAGATCAAATTATAGTGACCTAATTTTCTTCAATCGTTTCGAGCGATTTGAGTGCATTGCGAACCATTTCAGCTAATTCGGGTGGAAGTTCTTCCAGGGTTTCTTGGCCGCCACTTTGTTCAGTGGAATCAACATCCGTAAACACAGCCGCTCCATTTTCAATTCCACTATTGCCCGGTACTCCATATTCCGAAGAAATAATGCTTTTATTCGATTCAGCGGAAGATAGGGAGTCAACGCCATCATCAAATGCTTGGGATGTTTTATTTGATTCATCTGAGGACATTGTGCCTGAATCTTCAGTCACATTTAT
Source organism: Chrysopilus asiliformis (assembly GCA_964034945.1). Lineage (NCBI taxonomy): Eukaryota > Metazoa > Arthropoda > Insecta > Diptera > Rhagionidae > Chrysopilus > Chrysopilus asiliformis. The sequence continues at coordinate 116,490,877 of OZ035960.1, forward strand.
CGATTTTTGGTCATCAACAGTCGCTGAACAGTAGCCAGACAGAAGAATATGTGATGGCGAAAATGTTTTAGCTTCGGTTGGCTGTCCAACCATTTTCTGGATTCGCTGTTCTAGTTCTGCCAACCGAGTCGCCAATGTTCTAAAAAATATTGGTTTGTGAATTTAATTATAGCAATTGGTTTATTTCTTACTTGTTTGTCTTCTTTTGATGGCTAAGTGCTAGATTCTTATCGTTTACGCTGTCCATTAATGCTAAGCAAAGTGACTTCAATTCAGAAATGGTTTCAGTTTTCGGAGGTAATTCCAATCCATTTTCCAGGAGAGATTTAACTATTGAATAAATGTCGTTAAAATTTGAATCATTTTTTAGATGTAGAAACTCCTATTAACAGTTTGAATAGAAAAACACTACTAAATTAACAAAAACTAATGAAACAAAAAAAATATTTTATGTGATAGGGCGAAAAAAGAAATATATTACAAAAAGAAAATATAACCACTTTAACTCCATAAAAAAAAATTGCTTAAAAATCATTCAAAAACCAAATTATCTGAACAGATATTTAAAAGGGTTTAAACAACCAAAAGCAAAATCAAAAATTGCATTGCGAAAAAATGAAACTGTGCAGCAGAAGATCCAAAAATGGATAGTTTACCTTGTTTATGTGACATGATATTGTCAATAGTGTTAGTACCTAATTTAATGATACCCTTCTTACGCTTACAGTCCAACATTGTCTTTAGTTCGAAAGGTATGCAAAATTGTCGTTAAAAGATTTAATTTTTTGCAATAGAATTAATTTACCTTGTACTTATTAGCTACTTGATGGGTCATCTCTAACTCATTTTCGCAATTCTCTAATTTGTCCTGCAGATACTTGTTCTCTAAAACCAAGCTATCAATATCTATAAGCTGGAAAGTTGCTACAGTTTATCTAAATTCCAAAATGTTTAAAAGATTTCGTTTTACATTTCCATGGGATTCATTCAGCTTCAATGCGACCAGGAGCTCGTGATTCTGCCTATGGGCTTTACATTTGTAGGCATCTCTTTCGGAAACCACTTCTTCCTTCTCGTCAATTATCGATTTTAAATCGAAGATTAGTTGAGCGTTCTTAAATCGTAACAAAATTTATACTCAACAAGGAAATTTTTCTAAAGGAATATAAAAACAGACTTTTTTCCTGAGAGCTTCCAAATGTACGATCATATTGGCCTTGTCCCGCTTCCAGTCGAGCTCCTCCTTGGAGATCTTTCGTGGCGAATGTGATTTTTCCCTCGACTTGGACCTTAGCAGTTCTAAGTCTCCCTGTAGCTCGTGTAATCTGAGCTTGAGCTCCTCTATTTCAGTCGCCAACCTCATATTCCTTTCGCGCGCCTCGGCCAGCATCGTCGCCACACTTGTCTCCCCCGTCAAGTCAAAATTGCTGTAGTCCTTGGACCGTTTGATGGTCGAGTACCGCAACTGCAGAGTCTCCGCCATCAATTTGAATTGATCCCTCTCGCTACGGAACTTTTCCATTTCTGAGCGCATTATGTTTAGTGCCTCCGTCTTGCTCTGCAGTTTTCGATGCAGCGCAGAGGCCTACAAAATAAAAATACACATCGCTTCAATATGTCACAAAAAAATTGACTATATTTTTTTGTACCTCGACGTCGAAGTTTTCCATATGTTCGCCGAGAGTCCTTCCGCGATAAATTCCATGAAACTCATCCATTCCCCACCGCTATTGCATTGTTTGGACAAGCAGCTTTTCTTCGTTTCGTTTATTGTAAGAAAACAATTGAGACAGGAGGAAAAATCGAATTTACACAATTCAGGGTTCAACTTATCTGAAATGTCTGTCGAGCTGTCAAGTTCAGGGCAAGTTCAGAAAATAACTCAATGAAAATAGTTCAAATAGTTCAAGTTCAGAAAATAGTTCAAAAATTGAAACCCAAAATTACAGAAAAGCATAGCTGCGAGAAAGTGAAATCGTAAAACATTAAAATCGTATAGAAAAGCGGAAATTGTAAGACTTAATGGAAAAATTACAAAATGTTTAGTTGTGAAAAATTTGTTTTAGCTTTTGGGTTTAGATTCCTAGGACATAGTATCGGTGGGTGACATTATATTTTATTAATTCAGTTTTTCCACAGTTCTCAGATTTTTGACTTTTTCAGTGTGAAATGTAGTGAAAATTAGTGGAAAATTTGAAGGAAATTGTAGCAAATTCATTCTGAATCAAAATTTTATTTGAAAAGAATCATGGCTGTTGTTATAGAGACTACTTTGGGTGACTTGGTTATCGGTAAGAATTACTTTTTTATTTCCTAAAACAATTTTTCGCTTACAATCAAAAATATTCGAGGTATAAACAAATTTGACAAAATCACTGCGCTAAAAAAATCTTTTAAGTTTAAACAGATGATAACCTCAAAGTTGTAACACTTGAGTATATCCTCTTAACGCATTTTCCGTTTTAGAAACTATCCCATTAATTTACAAGCAGTAAGAATAAACCTTTGTTTGTAAAACTAAATAAAAAACGCGAAGGCGTAATCAAAATTGTTACAGATTTTAATATTTCAATTTCATGTATTCTAGATTTGTTCGTCCAGGAGCGCCCCAAGACTTGCCTGAATTTCCTGAAACTGTGCAAACTAAAATACTACAACTTTAATCTTTTCCATAATGTAGAACATGGCTTTATCGCACAGACCGGTGATCCGTCGGGAGCCGGTGGCGAGGGTGAATCAGTTTGGGGAGTAGTCGAAGGAGCCCATAAGCGATATTTCGAAGCAGAGAGCCTCCCAAAAATAAAACATTCTTGTCCAGGCCTTATCTCAATGGTTAGCTTGGGCAAAAACATGGTCGGTTCGCAATTTTTCTTCACGCTAGGATCTGATCTGATATCTCTCGATGGAATTCACTGCGTCATTGGTGAAGTTGCCGAAGGTATGGGTTTCGTTTTTTGCCACCGCATAATTTTAGTTAGAAAATTTCATCCTAAACAGGTCATGAGGTACTGCGAAAAATGAATGAGGCTATTGTTGACGATAAATACAGACCCTACCAGGATATTAGAATTACGCACACTATAATTTTGGAGGATCCGTTCGACGACCCGAGAGGATTTCAGATTCCAAGTAGATCGCCTTCACCTACACCAGAAAGGCTAAAGAACGGACGAATTGCAGCGGATGAAGACATCGACGACACGGAAGGAAAAAGTGCGGAAGAAATTCACGAAATGCTACAGGAAAGGGAAGCAAAGGCAAGAGCCACGATTCTAGAGATTGTTGGTGATTTGCCGGATGCCGACATAGCTCCTCCGGAAAATGTCCTTTTTATTTGCAAGCTGAATCCTGTCACAAATGATGATGACCTGGAAATTATATTTAGTCGTTTCGGGAAGGTGAAGAGCTGCGAAGTCATTAGAGATAAAGTCACAGGCGACTCACTGCAATACGCATTTGTTGAATTCGACGATAAGAAAGCGTGTGAGAATGCATTTTTCAAAATGGACAATGTCCTTATTGACGACAGGCGAATTCATGTAGACTTTTCACAGTCAGTGGCCAAAGTAAAGTGGCGAGGAAAGGGAAGAGGAGTCGTCCATGAAGATGGCGCCAATGGAAGATTAGATTTCAACAATTTAAGGGCGTCGGGCAAACAACAAAACAGGAGGGCACCTAGAACTCCACCGAGAGGAGGTCGAGATCAACGCGATGATCGAAATAGAAAAGAGCAATATCAACAGCCGGAAAGATATAGGGACGTTAGGCATCGTGATGCCAACAGATATCGCAATAATGACAAACATCGTGGTGTTTATCCAAGGCGGGATCAACGATCCGATTTCCGAAGTCGAGAAATTGACAGACGTCGTGATGATGGATCAAGTCGATATCGAGACGATCGAGATCATTACAATGCTAACAGGAATAGAGATATTGAGTCAAATATGAAGGAATCTGGAAAGTCTAGAGGGAAGAGAGATCGGTCGAGATCGCCTAAGCAAAAAAAGGAAAAGAAATCGAAAAAGAGACGATCTCCATCAGAAACATCAGATTCGTCTTCATCCAGCAAAGAGAAGAATAAAAGAAAGAAAAATAAGAAAAAGAAGAGAAAGCGAAAGCATTCATCGTCGAGCTCATCGTCTAGTGAATAGTTTTAAAAAGGAAAATATATTTTTATAAGGCTAATAAATAATTGTACCTTTTCTGTAAATATATTTTATTCACGTTAAGTTAGATATCAGTGCCCTGTAAATAAATTACTTTTGATTTTCATCACAGCAACGGCCCTTTGATTTTGGTATCTCTGCACGTTCATTGAAAAGAAAGTTGTCTAATAGGGGCGTATTTTCTGATACACGGACATCTGAAATGGTTTGTTAGATCATTTTTATTTTATAATAAAAGTTAATCGTAAAAAGTGATTGGATGATGAAAACGAAAGGTGTTTGACCATCCCCAAAAATGTCTATCGCAATCGTTTTGGCTGACCAAAATAAAAGTATGTATATGAAATCTATGTATTCCCAATGACTTTTGATAATCTCTTAATAATTCGGTGCCAATTTATTACTTACGAAAAACACCGGGCTCCTTCTCCGCAGCTTGTACGACATTAATCTTAAGTTCAACTTCGACATCTTTTGCAACTTTTATCATCTGAAACAAATTAATAACAAAACCAGTAAATTTTATAAACCTCACAAACGAAATACCTTTTTTATTTCACCTTCATCGGAAACACTTTTATTTTGCTTAAAATGTTGATTTATTTGATCTCGCGCTGCATTTAGGGCTCTAGAATCGCCTTGGAAAACTTGCTCTCTTGTGCGATGAAGTTGTTTAAATTGTTTTAAAACCTGTGACAGAATTAAACTTTACTAAAAAAATGTGTTTAAAGGTTTTAATTACATACTTCTTTCCTTAAATGTGACATAGTTTAATTAAAAAGACTATAAGTTCTAGTTTTAGTTGGTGATATTTCTGTACCAATTTTTTTAGTAAATGACATCAAATGTCGAACGTAACCTCAAAGTGTAATTGAACTTGAAATTTTTGAATTTCCCGCTAATGACAAGTTTTGCAAGAAAAACTATGTATAATTTGCTTTCTTGCAAAAAATCTACGAAATGTAAGAAGTAGAAAAGTAGTAATTAAAAATTAATTAATTAAAAGTTGTTTTTTGCTAATTTACTTTGTTTAAGTAATTTTTACAATATAGTATTTAACTCTTACATAGTCCAGCGAAAAAAAAAACTTGCGAAAACTATTCCCACAAGTCACAAGGACTCACATTGAAAATTCAATATTTTTTACATTTCTAAACAAAACAGCATTTGTTTTTTCAAAACTCTAGAATCTAGATATTAACTTTGGGGTCCAAACCACAAATTCGAGATTCTGGAGTTTTTGGTTTTAATACTGCTATTTAAAGTAAATTTTTTGGTGAAAAAATCGGTGCTAATTAAAATATTATTAACAAAGTTATAAACAACCGTTTCATTTTTGCACTCACTATGAGAACAAGTTGAAAAATGTAAAAATTGTCTAACACAATTAAATAGTCAACATGCTTACAATGCACAAAAAATACGTACTTTTTTCTTTTGAAATGACTATGTTTTAAATTTTCCGTTAGAAGCATTTTTTATGTAATTACATTACTATAATGAAAAGAAAAACTTTCAGGTGCTCGGCTACAGGTGTTTCCTTTCTGATATCTATTCGGCGACAGACGAATAAATAAACGGTCGAATCAGAAGAAGGAATGGACGGATACCGGGCTGTATGGATGAAAAATCTATACATAGTTGGATATATTGATAGATAGGTGGTAGAATTTTTACCCTCTTCGATGCGTTTGCGCTTGTAATATCGATTTTTCCTGTTTGTTGAATCACCCAGAGATTGTTTGACTTTGTTCTCTGCTGGTCGCAAACATTTCCTTGCCTAAGAAAATTTAAATTCCTAGTATTAATTTTGCGACTTGCAAAGTCCAACTAAAAGAGGACAAAATTGAAGTCGAGATTTTTTTGTGTTTGAAAAAGTGACTCATGATCAGATTATCGATGTTAATCTAGAAAAATTTCAAGCTGTTGATTGCCGAAAACTTCGTGTGGGTGTTGTCGTCGTCGTTTTCGTGATCATCCGTAAAGGAGCTACATATGTCCTTTGTTGTGATAAATGTGAAAAATTCTTCCGAGCACAGTAATAGAGTTCGTCAAATCTGAATTCAATTATTTTAATTAATTTACAAACTATCATATATGAATGTGGTAAATGGTTATTGATGTCCGTGAAAATATAATCTAAGTGAATCTTTGCTAGTAGAAGAATTCGTAAAAATATTGAAAAATAGTTTTCACCTGCAAAGGATAATAAAAAATTAGGAATATTCAGCCATCAGTTTAAGAACTAAAAAGACGAAATACGAAGACGAAAAACTCTTTAAATATTTAAGATAAAAAAGTACTTCAAGTGGGAAAACTTATACCATACTGAAAGAGAGATAAACTCCTTGACTATTGACGACGACGGAGAGGAGGCTATAAAATGGCATTGGATTTTGTTGCTACCTATAAAGTTCTGGTACTCGGTGACTCAAATGTAGGCAAAACTTGCATCGTTCATAGATATTGCGATGAAAAATATTACGACACATACATTTCGACCATAGGTAAGACTAAGGATAAACTCCCATCGACATAAAATCCTTCAAAACATAAAAAGGATAAAACAACAACAAAAATTGGGAGAAAACTAGCGAATACAAAAAGATAACATTTCATATATAGATAAATGCTCATCGACGAACATGCATAGTGAATAGCGAATCATAAAAAGAATAATTTGCTTTTTCTTTTCTTTTTTAGGAATTGATTTTAAACAGAAACTTATAAACCTGGATGGTGTGCCCATAAAATTACAAATTTGGGATACTGCCGGTCAGGAGCGTTTCCGAACTCTTACAACAGCTTACTATCGTGGAGCGATGGGAATTCTCCTCATGTATGACGTCACTAGTCTTGAATCATATAATAATTTATCCTATTGGCTAAGGAATATACAGGAGGTGATTTCATTTATTTACCTTTACTCCATTCGTATAATTACATTTTTTAATATTATCAACCAATCCTCGTTTTCCTGATATTTCAGAATGCGTCACCGGATGTTGTTAAAGTTTTAGCTGGGAATAAATGTGAATGTTCGCCAACACAACGAATGGTCGATAAGGAAAGGGGTGAAAAGGTAAAAGATCACACTTTGCCTTATGATTTAGTTTTTATTTTCTCATCCGGTTTTTTAAAATGTTTTCTCTTCCAATTCATCTTTTAATTGCCTTTATTTTTTCTTAATGTTGTATTTTAAGATTGCTGAAAACTTTGAGATGCCATTCTTTGAGGTATCGTGCAAACAAAATATAAATATTGAAGAAGCGTTTCTAACACTGGCAAGAAAAATTAGGGAACAAAGAGAACATAGAGTAAGCTTTAAAAATATCAATTTTGTTATACCTCTTGTTAAAATTGCCATTTTTTTTAAAATAAAATTTAGGGCGAGAACTTTGACAATGATGATAAGGGTCAAGAGAAAAAATCGCCAGGGTCGAATGGTATAGGTCCGTTTACACTAGGAAGCATTTCTGATTCTAACCGCTGCTCTTGCTAATTCATTAATTCCACGCTTAAGAAAAACTCAATTACAAATTATATATTTTTAGGAGTTTTTGTTTTATATCACCCCATTAAATAAATTTTTTATATAAAAATATAAATGACCATTCCCAAAACAACAATTAAACACTTCAATTAATGAACAATTTGCTTTAACATTTCACTTCAACAATATGACAAATTTAGGAAATTACAAAAAAATGTGAAATTATATAAATTTAAATCTTACTCATGTTACATTATTATTCATACACAAAAATTCCATAAAATCCAATTCATAAATAATATAAAACATCGAAGATCACATTTGGCGTGTAGAATTTCTGTGTTTTTCAAAACCAATATGGGTATTTACTTCCATCTCGCAAAACCATCGTAAACTGAGTTTTTTGGCCCAGTTTGCGACACTTGCGAAGGTTTTGTGATGTGAAGTGAATACCCTGTATGTAAACCACTTTGTACTTCAACTTGATATTAATAACTAAATTATATTTGAATTAAAAAATTTAAATAAAAAAAACTATTAAAAGTATTATGATAAAAGAAAAATTTACTACAACATATATTTTGTACGAATGATGACCACGAAAATTTTATTGTAGATAAAATACTTGACAATGGAATTAAATTGCTAGCATAAAAAAACTAATCAAATATTAAAAACATATACCTAAAGCAGCATTGAATAATTGCAACCATATTAAAATTAAATGTGCAGTTTTTACGTGTAGTGATGTTTTTCAACCGCGTTAAAAAATGTTTTTAATTTTTATATAACTTGATTGTTTTCTCCTAAATATTTGGCGCACAAAAAAAAATTTTGTTTTTAGAAAACATTTAACATCTCGAAAATAAAATAAATCTTTTGTATGAGTCTTAAAAATCGCATTGCATTTTAAAAATGAGTTTTTTAACATTTCGATAAGAAGACAAATCTTTTGTTTGAGTCTAAAAATTGCATTGCATTTTAAAAATGAGTTTTTTACCACTCTTTGGTGATAATATTGAGATTCATTAAAGTACTAATAAAAAAAAACCCGAAAACAATAAGGTGGGGTGATAAAAAACTCGTTAGCAAGCCTTCATTGTGCCTCTTGTGGTGTTTATTTTAAAAAATAGAAGTTTAAAACATGAAAAACTAAAATGGGTAAAGATTTTTTTTAAATTTTGGAAACCGTAAAGGAATTTTTGCTGGAAACTTTTAACTAAAAAGAGAAACAAAAAAAGGCTTCGTTTTTCGGGATGTATGAAAGATGCCCGGTTTTTAATATAGAAAAGTTTTTCTGTTAAGGTTTTAAACAAAAAGAAAAAAAAAACATAATAAAATAATTAGGTATACTAATAATATGAGAAAATCAATAATATTATTGTTTACATATGTTTTGAAACAATTGCTTAAGCAAGCGCTAATTGATTAAATTAAAGCTATTACACATTATGTACATAATAAATAAATTAAACAAAAGTTATTGAAAAAATCAAGTGAAAACATTATATTAGTAGGAAAGAGTTTAGACTTAAGATTTCTTAAAACAAAAGAATTTAAAAAAATGAATTATTAGAAATTTATGACAACAAAGGAACTGTAGTCAATAAAACGACACGATAAAACAGTTTTTTTTATTTAGAGTGAAAGTTCTTTTTAAAAGAAAAAAAAATACTAAATAAATTCTTGATTTTTTTTCTTGTTGTTTTCAACGTTTTTAATTTTTATTAATCAATTTAAAACAAAATTAAAATAAATTTACATGAATATTTTTCTTTTTGCCATTAATATAGGATAAAATATCATAAGGTTTTATTGATTTTCTGGTGAGGCGACCAAGGGAGATGTTGTGTCAACAAGAACTAAAATACTGTGGTGCAAAGGGTAAATGTCTTTAACTTCAACATGATATCCCTTATCAAGTTGCTCTTTTGATGAATACATCCTGAAATTCAAGGATAAAAAAATCCCAATCAGGAATTATTTCAAAAAAATATTAAAGCAGAGTTTTTTGTATATTGTGCTTACGCGAGTATATCGAGGGGTTCTAGAATTAACTCTGATTTGTAAACTGACGCTAAAAAATTTGTAAATGCTGTCGTACTGTTTCCTAAGTCACCGATCGAATGCTAAAAATGTACTTAAGTTAAACTTTTTATCCTTAACAAATAAACCAAATTAATTACAGATTGAGCGAAGGAATGATGTTCTTCGGAATTATTGTTGGTCGACTGAAGATTTATATCTGGTATTCCATATCTGGTACCCCAAAATGTTAAAATGTTATCCTCAGATGTTACAACAGTACTAGAATTTGTGCATCTTACTCGCTAAAATTTTATGAAACATCCTTTTTAATTTCAATCTTTAAAAAAATTTTATTTCAATCGAACTAACAGTTATGAATTTATCCTTTATTCCTGTCACTAACGTTGCATATTCCACAATTTTTGTATGACCTTTACGATTGGTATAAATTTTATTAAGATCGAAGCAGTGTTGTGCATTTATGTGTAAACAATAAATCTTGACATTTTTACAATAATTATTTACGTAAATAATAGTCAAGAATGGTGAAGAATGTAAACTACCGTAAATAAACAGCTATGTTATGTCAAAAGCAATTTCTGAGTTTTGTTATGAAGGTAAAATATAAGAAAAGTTACAATTGCCAGGGACGTAAAATACATTTTGTAAAAAGTCAGCACAACACTGAATAAGAGTTTTAGCAATAAAGATTAATTTAAAAATCACCTAAGCCTCTTTGACCTTCCAAGTTTTTTCCCATGGTCAAAACATACCCGCCTTCAAGTAGAAATGCTGTGTGTGTCATTGAAACGCTCAAATCGAGAACTTTTCGCGACATTATTATATTTTTCTGCAAGCAAATGACTTTTTTTAATTTAATCGAAATATACTGGATAAAAAAGATTTTACAAATGCCATGATTTTGTCCATTCTTTTTTGGAATCCCAGCTTTCGATATGTATTACCGCCGCAAGCAAAAACTGTTCCGTTGTTAAGTAATAAAAGTGAAGTATCCGGCCCACAAAATATTTTCTCGATTTTTGAAGTTAGATGAGATGTCATCACTTTACTTGGTAGAGATCTACAACAAACATTTTTTGTACAAGAAAAATTAAATAAAAATAAACTTAAACAAAGAAAGAAATAAATCGGTAATTCCACTTACGCTGAAGTGTGTTCTTTTCCAAGTGCCAAAGCACCTGAATTACATGAACCCCAAGTGAAAATTTGGCCATCTTCACTTAATGCAACCACATGATCACCTCCAGATTCAACTTGAATAATTTTTACATTATTTAATTTATCTAGAGAGAATTTTATAAAAAATAATATATTCGAATTTAAATATATTGTCATTTTTATACCAATAATTTTTAGAGAGTGATAATTTCTTTGGTCGCCGTGACCCAAACATCCTTTTGTATTATCGCCACAGCTAAGAACTATCCCCAGGTCAGTGCAAAAAATCGTAAAACCATCACCTGCACAAGCCCTTAAGATCAAATATAAATATTAAGCTCATTAACGGTTTGAATTGTTCTTTAATTACCAAACAATGTGATATTTTCGAATACTTTCTACACGATTTGGATAATGCTTCCACATCTCTAACGAATTCAGCCCAAGTTGACCTTTACTTCCTTCCCCCCAAGTGTAAGCAGCCCCATCTTTAGTTAAGAAAGAAGTGTAAGTTTTAAGTTTACAAAAATATCTTCATTTTTGAAAAAGGTTAAATTACCCTCTGTAACTGCAGCAAAATGTGACCCATTTGTAGCAACTTGTCGAATTGTTGCCCTTGCTGGCAATTGTAGAGGTATTAGTGAAAAACTTGTTCCAAAAGATTTCAACTGATATAATACTGATCTAATCATAAGAATTACATTTTTTATTTTATATATATACCGTTATCATGGTTTTATATAAAAAAATACCTTTTTTCAAGCGAATCACTAGGAGTGGCTGTTGAAGCTGCCATTAATTCTTTGGTACCTGTTTCAGCTGTTCCAGGAACTGTATCAATATCTGAATTATTTTCTGAATCAGAATCTTCTTCGTAATCATAACTACAAGTAAATCTGTTATTATTTCTTGTTATAACTTTTCCAGAACTCACCCTCGAGCCTTTCCCAAATTTCTGTAAATCAATGGAATCCAGTATTTCAATATTTCCGTGGCTCCTGGTCGTTTGTTAACATCAACCTTAGTTAGAATTAATAAAGTGAAAAATAATAACAACAAACTGTGTCAAAGAAATCACTTGTAATAAAATATTGAGAAGAGTTTTTAAATTATCCGAATAACCATTAGGAAGTGGTATATACTGTCCCTGAAAATTATAAACATTGATTACTACCTTAGTCTTACATTTAAATAAAGTTCAAAATATTAAAATTTGTATACATAATATACTTGCCGACATAATTTTTGTTACAAGTTCAGATAAATTAGTGGCTGCAAAAGCTTTCTTCAAACAACACATCTCACACAAAACGCATCCGAGTGCCCAAATATCACTTTTGTGATCGTATTCCTTGCCTTCGCACTAAAATTGTGGAATATTTTGTTTAATCATTTTTAATTAATGAGAACAAATTGTACCATTTCTGGGCTAAAATAATATGGAGTTCCCAACACAGTTTGAGCATGGATTTTGGTATTCATGATTTTCGAAATTCCAAAATCTCCAATTTTTACAGTTCCCCGTTTTGTAAGAAAAACATTTGCAGTTTTTAAATCCCTAAAAGTATTTTTTAAACAAATATTTCTAAAGGATTTTCGTTTTACCGATGGAGAATATTTTCCTCGTGCATGTAGTTAATTGCACTTGTAATTTGTTCAAAAATCGATACGACATATCGTTCCGGAAAATGTTCTTTCAAACTTTTTTCCGATATCAGTTGAGCCAAAGTTCCTCCATCCGCATACTCCATCTCGATTAGCAACGTGTGTTCACGTATAAAACTTCCCATGTAACTGATCCAAAATTTAAATTAAAAAAAATTATTGCCCTTCAATATCAAGTTCTTACCTAATAATATTGGGATGCAAAAGCTTTGAAAACACATCAACTTCGTTCATTGCCAACATTCGTTCAGACGCTGTTAAATCGGAGAGATTCACTTGTTTAAGGACTACAAGGACTCCATCAGATTTTCTTTTGTAAAGTACAGCGACACCAAATGATCCTAAAAGAGAAACGTTTTTTTTTAAGTGGTGGCGAAGAATTTATAAAAATTTATAATAAAATAACCCACCTTGTCCAACTGTTTTGAGTTTTTCATAGTCCGAAAGTTGCAGTCCCACATCATCTTGGGGAATTCTCATATCAGCAGAAACTCGATTTATACGACCCAATATTGGGAGGCTCGGATGTTGATAGGAACCGTTTTTCTTTTTTTCGGATTTATTATTAAATTTTGGAACAGTATTCGACTTGTACATTTTCTGCTCCATTACTTTAAAGTCAAATTTTTGTTGTGGCCATATCGCTGCCAAAGAAACGAATGCAAAAACAACAGGTGTGTGAGAGGAAGGAAATTACCAACCGAAATTTTTTGAAAGTTATGTGGAACAATCCATTCTCTAGGATTATAAACATTTAAAAAAAATTACTCATCTTTACGAGAATACAAAGGTCTGCATTGTAATGTATGATCAAGTTCAGAAATTTATAAAACGGCACTACTAAATATGTTTTGCGCATTTTATAAAGTTTTTGAAATTTTTGATCCCTAACAAAGTATTTTTACAGTTTTATCATAACAATTTGTTTAAATTATCAATAATTTCATCGAAAATATTTCTAATCACAAAAATTTTACATATTGTAGATAAAAAAAATCTTTTTTTTTATTATTGTTGCTGTGCAGAAAATTGAGTAATGCTAGAATTGATTGTTTTAATAAATCAAGGTGCTGAACTAGATTAAAGCTGTGCAAATATTTACACTTTGAATGGTTTTAAAATAACCCAACCAACTGCTTCTTAGCAGAAAGTCTATAGAGCTAAAGTTTTGGAGCAGTATTTGTTTGAAACGACAACTCATCAAAATTATTTAGAATGAGTGAAAACGCGAAGAATGATGAAAAATATACAAAAAATTCTTGTTACAAGTTTTACAAAAGAAAGATTGCAGAGAGCAGTTAGAAACTTTTTTTTCGTTCACTTATACTCTGAAAAGCCGGCTACTAATACTATACCACTGACTTTTTTGATCACCACGGCTCAAAACAGAAAACAGAGAACGAAAAATGAACCAACCTTCCAAGTAAAATTTATCTTTAAACCTCTTTGAACATTTACCTTACCTTTTCTTAGCCATATTACTTTTTTTCACCTCATATATGTTTCTTCCGTAGATTCTTTTAAGAGTGTGTTCAAATTATGTTAAAAGCGATCGTTTTCCCTCAGTAACTGTTGTGAGCTAATAAGTGAAGTGAGTTAAATGAACTGCTGTCGAGTAAAAGATTTATAACTTTTAAGATTCATACGAACAATCGGTGTAACAAATTTCATAAATGAATCTACATATAATTTAAATACTGTACTAGATAAAAGTTATTTTATTTTATTGAACGAATATCTTAGAATTTTGCATACCAAAGGTGAGGTGTCGTCGTTATGACGTACAATTGTCGGTATAACGGTGCTTTTGCATCACTGTTTTTAATTTTTTGAGTTCAATCGGTCAATGATTCCAATTAAATATTTTATTGTCTAAATTGACATCTAATTAAATATGATCTTTTAGGAAAATAATTGTATTAATTTGCATGGAATCTTAAGTTCAACTGTTAAACGAAGTGAGACCTATGGCACCCATTTTTGACATACTACGGACGAATAAAATAATATTATGTACCTGATAAAGAACGAACGTGACCTATATCGAAAACTGAGTTTCATTTATTGCTGCAAACGCGTGTTGTAATGGTGGTTTGGTTTTTTTTTTGTCAAATACATAAGAATTTCAGGCTTTTTCAGAAAGCTAAAATAATAAATTTATTATTTTGTTCGATTGTTATCATAATAATAATAATAATAATAATTTTTTAAAAAGCAATACGCGATCTTAATAATTTCAATTGACAAGTTACAAACATGTGCTTAAATAACTTTTGATATCTTTTAATAATTTCTTAATAATTTAGTATGACTTTACTATCGTCTACTATAAAAGAAGAGTATTGTATTCATGACGGAGACCGACTCGAGAACGGGGACAGATAGAAACTTTCTGATCAGTAGGAAATCCGTTTCAGGCAAATTTATAAGGATGTCCGTGCATCTGTCTATCGGTCTGTCCGTTTTACGTATCTTAAATAACTCGAGAACGCGCAATTTGAAATTTTTTACCTTCCATCCATATTTTTTTTGACAAAATACAGTTTTTTTGAATTTCTCGAAAACTTTGCGCTTGTGGGAAAAAATGAATATAACAAAATTTAAAGGATATTAAATTTACTCTAACGGTTTTTACGTCTCTCTAACGATTCTCAAGATATTTGAAGAAAATTAAGTTTTCAATTTCTCGGAAACTGCGCTTTTGAGAAAAATATATATTAGTAAACTGAAAGAAAATGAAATTCCCTGCATTTTTTTTTCTTTAACGATTTTTGCGTATCTTTAATGGTTTACGAGATATTTGAAAAAATATTGTTTGTAACATTTTTTCCCGAAACTAAATATTGCAGAAGAAGCTTTGATTTGATCACAACTGATATTTTTTAGAAAAAATGGTGGCCACAAGTAATACTTTACCTCCACAAAAATCAGTTTTTATTACTTACGTCCTTTGGCTGTTTGGTGGTTTCTTTGGAATTCATCATCTTTATCTGGGCAGAGATATCCAGGCATTCGTTTGGTGGTGTACGTTGGGAGGATATTTTGGCATTGGATGGCTCTTCGAAGTACGAAAAATTCCACATTTAGTACGAGATACAAATGAGGACCCAGAATTTATTAAGAAATTCGTGGAGCGACTAAGAAAGCACCAAAGACCCCCATTCTCTTCAAATCGATTCCTACTAGGATTCATGGTGAGCTACTTATGGGGCCAAATATATCAGATGGCCATTCCTCAGTCAGAATTCGCAGGAGTCGATTGGGGGTTTCTTCACTGGGGAATACCGTTCTTTATTGCTTCAGGTGAGAGTAATACAAATGATGAAAATTGCTAGAGAAATGACTAACAACATTCGCACAAAATCGATTCAAACAGGAGCCTGGGCGGTAGGAAACATTGGCCGGGAAAAGGGACCTCTGAAGCATGCTCTCCTGACTGCTTACATCACTTACTTGTCCCGCTATTGGCTTTATGATGAAACATATTGGATGACTTTGACCGTTTTCACGACTTTGATTGCGTTTGATTACTTTTCCAAGGAGTGGCGTCGCGAACCCCCAAAGAGGTACAGCTTGAAGCGCCGAGTGGCGTGTGTCGGGGGAGCTATTACCTTGTATTTGTATTTCTGGGGCTGTTTCTTTTACTTCAATGGCACAATTACTGATAGCGACGGGGATGAGGTTCCAATCCACGAAGCACTTAAGAATTTCTTCGCATCTCCTTGGTGGACAGACCTAAAGTCAACTCTAGATCAAACCTGGCAATATGCTCAGCATCATGGATGGTACGAGATATGGAAACAAATTATAGATACGATGGATATGGACGGCGAACAAAATGCATTTAAAGTAAGTCGTAACAGATCGAAAACAATAAGAACGCCGAAAGTTTACTTGAACCAATAAGAATCTGGATCTTTAATGAATTTTTGATAAATTTTAGGTACTTAATTTAAGTGCAACGGCATCTCAGACAGAAATAACTACAGCATGGCGTAAATTGTCCAAAGAAAACCATCCCGACAAAGTAAAGGACGAATCTAAACGCCGTGAAGCGCAAGATAAATTTATGGAAATTCAACAAGCATACGAAGTCTTAAGTAAATTAAAGTCCAACCGACGAAGGAGAAACAAAAAATTTAACGATGACCTTTAAACAAATTCGATTACGGCATTTAATTATTTCAAATGAAAATAAAGTTTGTTTTCCTATTTTTTAAACCTTGTTTATAATAAAATAGAAATATTAAAAAGATTTGTATTCTCCTTATTTTTTCGACTTAATATTAACATTCAAAGCTCCATATGCACTCTTAACATTTTCTTTTTATATTATTTTCGTTAACAGCACTGATACAAATACTGGATTTCAAGTTTTAAAAACCAAAAAAGGTGAAGATCAAAAATTCTGAGGCCAGCTCGTTCACACCATGAAACAAATCAAAAAAATTAAATGCGCTGAGAAGAGATTTCGTTGCTATTTATTGGTCAATGATGAGCAATTAATTTCGAAGTTGCTTCGGCGATGAATTCATTGTAATTTTACTCAATTTTGATTCATATTTTTTGATCATTTGCTGATTATTCGCTGGCGTTACTTCTAGTCTGTAAAAGTAAAAAAAATAACTTAAGTGTTTTGAAAATCGTTCGAACATTTTTTTATAAATAAACTACCCATAAAAAACGTCACACTAATTTTAGACTTATCAGAATTTTTTATGGAGTTTAGTACTGCCGCCCTACTACTACATATTCCTTCTACCCTTAAAAGTCTGACGTATTTTATGGGCAGCCCAAAAAAAATAAATAAAATGTATATTACTTTGGCACTTCAAGTGGCCGAAGAAAAGTTGTCATAACTTGAGATTTTCCATTAGCAGCTAGTGGACCACTAGCGCAAAGTGTAGCAGACGCTAATTGCTCAACAAATTTCTTATTTCTCTTATCGCAGTTCTCGTTTTGTGTAGTTTTGTCTTTCTGTGAAAACTTAAATGGAAGCGCCTTACGAAGTTTTAGTCCAAAGCTCTCGTTTGCTGTACCTTGACTAGGATTCGTTTTTGATCGAATGACGGGTTGTTTCTTAAGTTCATTCGCTGCTCGAACGGAAGTTGTCTTTTCTAAAAGCCGAGCACGAGCGCACTTCTCGATCATCTCCGCACACGAGTACCTTGTAATAAAAACATATATAAATATTTTGATTTTTAAATATTTGAATAATTACCGTCCACAAAACCTTGCCCATTGCTCAGCTCTAAACCCCCGTCCAGAATCAGTTTCCACTGGTGATGCTCCTGTCAATAGATAATCGAAAGTAAAACGTCATAAATAAAAATTCTACTACTGTGCAAAACTCTCCACATCCTACACTATTTCGGTTAGTTAAAGTGAACGAATTACAATCCCAGATTTTAATCCTTACCAGCAAACAAAAGCAATTTAGCACATCTAGTACGGCCCTGTAGTGCTGCCTTCATAAGCGGTGTAAATCCTAAATTATTCTTAGTGTCCACTTTTAAACTTCTGCATCGCGTTATAAGCATATTCATAGTTTCTGATTGACCTTAAAATCGATGATAATAAAAGTAATAAAATATTTTAATGTTTTTACATGACAAAAAGTGAACTCACCTGCCTGTGCTGCGAAATGTAACGGTGTATTTCCTTCATTATCTGGCTTATTTACATCGATTCCAGGAATTTGTAAGAATATATCCAAAAAATTTGTTAAACTTGTTGAGCATATATAAGAGATAGCAGTCTGAAACAGAAAATTATTTTTTTATTATTAAGTGAAATAACACACATAAAAATATTTTTTATTTATTAAGTGGAATTAACTCTTTCACTGTTTTGTTATTTTTTAAAATTTAATTTAGTAATCGTGTTAGTTTTTAAGAAATTCATACAATTTTTTAAAGTAATTCCCATAATTTGGAAAAACAAACTAAACACTTTTTTTTACATATATAACTCACTCTTCCACTTTGGTCTGTTGCATTGAGTGCTTCTTTCGATATTCCTTCATATAAAATTTTCGTTAAAACAATTTTCAGCAAACCTTCATCAGCATCACGAGCGGCACGTAAAAGTGTTGTAACATGAGGCGTTTGTTCTAGACTCATTTTATAACATCCAAATCTAAAATAGTCATACAGTAAAATAAAATTAGTTTTCCTTTTTATGAAATCTTTCAACACTATCTGTTGAATGCCACAATCAGGGAAAAATACAGGCTAAAAAATTCACGTCTATTTTTCGCCACGCTTATAATATATACTTTTCAGTCTTCAAATATATATCCTTGCCTTTGAGATATCCTTACGGACTTTTTGACTCCAGAATCAGATTCAGCGACCCCAAACACCCCCGCCCCAGATGAGATTTTTCCCCCGAAAATTAAAAAAAGAAGATAATCACGTTATCTTTACAGGATCTTCTGTTATCCTTACAAGGCCGAAGTAGTGAAGTAATTGTATTGTCATCGGAATTACGTATGTGAAAATTTCAAGTCAATCGGATGAGTGGAAGTGGGTCAAAATTACACACATGAAGCTTTTAAAATTGTAGGAAAGGTAAACATGAAATTATGGAATTTTTGTGAACAGGAATTGAGTTAATTGATTTAGTGAAGATTTACCTTTCTGAATCTTATTTTTGGCGAGATTCGATTTTATAACAAAATTGATTTTGGAATTTAAAAAAAAGTAAAGAATAATGAAGTAAAGTTGGATAATTGTTTTAGCGCCCAAATGAAATAAAACTAATTTAGATTGTTCGTGATTCCACGATTTCTGAACAGAGTGATTTTTTTTGGGAAAGGAAGAAAAATTTCTTCGACGTCATTTATTTTAGCATTCGATAGGGAAAGTAATTTCGGAATATTCAAAACACACAAAGTTATAATGTAAACACCACGTACAACGTTTGAAATGAATGTGTTCTATGGAATGGAAAAAAAGTGGTAAACATTGTTTTTTGCGTAATTCACTCCAATTTTTTGTTTTGATTTTTTTTTTTTTTTGTTATAATTTGGGAAGTGTTGAAAAATAAAGTGTATGTTTCGGATTCTAAATTTATCATTACGGGTTCTGTGATCACATGAGAATACCCCATCTAAAGAGTAAATCCATTCCTTCGGGAGCAGTAGAAAGAAAAGAAAATGCGGTCGTTGGGTTCAGCTTTTTGCTGATTCTATCAGTTGGGATATGTAGGAGAAGGGAGAACTATTGCTGGGGAATTTGGCTCCCTACATCGAAAATGCGTAATAATTCAATCGGAGTGGTGTCGCATGCATTAGCAACAATAGGCGCAGCACTTGAATCTCAAATTGTTCATTGGTAGCCAAAGGGGAGTCCTAAATATAGAAAGTACCACATTTGAAATGTGGAGTTTTCGTACAAAATTGGTCGCAGTCGGCAGTTAAGAAGCAGGAAAAGTATGGCGTACAGAACAAATTGGACTAAAATCTTGCATCAACTCTAGATTAAATTCTTTGATCGACGCAAATCAATGATCGCGCAAACGAAACCTATTTTTAGAACAAATTTCTTCTTTTTTTGTCTTTGTGTTTGTTTTTCGTTTCCTCATTTATTCTTTTTAGATGGAACATGATGAATGCACCCTGTCAATATAGAATTTTCCAATTTGATGTTTTTTAAGAAAAAAAAAACATCTCACGTGTTTATTCAACCAGTCCATCAAATCGCCTTATGGCATAATATGGGAATCTGCTACAATCAGCGGTGGTCCATAACAGTGTGTAAGTGAAAAAAGTTTTTTCTGATAAAGAAACTGTTATGTTAATATTAATTATTTGTGGCATTACGGCGAGAACCGGCTGTAACGACCCCAGACAGTGGCGTAACTTTAAATTTTCCTCACCAAAAGTTGGGAACCGACAGAAAAACTGAAATGTAAGGACATATTTTTGAAGGACTCTCATCGAAAGACTCTCTGATCTTTGATGCCCCCAAAAATTTTAGCGCAAAAATGAGAAGATGGTGCAGTTAATTCTAAAAAAAGTCTTTTCTAAGTTCTTCAGTTAGAATAATTAACAATTTTCTCATTCTATTTATCTGTGCGTCGCTGAACCGATAAAAGTGGAAAAATCTGGTTGAGGTTTTTGTCAATCGATTCAAGTTCAAAGTTTTTTGACTCTATAAAATATAAATCTCGAGGACCTCTAAATTCAATATGTTTAAATACCTGGAATAGATTTCTGTGATCTGAATTTGTTCGGTGCGAGGGTGTAAAATTAGCGAATGTCAGACAACGACGAGACCAGAAGACGTTATTACCAGTTTCGATTAAATACGATTTTACCTACCACATATTTTATCACGAATTCAATCATGTGGCATTGAGACTGGATTTTTAATATTGACGACATTACCGCAATTGTTATTCGAATTGCATTCATATTTTCACGTTAATTTGATATCATTCCAACTTATTTGGGATTCGAAGAGCAATATTGTTACGAATCTCGGGTATTTGAGGTAGAGGAGGGATGAAAACCTCAACGCTTCCAGGTTAATTCATTCATCATGATGGAATGAAAACATATTGTAGGTTTATTATTTTTGGATGTTGTTTCTATATTTGCTATTTAATGTCTTATTTATTACCTTGCCGGAGTCTCATATATCGCGACATTCAACACATATACATGAGGTCGATTATATCGCTTTTATTTTAATTTAAATATTAAAATTTAGTCATTGGCCACAAACACTGTAGCTGTCACACGTAACTTTGCCATTTTACGCTAAAAGGTCAAAATTATTATATATCGAACTCACAAAAAGTCAACTTCCATTGATAGATGGATTTTTCGTTAATTGATATTTCCCATTTCAGAGCTTAGTCTTTCGTGCTCTCAGATTTCACATAAATTTGGTTTCCACATTTGGCCAGTTGTTGACTTGAAATATTCTTTTCCGCTATAAATTTGAACTGACAGAGTTCAAGAATATTTCGTCGGATACTGGATGAAATATTTCATTCAAATTTATTAAGATCATGTCGTTGAAATGTTCTCCATTCTACCGGAGGATACACAGATAGTGATGCTTTCAATTTGAATATACAAGTATTACAGCCAGCGAAAAATTGTTTATTATTCGTTCGAATATTTCTTCGATTATTATTTCTGGATTCAGATTTCGAGAATTTCTGCTCAATTTTGCATTTATAGCCACAAAAATATTTTTTACATTATAATACGCAGTACATATTGCAAAGCATTGTATGAATAATTCCGAATTCCGACGATATCTTATAAACTTTCGCTCGACTTAGTTTTTCAAAAATATTGGAAATATTTATTACTATTAAAGTTCATTTTATTGCGTAAAAAACTAAAGTAGGTACCATTTTTGGGGTGTTACTAAAAAAGTGAATTGAAATAAAGGATTTCAAATCGCCAGATTTTGTGAAACTGAATATCCGATCCAAGGCTATTTTTGAAACAGGAACAGATGCTCATATATAAGTACAATACGACTAATTTTTTGTCTGTTAGTGTGGTGATATTTTCTGCTAAGGCAAAAATTAAGCTTCCTAACTACAGTCCTGCTAATTTCCTTTGAACTTTGCCCATAAAATCAATTTTCGGTAATAATTTTTTTGACCAGAAAAATATAAAAATCACAAAAAACACTATTAGACAGAAAAAAAAATTTCAAGTAGCCACAAATGTTCACACTAAAATAAAATCGTGTAATTATAATGATGGTACAGTTAATGCTAAAAGACCTCCTTTGATCGCATTTTACATTTTAATCTCTATACAAATGTTGGTATAAACTAACAACAAAAATGTTTAGGAATCTCGAGACGCAATAAGAATATCTGTTTTGTATATGTATGAAAAGAAACATCTGCTCTTTAAGTAAAACAAAGTGAATTTTGTCCAATTCCTTAAAATATTTGAACAATTTAAAACTAAATGAATTGAAAATGCCGGCACAATTGAAACAAAAACTTTCTCTGTTTGTCTG
Organism: Chrysopilus asiliformis; assembly: GCA_964034945.1. Lineage (NCBI taxonomy): Eukaryota > Metazoa > Arthropoda > Insecta > Diptera > Rhagionidae > Chrysopilus > Chrysopilus asiliformis. The sequence goes on from OZ035960.1 coordinate 116,513,412, forward strand.
TTTGTACTAATTAACATAAGAGGGAAGGTGACGTAAACATCAGATTGCCGAAATTCACACAGGCAAAATCGCAGAACAACCTTATTTATAATGGGCTCAAATTGTTCAATTCGTTACCTAGAAGTGTAAAAGAAGAAACAAGACAAAGAAACTTTAAAATTGAAATAATTAAATTAATTAAAGAGAAAAAAATTTGAAATCATAACAAGTAAAAATATTATAACAGAAAAATCAATGATTGTGTAACGAAAAAGTAAAATTATTACTAATAAAATTATTATTATTATTATTATTATAAGTGAACTGAAATTGAATTTAAAAATTACCAATTTACATAACTCAATCTAATTGTTATCAGATCATTTGAATCAAACTAACAGCCCCTTCACTCGCCACCTAGCAGGAGAGCTTTTATTAATACTTTTAGTCCTTTTTCTGGTTTGACGACTTTAAGGGTGATTCACGTTTGGATCTTTCAAAGATTTTGATATGAACAGAAACTATACTGAGAAACTGTTACGTTTGCGCAAAGAAATTGAAATATTGCTTGTTTATATGATTTATTTTTACTCCTATGCGAGTGAACGCAAAATAGTATCCAATTAGAAAAATCGGAACTCAAGAAACAGCACTGAATTAAATTTGTTGAGATAATTTCAACAAATTTGGTTTTTTTTTCTTTAATTTTGACTTTAATTGCAATTTTTAGCAGAATTTACTTTAATTTTTTTGATTACAACGTCTACTTGATTTAAAATGAATGAATTTGAAAATATTTCGGGTTTTTTTCTGTAAAAAGTTAAATTTTTTCAATGGATTTTCATCATGTTCAGAGTTTTCCCAAATAACTGATTGGGAGTTTGAAATGTTGCTTCAACAACATTAAGTTGAAAGCCGTATCCATCATGTTTTATAAAACAAAACAAAAACAGTGACAAATTAAACAGTACACAATACAAAAAAGTTGTGACAAAATCTTTTTAAATTAAAGTTTTTAACAAAAGACAAAGTTTAAGGCTACACTATAACGAAATACTCACATCAATCAAAATTAAACTAACTTAAAGCTGTCACGTGCGATGGATTTAATTTCTTCAGCTAATCTAATTCCCACTAGTCCAGAAGATCAAGTGGCACAAAATACACAACACAACAAAGCACAAAAACCAAGAACTTTTATTAATTTAACAAAGCGAAAATTAAATAAAATCAGAACAAGTTACAAGCACAATCAATAATAAAGAACTAATCTTAACTAAACAAAAGCGAAAATTTTTATGAATTTTCAAAAATACAACACAATTGATCACTTCACAAAAGGCGGAATCGTGCAAGTGATCGACGGCAGTTGGACTCAGAAATTACTATAAATTTAGTGAAATTTACTAGATTTGAACAAACAAAAAAGCTGTGACATCTACCACGTCCACCGCGTTAATAGTGATATTTAATTTGTGTAAACCAATTTCACTAAATTTGATCAAGATTCTCTTCGTGTATTTTCGATCCTTGCATAATTTCGCTGCTACAAACGACTCACTCACTGACCTCCTCACATCCGACTTGGAACGACTTCCAACAGAAAATGGCCGTTGCTCTTCGGTTGATATTAGCTCTTCGTCACTGAATTTTGGTTTTGCGCGGGTTCGCATATGTCGCCATCTCTCGAGGAGGTCTCCAACGATGCTTGTGGCTTTGTCTTCGCTTCCTTGATCACGATCGGGTTTGGGTCTCGGCAGGTCGCGGCGCGCAGTGGTGATAGGAATTCGGCGTTTGTGAAACATATCTTCGAACCTCTCAAGCCGGAACTGGAAATACCGCTCAGAGGTTTTTTGCTTTAGCTCCTCTTCCATTGGATTCGGAGGGGGTGGTTGCGGAGGAGCGGCGCTTACTATTACAATGTGTCTTTTTCGAAGATCTTCGATTTGACGGGGCTGTCTAGGCCTTGTGACTATTCCGCATATTTCCTGTCTCAGTTCTGGAAGAGACGTTCGACTGCGATACTGAATAACTTCCGGTGGGAGTCTAGGATCATCATAGTACTTCGCGGCTAGTGGAGCTGAAAGTTTTCGCTGCTTCAAGCAAGATACTGGGAATGTTTGGCTAAAGTCTATATCCGCCTGCGTTTGATAGTGGCGGGATATGGAGACGGAATTTTTGGGTATGGCCCTGTACTGAATTACTTGTACTGTTATTGGCTTTTGTATTAGGGTCCCATTTACATACGAGTAAGTTCCGTGCTCCTTATTGATTGGCAGTAGTTCAGTAGATGAAATAACTTTGGTTTCCGGTAAAGTGAACCTAACCTTCCGTTGATTACCCATTTTGGCTCTACTTGCGGAATATATCCTTGGCCCGATTATTACAAGAGTGTGTCTATGTGTCTATAAAAAGTGTGTGCCACCCTTTGAGGGTTACTTCATCTATAAAAAAATTAGGTGTTTTCCCTGCCCCCTTCCGCTTACTTCATTGATTGCATGCTTTTAGCAATTTCTTCAAAGTGTCGGATTTCATTGCTTGTGTCTTACAAATATTTTTGTCACGCAACAACAGCCTTTAGAAAATCGCGACGGTGGTAATGGTTAATCGCACTAGCAGCAAAGCTGGTGAAGCATAGTTGTTGGCGGTTGAATGGTTCTTACGAAAGCATTTGAAGTTTTCTGAAAACATTTTATGGGTTTCGGTTAGGATTTAGTTTTTTAACTGAGTTCATGTGATTTATTTTTTATTTTGCTAAAAGTGTTATTAAATCGTTTAACTATATAAGGATTTTATAATTCGACACATTAAAAATTTTATTGCAAATTTTTGTGGCTGTCGGTAATGTTTTAATTTATGACTACAATTTTATGCTAATCGATTCAAAATAATTCCATACCACCAGAAATCAATAAAAAATTCCATTCTTTTACTTGCATTACTTGGTATGGGGAACATTTATTTTTCGCAAACATTTAGAATATCTCGAGGGAAGTGATTTATGCATTTGTGAAGTAGTTTTTTACGAAAAGTTTTAAATTTAACATTCGTTTTGCCACAATTGCCTTAAATATATAAACGTTTTATACTCGCTTTCGGAAAGTGAAAAAAAAATATCAACATTTCCCATATACATGCACTTTCATAATTCAATTTACATAATATATGGCAGGAATTTATCAGCTTATCGAAATCAACGAACCGATAATATTGAGTCAATCATTTATTTATTTATAACATCAACAGGTAACAATTTACCAACTGATAAAAAAAAATTACATTAGAATACTATTTGACAATTTAAAATTACAGTAGATTTTACAATAAGCGATTGCGTAAAACATTACGATCTATATTAAAGTCGACTTTATGAAAATTGTCGTTAAAAACCCTTGACATGTTAGCTATAGGTTCAAAACGTCCGTAATTTGTCCTATGGTAATCGATATAAATAAAGCGTTTGTTCCTATTGGTACGAAGATGAGAATCGATACTGACCAAATCAAGCAGATGTGTTGAGTTAATTCTACTGGACAATAAATCATAAACAAATAACACACAAAAATTTTCTCTACGTTTACGAAGTGAAGATAAGTCAATTAGATTCAGACGTTGTTCGTAAGGGGGTAAAATTTTAGAGTCGTTCCAAGGTAACCTATGTAAAGCGAGTCTCAGGAAACGCTTTTGGATGGCTTCAATACGGGAGATATGGGTTTGGTAACTAGGCATCCAAACTATACATGCGTACTCTAAAATAGGACGTACAAGAGAGCAATATAAAACTTTCAAGATATAGGGATCTGATATTTCGCGAGCATACCGTCTAACGAATCCTAGTAGTGCATTTGCGCGATTAATAACTGCATTAATGTGCAAGAGAAAGTTTAGTTTTTCATCGAATAAAACACCCAAATCGAGTATATTATCAGATCTCTCAACCTTAAAACCATCAATTACATAATCATGTAAAAGCGGTTTATTTTTATGGCTGAATGAAACAATTATACATTTATTTACATTTAAGACTAGACCATTTTTTTTACACCAAATAGAGAAAAAATTTATACTATCTTGTAATGCAAAGCAGTCAATATTATTATTAATAGTTTGAAACAATTTCAAGTCATCAGCGAACCCAAGGATTGACACTGCTTTTAAAACAAGAAATATGTCATTAATAAAAATGTTAAATAATAGAGGGCCGAGATGGCTACCTTGGGGTACTCCAGATGTTACCACTATGGTGTCAGAGAGAGCTGACTTAAAAATAACTTTTAAGGATCGTTGCTTTAGGTAGGATTCAATCCAGCGCAAAAAAAGTTGAGAGAACCCGATTTTTTCTAACTTGAAAAGGAGAATATTATGAGGCAATTTATCAAACGCTTTGCTGAAGTCTGTATAAATGCAATCTACTTGTCTACCTTTTTCCATATCAGTCAAGCATTTATTAGTGAATTCTAAAAGATTGGTTACTGTGGAACGGCCTTTAATAAACCCATGCTGCTTATCACTAAGTAATGACTTGCATTGGAATGTAATAGATTCACAAACAATAGACTCAAAAACTTTTGATACAGGAGCAAGTTTTGCTATCGGCCTGTAATTTTCAATTAATTCTTTTTTACCCTTTTTGTGGACCGGTATCACGTAAAAAAGTTTCCACATTGACGGGAAAACCCCGGACGAAAACGACAAGCGAAATAAATAAGTTATGGGACGGACAAGTGACGTCATACAATTTAGCAGGAATCCTGAGGGAAGACAATCTGGAACCTCAGAGAAATCGTTGTCAAGTTTAGATAAATAATCCGAAACAATGTCTTCGTTAATAACAACATTCACGATGGACGTACTAATGGTACCAGTCAAATAGCTAAAATAGTTATAGTCAATATCACATGGTAAAGAATTGTAAGAATTTAAAAAATATTCACTAAAAAAGTTCGATATCACTGAAGGTATATCACTGGGAACGTTATTATAAAATAAAGTAGGTGGATATTGACTAGATTTACGCTTAGAGTTAACAAAATTCCAGAATTGTTTTGGATTATTTTTTATCTTCACTTTAGTTTCTTCCAAATAACAATAATAAATATACTTATAATAAGAATTAAAAAGTTTTCGTGCGTCAGCGTATGTTTCATAGTCTTTATCACAGTTTGAATTTTTATAAGTTCTCCAAGCGGAGTTGCGACGATTTCGTAAATATCGTAACTCATCATCGTACCAACAAGGGGAGACAGAAATATCCTTTTTTATTATTCTAGGTACAAATTTATCAATGGCAGTCAAGATTAAACGGTAAAATGTATTGGTTGCCGATTCTATATCACGGTCGTTTAGAACTGTACCCTCCCAGTCAATATTGTACAAATAGTTATTTACTAAACTAAAATTGGCCTTCGAAAAATTATAAACATATTTAATGATCTTATTTGAAATGAATGGATGATTTATATTCAGTTGAACTTGGAGCGCTGGATGATCGGGAACTTCGTTGAGTAATGGGAAAACTGCCTTATCCACGGTGACATCGGTGACGTTGGAGCAGAACGCGAGATCCAGCATACGACCACGTCCATTTGTGATAGGATTAAGTTGTTTTAAGCCAAACGAGGTAAAGTTGTCGACCATAATGACTTCGCTCGAAGATGTAGGATGACAGGTGAAAAAAGATTCGTCATCAGAAGGCATCCAAGTCAAGTGAGGTAAATTAAAATCACCCATAGTTATTCCGTATCCTACAGGAAAAATGAGCAAGATGTACCAGGCTGTGCCAGGGGCATTGATTAAGAAATTAAAGCATATCCAATATTCACATCGCTTAACGCATTTGATAATAACAAAGGATAATCTCACCATTTTATAAATTCAACCTATGTTTGTCTATTTTTAGGATAACATGCTTATATCTATTTGTATATTTGAACTACGATGGCGTGCTTGAATGCGGTAAGTATTTTTTCACACTGTTCGATTTCATTATAAAAGACTAGGACATTTATATTTTGCACTTTTATTTATAAAAAAAATCCTAAGTATTTTTTTTCCAAAACTGGAATTAGTCGATAATATGTTTAGAAGGTTATCCCAACTTTAAACACATATCATAGTATACCTAATTTTTTACGCTTTAAAAAATACTACAAGTTATCTATACAGACTTTCTGATATAAAAAACATTTTTGTTTTACGTTTTGATATTTTGATGTTTTGCAGGCTTTCCGGTGCAAAGATTTGACGTGAAAATAAAACTAATGTTTTAATTTTTCGTTCCCAACGTTTCGGTATTATTCTTAACCATCTTCAAGGAAAAAACCACGAAAGCTTAAAAATATATTTATCTTTTTTGTTTATAATAGCCAAACTTACATGAAAATTTAAATAATTGTGAGAGACAAACTTTTCTTTTTTACATTGAAACACTTGCAGCCTTATTAATAAAAAATCCCTAACACGGAGATAACTCATGTGCTAACTAACTCCGAGATAGCAAACTTATCCATTAGATAACTATTCTTATTAATAAAAAAATTTCCTCCATATAATAGCTAACTCGTATTTTATGTAAAAATTTAGTTTGAATAAGGCAACCCTTGTGCTGAATTGTACCAAAAAATATGAAAATCTTTTACATTTAAGTCATATTTTGGTTTTTTAAATCCGTTTCCTTGGAGACGATATTAAAATAAGTCATATTTTGGTTTTTTAAATCCGTTTCCTTGGAGACAATATTAAAATAGGAGTGAAATTAATGTTTTTATTTTAATTGTGATTCACTGCAAAGTAATTAAAAGTGGAAAATTTAAAAATTGAAAGAAAGCGATCAGAAAAGTGGTGTTCAAGTGATAAGATAATATAATATAATAACATAAATTGCATTTTTTTAATGGATCATTGTTTCTTATAGTCATTATTGCAAGAGTTATGTGCCGTCAAGAGTTATCAACTCGTTAACTCGAGGGAATCGGTATGTTAGCTAACAGAGAGTTAACTAACGTCAGTTAACTCTTAAAATTTTTTATTAATAAGAATTTCGAGTTATCCACTGCGTAAACCATTGATAAAAGTTAACTAACGTTTATTAATAAGGCTGTTGGTGTTTTTTGAATCTTGCTAAAAATTTAAAATGAATAAATAATAACCAACTAAAACCAGTAGTGATTTTAGAATTTGTAAAAAGTCTGGATTTTTGAAAAGTAGGAATTGATTAGTCCTTTTCGAAACTATTGCCAACGGTCATTTTTAGCGTTTTCTTTTAAATAAATCGTATTTGTTTGTTTTGTAGGTTATTGTGTTAGAATTGTGATTTGAGTTTTCTTTTTTGTGTACTTTTTTGACTTTAATAAAAAATTGATTCACCAAAGACAGATTTAATTTTTCGATACAACAAAATGCATTCGCGAGTAACTGAAAAATGATTTGATCTGCGTAAAAATTGTAACGTCGATACTTTTTGCATATGAATATTTGAATAATAATTTCGGAAAATAAAGAAAAATTTAAGTAATTCAATCATTTGTTGTACCCAATTTCTGAAAAAATGTATATAAAGGACCAAACATTTAAAAAAAAACAATTATAATGTTTCATTTTTTGATTATATTTCGTAACAAATGATAAAACAAGTTTTTGTGGACGCGATGAGTTTTATACAATAAACAGCGGCAAGCTGTAAAACCTTAAAAAAACTTTTTTTTCACTGGACAGAACAATCAAAATTAAAGTACTATTCGATGAAAATTAAAAAGTGCTGGCAGATTAACAGCAGGTAGGTGTGAACTAATCGTTTGTAATTCGAATGTCACCTCGTACCGCAAACGATCACTACAAATAAATTGGCACTGAACCAAAAACGATTTTGTTCTTAAATCCCGAGCCATGTTTATATTATCAGCAGAGAAATTGTTACACTACAAAATTTGTCATAAAAAATTAGATAAAAAAAAGAACTATTATTTACCTTTACCAAAAACACAATTTTAAGTCTGATTTTTATAATCGCCGCGATTCAATTTTAAAACATGAAAGTCACTTTATTATCACTGCTAAATATATAAAATATGTGGGAAAAAAAGCCGCTAAAATTTAATGATTTCAGATGATACCACACACGTTGCGTATTTTGAATAATTTAATATCGTTATGATTTTTTTCCAAAAATTTTTAAACCGATTTTTTTTTAATGTTTTAGAAGACATTTTTATAACTTGTAAAAATAAACTGAAAAATTCTGGATTACGTTAAATTTAAAGCTGCACTATTTTATAAATTCCCTTGCAGTTATCACGAAAATTAATATATTTAAAATACAGTGTAATAATCTTAGGACTTGAAAATTGTTACTGAAGTCCTTAAGACACTTTTCCACACATTCATAGGTGCCAATAGTGCTTACTGCAGCTATAACGGTCGCAACGATAGTGGCATCGCATTTTCAACTTTAGCTCCATTAACGTTCAGGAGGAGAAATTACGTTTAAAGAGATTCCAAAAGTCCTGACAGCCCGACCCGATACGTTCGCGTGCTACGATACAACTTATTGGCCTCGCTTTTGCTCAATTTTCCCAAAGTGGAAAATTGTCGGTTAATTTTCCACACGCTTATAGAAATCTGTGTGCCATCATTAGCTCGATTGAACATCACCAATATAGCGATAAGTAACACGTTCCATCGTTCTTTGTATTTAAAACAACTACCCTTATTCATGTATATGAACGGCCCCAAATCACGGCGTTACCGTCCAAGTTGGGAGACGGGCGAAATTTCCCGAGGTGTGGAAAATTCAGGGTTATGTGGAGGAAAATTGCTAAGAAGTGTCGTGCAAAAGAAAACAGTGGCTACTTGGTAAAAGTTCTAGGACTGATAACAGCTAGAAATCTGGATTATATCTGTAAATTCAAGTTTTCAATAAATTATCCTTTTACATTTAATCTTGAATATTCATACCGAAACATGAAGTTCTTAAGTTTATTTCTTGACATTGAAGTATAAATTTTAATTCAATTTAACAGTTTAACAAATGGTGCGTTCTTAACCGTTCGCTTTCCATCCATTATGCAGAAGTCGTAGACTTAAATAATTTTTTTGAAGTTTTCATTGCCTAAAAAGTTTGAATTGAGTGAAAAAATTAGTTAGTACTTGTATTGTATACGATATCATAAGAAGCTCATACATATATTATGAAAAAGTTTATAAACGAATATTTTTGTAATATAGTTTCTGGGTGTAACCACAAACTTTTCGACTGCTCCCCTTTTTTAAGTTCACATGCTTTTGAAATTTTTTTTTGTGTCCTCTTGGCTTTGACACCAAATTTTAAAAGCCATTTTTTTTGTTTTGTTTTTGGCAGGCTATAGTGTGTGAAAATCAGCGCATCATGCTCAACTTGAAATTGAGAGGGTCGGAAAAACGGATAATCAAAAATAAAAGCTCTGAGTCACGCTCGATTATAAACTAACAAAAAATGGGAAAAACAATGAAAATATAGAAAGCCAGGAAACCACTTGCAAAGAAAAACCACTTCACAACATAATTTAGATTTGAAGTAATGGGAAAATCAAAATTTTGGTTTTTGTTTTGTTTACTTTGTATTGTGGCACTCCCACACATTTTCAAAGCCATTGGAAGAGGAACAGGTGGTCGCTGGGATTAGCTCCGAATAATAAATTATTAATTAAATATTAATTAACAAGCACGGATTAACGTAGAACATGAACTTTGGGGAGATTTTGTGGAAGATTACACCGAAAAGTAGTGATCAAACTGACTGCAAATTTCACCCATTGCGGTCGGAATTTTGTTAAATTTAGCAGAAAACTAATAGATTTTAGATATTTTTGCTGGATTTAGCTGAAAGTAGAAATAATTTGTTTCAGCACAACAAATTTGTATCCACATTAGCTGGTGACCCTGACATCAAATGGGGTTGTGATTTGATGGGTCAAAACAAAACCGATAGTTGAAATTGGGGCCCTAGAGAATTAATGAGTAAAAAATTAATGATTCGCCAGAATGCTACCGTGCCAAGATTCGCGTCGAGGCAAGGAATTTATAATGTAGACATGCAAAATAACACTCATTTAGGTAACTCATTACATAATTTACCCTATGTAGGCTAAAAGAACAATCTCCTAGTACAATACTTCGTATGAGAAATTACAGGTAGCTATAGTTATTTACCTTAACCTAATTTTTTAGTCTGTACCTTTAAGTATTTACCAGAGCGTGATTGAAGAGTGTCCTACATTATTAAAGCAAAGGCAGAAAATTTTCTTTACCTTGAATTTTTTTGGGTCGGTGAAATTTGTTTCTCCAAACTGCTTTAATAAGGAGATTAGGAAATTTATAACAGTTCTTATAAAATTGTCAAATTACTATGTTTGATGAATACAAATTAAATTACTAACTTGTAACTGCGAATGTACATAACTCACATACATAATAATAATATACATAACTGGCAATATACATAATTGTTAAAAAATTATTTCGATTTTCTTAAAATAATTTGAACTGTTGTCTTTCTTTTGTTCCTCCTAAAAAAGTTATATTTGTCCTTATTTTGCTTCAAACATTTAATTATTTATGCCATTCGGGAATTTCGAGTTAAGTGGATATCATAGTTAGGATACCAAATTAACTTCATATCTGTTAAAATTTCGCTATTAGAAATTTTCACAAAAACACTATGTCGTATTATTATGGTTATAAGAAACTAGCTTGCACACCCGTCGCTGCCGCGTTAAAGTTTTTTCGCCCTAAAAAACCGAGAAATAACTTAAAAGTTTTGTAAAAAAAAGCGATCCCGGAAACCCCCTAATACCAGTTTTTTTTGCGGGAAAATTAAAAAAGGATATTTGCGTTATCCTTACATGATCTTCTGTTTCGAATTTTAAAAAACCGTTTCTTAGCGAGCTCCTATGATATATAAATGATATATAGATCAAAGAAGCTCAATATCTGGCAGCACCTAAAAATATGAATATCTTAATCACAGTCACTGTGAAAAGTTTTTTAAAAGCTATACCTTCGAGTAGAAGTAGAAACTGATAATGTCGAAGCACACAATTTACAGAAAGCTCACCGCTTCTACAAAATCTCGACTACAAGCAACTGTAACGATCGCTTTACTTGATCTTTACCCAAACTACAAAAAACATTCTGAAACGATGATGTCGATAGCTTAATGTGAAAAGGTCGTATAATACACAGAAATCCTATGCACTTATGACCTTTTCACATTAGATCGTCGATGTGATGCTGGATGCAAAACCGGCCCGGCCCCAAATACATCTCCACCGGAAATCTTGTGGTTGTTTTTTCGTATTTTTTGTTTCTGCGTTTTGTAGTGGAAATTGGAAGGTGGTAGTGATCGAGCTGAAGTCAAACCCCACCATCCATCCAGATAGTTCACCGGAGTATCGACATTGTAATAGACGTTAACGTTAGCTGTGCGCTATTTTAAGTACCGTAGGCGACAATTGAATTTAATCGAGATATTTTATATTATCAACTGGAAGGCAGACGAAAACTGCCACTAGATTAAAAATAGTGGGACGCAATCGTCCGATTAGATCAGTGCGCGATCACCGTGGTAAAATTAACCTCGTGATTGATGTAGCTAAAAGTTACCCAGTGGATGATGTTTTAACTTTTTTCTTCAGTTTCCTAAAAAAAAAAACAAAAGTATTCAATCAAATCATTTTTGTTATGCTTGATTCGTTTGTCCAATAATGTCACGTCACGTATATTAAATGTAAACTGATTAAGCAGCATCAACACCTATCAAAACATTAGTTATTTTAAAAATCATATAATTAAAAATAACTATTCACCAATCAGTGGTCAATGTGGTAAATGTGCGTGTATCGCGCTGTTAAATCGTAAACGACGCATCGACCTTCAACACTTTGTAAAAATATTCATTTTGGTGCTGACATAATTAAATCTTTTCAAAATAAATAAAATAATAAAAAGTATTAGCCGAAGTTGAAAATATTAACCGAACTTGTGACGAATTGAAAAAAATAAAATTCAATCAAACTGAAATCAAACTTTTATTTTATGTTTGTGTGATGTTGTCGCGATCATTATTTGATCGATCAATTGTTAAAAGTGCAGCCTACGGACTCTTAAAATATTTCTTTCGAATACAATAAAAAAACAGAAAAAGGTAAATCGTCTTTAATGATTTTTCGTTTTATTTGATTTAAGCAATAAATGAAGAAAACCGATACCCAAATTTTCATAATCCAAAAATATACGTCTTAATTTTAAAATGATGTGCTGCATTTCTCCAAATGGCTACAATACCATATTTGTCATACCTTCAATCTTCCTGCAGAGTGCCTAAGAAAAATTTCATGTGTCTTTATCCAGGGGCTGCAAACAATTAAGCTTCAATTTTAATACTAACGTGCTGTTCATAAAGTATGTCATACTTTTAGATGTTGAGGAACAGGGGAGCCTAAAATTAGCTTGACATACTTTATAGACAACTCCTAATAGAGATAAGTTAGTTACTATGAAGGTAGTTTCCTTTTTGAATTGCAGGGATTTCTCGAAATATGTCGTTTTAAACAAATTATTAATCCTTATATTTGTATATATAAATATATAAATATATATTTGTATTTGTTTAGTTGCAAATCGATATTCTGTATAATTGAAATTCAAAAAAATCTGTTGTTTACAGTTTTCAGCCCTGGGCAACAATATATTACTATTGTAAAAACTAAAAACAAAAGCCGGGGGCAAATTGTGATGAACCCCTGTAATACAATCAATGGCTAAAATTTATTCTCATATACTAAAAAAGTAGATCCACAAACCGATCTTTATGAGAACCTGAGGTTTATGACTCATAGTATCCAGCGAAGCATAGAAATTATTTTATAAAATAGTTACAACAAACCATCGCATCGGTTAGCTTCCCTTTCAACAACCCATCCCCCAAACCAGGATGTTCGGGAAACAGCAATTTTTCATTTTCGCTGTTGTTTTTATGCGGCAGCAGCTAATAGTAGGTAAATGCAACATCGTTAACTGCAATTTAATGACGGTCTATGGCCTAAGAAAAAACTTGCATAACAAATTACCACTTTCCAGTTTAACATACGTCCAGAAACAATAATCACACAACTTATACTCGAAATTACGTCACAGAGCGATAGTACAAGTAATAATACAAGTATTTATATGCATTACCTTTTAAAATAAGTGAAAAAATATAAGCAACGAGCATTTTGCATTAGCCAGAAGAGTATACTAGTATGTATTATACATAATTTTATGATTTGGTAGTTTGAAAAACAATAATTTGCTGTTAATACGGTTTGAGTGAATCAGTTTACATTTTTATTAATGCGATAATAAAATTATGGTTGGTGATCCATGATGAAAACACCCGAATCACTTTTTCTGAATCGGAATTCTTAACCATCTGAAACGTATTATTTGACTGCCAATAATTCCAATATTTCAGAGATGTATTAAAGTTTGTTTTTCAACCACTTTTTAGCATTCTCGTTAAATCATGAGTGTATGACAGAGATGTGATTAAAATTTGTTTACATTCTTCAGTTTGAACTAAAGTTTGTTTTATTCGCGGGCATACAAAATTCATATGTTTTCCAAGCTCAGATCTCCAAAACCTCGGATAAAGAATTTACGAAATGCGCTGTTTTCTGATGCTAAATGGATGTCGTCGTGAATTTGCCTATGGGCTGAATGTTTATATTTTTGCTTGTGTCCACAAACCGTATGGGGGGGAAACTTGTTTTCGAGAATTTAAGAAATTTTTTATTGAAAAATTATTCATTTAATTCGAATGAATGTTGGTTAATTTATCTAAGCGTAGAAAAAATTAAGTGGCACAAAATGGATTACGAGTATTATTTAGTCAAAATATTGGCTATAGAAATTTTTGAACTTTCAAAGGTAATAAAAGTTCTTGTATCACACACGCTTTAATTAATCATTGTTTTCCACTCATTTTCTTGACATGTAGTTCAATTATTATTTAATACGCTCAAAATTAAGAATTTAAATTCTCATATATACGCATAAAAATTTAAATTTAACAAATTTCCATAATAATGATTTTAGTTTTGCGTTCATAAAAAATTCTTCCGAAAAAGTGATGTACTTGTATTTGCCACACATACTCTCGCCCATCCCACGAGAAAATTTTGTGGACCCTCAATCGAAATTTTAAAGACCTTTTTTGAGCAAACCGAAACTTTCTTCTGGTGTAAATTCCCTAGATTCAACATGAAAACAGATTGGGTCATTTGATCTTATGTCACTGTTTGCAACCTAAATAATGTATAAAATAAAATTTCAAATTGACTTGGTAACTTCTATTTGTTGCTGTACAAACTCGTGACCGATCGTCTATTAACACACAGATGGTATGAGAAAAAACTTTTAAAAAATTACAAATAGGCAACCTTGTTGCTAATTTCTACTGTACGAAGATTCAAATGTTTAACAAATCATTTAGCAAATTAATGATACCGCCAGAATGGTATCAATACTTTATGGTGCATCAGAAACTTAAAACTCGTAAATATTTAAGTAAATTTTATATTATTACGTTATTATTGAAAATAATTATACCATGTTACCGCTTCAAGTGATATAAAAATAAATATCAAAGGAGACGGTAGTTGGCCTCAAGTCACTCGATAATCAAAAAAACACCAAATTTTAACTTTGAAAATGTTTTTGTTTAGTTTTTCAAAGTGCTTTGAAAGTACAATGGTTCTATTTTAATTTTCAATATCCATTTCCGACGCAAAAAGTACTTTTTTGAAACTACTATACCAAGTCCTTTTGGGCAATGCATTTTCAAAGTGGCTTCTTGAAACTCGGTTAAAGAACTTTAAAATTTGCGATACGGAATTTACATGCGCATACATAAAAAAATCTGCAAAACTGAAAATAAAATATCAATTTTCACATTTATAATCCTTCATTGATGTGATCAAAATGTGTGTGAAACTTCGTTACTGTATCTCTAGCAGTTTTTGAGAAATTTAACTCTTTCCACCACACCAACGAAGGGTTAAGAAATCTTAGATCAAATTGGCAAAGCGAAAAATATTGTATGGAGGAGTTGAAGTCATCTCACTGGTAAATGGCTTTACAGACGATGCAATCCATATTCAGATTTAAGATTTAAAGCTAACTCCTTACACGTCAAGTTGACTAACCGAACATTTTTAAGAAATAAAATAAAAAAAAAACTCTTTAATCTTTTTCAATAATTTAACGATTGTGGGATGTGAAAGTCTGATGGAAGCTTGTTCATAAGCGGGTGCGTCTATCGTTTCAATTCGGCTATGTACGGTAATTCGGCTATGAAGACTTTAATATTCGTCTAAAAAATTATTTAAATAAAAAGTGATTGTAGTAATTTGAACTTTATAATATTTGTGTGAATAATCAGAGAAAATGCAAAAGAAATTTAAAAAAAAACCTTTATGAAAATGTTATTATAATTGTGTGAGTAATTAAAAATGATTTCTATTAAAAAATTTAAATTCCAAAGTGTATACCTGGTGAAGAAGTACTTTTGATGTGAAGTCTTCGAGTGTAGTGTTGAATTTCGAATAACAAATTCCTCATATGTACCGTTAAACAAATATGCACTCGCTGTCTGGAAATAAGCTTATATTGCTAAAAGTTTTAGGATCTAAAATTCTTGAAATTTTTAACTTTTGACTGAATCTGATTTAATTAACACTTTGCGATTCTTCTCTGGGCTATTTCAAATTTAATCTTACAATTAAAATAAAATTTTATCAACTAAATAATTTTCTAACTATAATCTTATATCTTGTAAGTTCCAACTAAAAGTTGATAACCCTTTAACGATGTTAATAACCTCAAAACAATTCCGGATTAGCACCTCTCTTGACCGGCAACTCTTTAATTTTAGCAGGTTTCTATTAATAATATAATGACAACATCAAGTTAGATTTTGAAATATGAATGTATCACAAAAATGACGGATTTTTTTGGGAAATACTTACAATCTAAAGATGATGATAAAGATTTTGGATACTGCCCAATAATTTCTCGGTACATCTTTTCTGACACAAAGTGAGATTTAATTTCAGTAAGTGGTAATTAGCTGGCTATGAATAGCTTTGACTTATTAGCAGTAATTTATGTTAAATTAAATATTGCTATGCAGGTACATGCAGAACTTTTGCCAAGAAGGTCAATGTACAATGCAATGTTTAATTTTGTATGGATTGAAATTTAGATCCACGACGTATTATTCTCATAAGGTAGACAAATCTTTTATTCTACTTTCTTCAAGGTCTCCACCGGTGCTGTTTTCAGTATTTGCTCATAATTCTTCTTAGTTCATAAGATCGAGGTTTATTGTTTACCCGTTCAAACATCTGTTGATGTTCATGCCAACAATTTCTAGTATCAACACCTCGCCCAGTAATTGTTTTTACTTGATAAGAATTGTATTTAAAATTTCTTCAGGTCGTTAATCTTATTTGAAATTTATTAAACGATTCATGCCCAAACTATTTTTATTTTACTACGCTATTAGCCTAATCAGTCAATAATGGAATCTTATCAGAAATTACAAAATTTTGATTTTTATACAAAAAACGTTTTTTGATGAAATCTTTTACTATCTTATTTGTTTAGAAGCATTCGAAATGTAATATCCAACGTCATATTTATTAAGATAACATAAAATTTTATGAAATAAAATAAAATAAGTTTTTTTCCCAAAAAAAAAAAACTTTCAGATGGGCAATCTTATGTGTAAAGACAAAATGAACCGCACAAAGGACAAAAGGAGTCCGATAGATCGTGCGATTGGACGTTGCTCTGATGTATGTAATTAAAATTGACTAACGAATACAGAAAAATTAATTAAAATTTTATTCGTGTGGAATTTTTTATAGATGTGTCCTTCAACAATCGGCAAAAAGAAGCATTTCTGGGACAAACAAGTGTAAGAAATTTTCGCAAACAGCAAAAATGGATATTTTAACAATTAAATGAATAATTTTAGATTGGAAACATCTCCACCACTGCAAACTACTCAACCAAAGAGTAATAATGTAAGCAGCAATGGATGGACCACAATTGCACTAAATGTTCCAGAAGACTCAAGTCCTCCTGTTGCCCCGCCCCGAAAGAAACGACCTTCGATGCTAAATAAGGATGGCCGACCTAATAAAATTAGTAACAAGGATTCAAATTCTGTAGATACAATTCCATCTGCTATTTCGGGCCAATCTACGGATAAAATTATAGCAAAGAAAGATACCGCTGTGGGAAGTGATACGCCTATCAAAACAGATGTTTTTCTTGGTAAAGACCCCACTTCTGAAAAGTGCGTCATATCAGAAAATATTGTTCAAGATCCCATTTCTGAAAAGGACGCCACATCAGAAAAGATTCATAATTTACAAAAAGAAGAAGTAACACTGAGAGACACTTTAGAAAACAAGAACACAATACCAGAAGATGGGAAAAATCGGGATACTTTATCACCAGACACAGTAGATGATAAAAAAGTAGTTACCGTGACTAGGAAGGTATCTAAAGTCGGCAATAGGAAATCTGATAAGTTTTTTGGTGAAAATTTATCTGATTGCCTGTCTGACAAAGCCGTGGAACCAGAATCAAAAACCGACGATGCGAAAATCAGTGCGGAATCTAGTGATCTAAAAGACAACGTAAAAGCAGAACCTAGTCAAGAATCCGTAGATTCTAAGGATGAAATAAGAGATAATGATAGTGAAAAAACACTAGTTTTTGATCCAGAATATGACTATGATTCAGAGATCGCTGAACGGATTCGCAAGGAACAAGGAAATATGATTTTTGCTTTATCGTATCAAGTCAATAGAGTGAGTGAACCAGATGAAACTGATCGTAAACCCGTCGAAGAAGCCCTGATCGTGCCAATACGAAGAGGTTCAAGACATATCTGCGACGATGACGATTCTATTGGACACCATTTGCACAGAACACCTTCACCTTCAGACTTGGTTGCTCCCAAGAAACCTCAGCGAGACTTTACCAAATATCGAAAATCTCTGGAAAATCTCAACTTGGAGCAAGACAAGGATCATCCTCACTCTGATACCTTTTCAAAGAGCTCCTCAGAATCCCCCCAGCCACGTCCTTCTAGACGCCATAAACAACAAACAACCCCAACAGAAGAACGCCCACAAAATCCGAATCTGGATCTGGTACTGGACAGAATAACAATGCCTGATCCAATAGAAGATCGTATTCTTGATTCTCCGCCAAAGCTCCAAATGTCGGATAGTGAGAAACTGTTACGCCGAAGTCTCAGTTCCCAACCGTTCCTCACGGCAGATTTAATCGAAAAGATCGCTGAACAAGCAAATACTTTGGCCTTGGCTCAAACCTATTTGCCGGAACACGACCACATAATAAGCAACGATGGATCCGGCCTTGTATCTCCAAGTTCCAAATTGGAGCAGAGGAAACCGCTCAGCCGGCAATCTTCCCGATGTGACCAAGTTCTGGAGGGCGACAGCAAGACTGTAAAGGAGAAACTGGCAACAGAAATTAAAGAATGTGCGAGCCCAGTTTCTACTCCTTTGCCTGGCCCAGAAGAGGAAAAACTATTGATTCCCACTGTACCAGCAATTCAAACTGAAAAAGTTGAACTGCCAAAAGAAAAACTCTTTGTTGAAATCAAGGAAAGCGTCAGTCCAGTTGGTTTAGCGACCCCAGATCCACAAAATTCGAGTCCTTCGAAGAGCCCGACAGTTGAACGAATTAGGGCTCCATTTTCAGCAAGAAGTTTGTCGTCCAACGATGATATTGCGACCGCAGCGAAAGCGTTCCTCGATAGTCACGACCTGCAGCCGGAAGAGGTAAAAAACTATAACATGTTATTATTCTCTTAACAATTTAATGTGTGTTAGAATTTTATTAAGGATATTTGATTGATTTTTGTTTGTGTTTTTTCAGGTTCTTCGTCTCCTTGAAGATGAATTCGGTGAACTTTTACATTCCAAACTCCTTCCCGCTGAGGATCGTCTTTTAATTGACGAATTACGAAAAACGATAGATAAACGTTCACAGAACCAGCCACCAGAAAAAGCTTCCAATGAAACGAAACTTGTCGAAGATTTCATCGCAAATGAGAAAATTCATTTGGCCAATGATCATCAACATCCGAATCCAAAACCTCACTCTCATCATTCTGTAGGGAAATCCTTGAAAAACAAAATTCTTGACGATATCCAATCGAATGAAAAACGTCGTCATAGTATTGAGGAACTGAACTCATGGTTTTCTTCGGATAGTGGTGTTGGTGATATAACCACTACTAATAAGCAGACAGAATCTCCGCCGGAAACAGCGGATGTCCGGAAAGAACTGAAAATTGAGTTATCGTCAAAAACGTTGCCAGAAACTAGTGTCGGAAATGATTCTGATCATAGTCCATTGCTTAAGTATTTAGATGTAGACAAAGTAAATAAATCGAGCGATAAAAACTAATTTAGATTTATATTCTATAATTTTTTTTGTTGTATATTACTTTTTTCTTCAGTTAATCGAAATGTTATTGTTATCGAATACAAATCTTACATAAATTGTTGTATTATTGCTAAATTCAGGTGCTCAGAAATATCGAAAATAAATAAAATTTATTAATTTTGTGTAGGATTTTTTCTTTATTTCGGCAAGGGAAGATAAAATGTCCTCAATACAAGAGTTGTACAGATTGTTTACAATACGTATTTTGCGTACTTGTTTACAGGCACCAAAATTATAGTAAAGAATGTAAACAATTGGTTTCCTTTTTCTTCTTTTTTCTAGTAACTGCAATACTCTAGTGACTACAATATTCAAATTATAATTCGAAAACGGCCGAATGAAATCATAAATCAAAAAGTTACATTATTCAGATTTATTTAGTCGTTTTTTGATCTATTAAATGTTAAACGATTCCTCGTGAAAGTTTGATTTTTACTTCAATAGAAAAATCTTTCGATTTGAGCAGGAATTCCCAGAAATTTCAGAGATAGTTGTATACAAATAATGCCGTGTATTTTGTTGTTGTTCACAAAAACGTTAACAATTTGTACTATTTTACGACGATAACAACCAATTTAATACTTTTTGTATAAACCACCCCTAATATAATTAAAGTTCAATTTTAATATAAAAATCAGTTAACTTTCAAAAACACTGTCTCAAAAAAAAATTTTATCGAAGAATGCCATTAAAAACAAGAAAATATTCTAATCGCGTTGTCAATTATTTTGATTGAAAAATTCCAGCAAAAAGTATCAAATTGCGACAATACCAGAGTTATTTATTTTTAACGTAATTTTGAATTTTTATTTATCGTTAATAGAACAGTAATTGCCAAATTAAGAACGTTTGTAATAATTTAAAAATGAAATCTTCGAAAACTTCTTACAATTATGTTGGAAAGCAAATTCCAAATCGTGTTTTAAGATGCAACGGCTTGGATGGTAAGACTTTGTGGCAACGAATTTTGCACTTCCATAAATTTAAGATATGGGAAATTTTCCAGGTGACGGTGATGGGAATGCGAAGAAAGTTTTGCCGGCTGAAACTGACCAATTCCAAGTTTGCCATTCGTGCAATAAATGCAAAGCCTGTCCAACTATAGAGGATCCCATAGCCTCGACAATAGACGCCGAAACTGTAAACATGCAAAATACGTATCCTCTAATGGACACAGGATGTACCACCCCACAAATGCTTACTCCGGAAATGATGCAAATGACGTCAAATGGGGAATTCATGCAAATGCAGATGCCACCACCGGGAACTTCAATTCCCTTCACAGGGCATAGTTCAATGCCCATGCAAGGTCAAATGATGTCGATGCCGGTGTCCTTCCCAGTCAATAGGCAAATAACTCCTCCTGGAAGCACTACAAACACTTCCAAATCGTCGCAAAAGGGTGGCCAATCAGCCTGGAGCGGGGCTGAAAACGCGCAATCACCTTCGACACAGTTTCAGTATCCTTTCGGCGGCGTCCAATATCCTTCGTCGATCCCTATGCAATTTTCTGGAATGCAGATGCAGTACCCCTCGATCCCGACGAATTCTGGAATGCTTATGGGAACCTCAATCCCGGTGGGTCATTCACTTCCATTCAGCCCCAACGCTATGCCAAATACCGTTATGTACAATTACCAGATGCAAAATCCTGATTGCCTGGGCTCAAATTCTATAACCAAGCAGATACCAGGTGGGTAAGATATTTTAGCTTTTTTAAGAATAGTTTTAACTTAAAAGGACTTTTTTTGATGGAATTAATTTTAGGCACTGGTCTAGTTATCAGCCATACCAATGATTTAAAGGTTACAGAAGGAGCACGTTGCTGCTCTAAGAAAAATAGGTGAAAAAAATGTTGTTTAAAGGTCTCTCATGGTTTTCCTTTCTTTTTTTGGAATATCAAATTCTGTCGTAAATTTAGCAACGAACTATCTAAAAGATTGTGATCTAGAAAAATAATAAAATTGTTTTGTTCTCAAATTAATTTTTATTTTTAAATTCTGGTGATTATGATTATTTTTAGCACATTGAATGGTGTTCAAAAAAACAATTTTTTTGATTACATTTTACCAAAAAGTAATTTTTTCATCAATTCCTATTTACTACAAAAACGTTAAAAACGGTTTAGAAATATAAAAATTCAGATGACCAAGGATTGAGCACATTCATAAAAACAGACAGTAGTAGATAAGAGGTGACGAAGTAGATTCACGAAGAAACTGAGGTAGACCGGTATCATTGAGTGAGGAAAATCTCGGACAAGAAGAAGAAGTGCGACATTTTTCCAAAATGGACGACTAATTTGTTTCAATCAGTGGAGGTTTTCGTACTTTTCAACAGTTTAGTGTGGTTTTTGGACGATAAGAGGTTGTTTATTTAAAAGACTAGTCTCTTGAGTGCACGCTTAATAAAAAAATTCATAAATGACGCAGTACTTGCCGCCGAATTTGCTGGCGTTGTTCGCACCTCGCGATCCGATTCCATTTCTTCCTCCACCAGATAAGTTGCCCCATGAAAAGAAGTCCCGCGGCTACCTTGGCGTTGGGGCATTTCTTTCCGAATTCGAGGTACGCATTTTTCATTTCTTGAGTGTCTAGTTTTGCTTTATATTCTGGAAATCTAGGACCCAAAAGATACGCCTCCACCAACCCGAGTGGAAACTCGTGAGGAAAGATTGGAGCGCCGGCGACGCGAGAAGGCCGAACAGGTTGCCTACAAGCTAGAGCGAGAGATAGCTATGTGGGATCCGCTGCAGATACCAAACGCCACCGAAGATCCTTTCAAAACGTTATTCATAGCCAGAATTGTGAGTCCACCTGCAAATTTTTCGCGTTGCATTAGCTCGAGAATAATATTGATTTAATTACAGAACTATGATACATCGGAGTCAAAGCTACGTAGAGAGTTCGAGGTCTACGGCCCCATTAAAAAGGTAAAAAATCGAAATTTACACATTCGACATGTTTCCATTGAGCTATTACTAATTTTGATAGATACAAATTGTAATGTTCCTTCTCTTGTAGATTATATTGATTTACAGCAAACGAAATAATGTCAAGAAACCCAGGGGATACGCATTCATAGAGTACGAACATGAACGGGATATGCACTGTGAGTACAAATGAAGATTTAACAAAAATCCAAGCAAGATTATTATAAAATCAAAATACTTGTAAAGCGAAGAAAGTCCTATTCGGAAACCAACAATTCCCATGAGAAAGACAAAAGGAAAATAATTTTCTTT
Source organism: Chrysopilus asiliformis (assembly GCA_964034945.1). Lineage (NCBI taxonomy): Eukaryota > Metazoa > Arthropoda > Insecta > Diptera > Rhagionidae > Chrysopilus > Chrysopilus asiliformis. The sequence goes on from OZ035960.1 coordinate 116,536,207, forward strand.
GGTAGAGCTGATTGCTTTAGGACTTTCTTTCAGCCTTGCAAATTACAAAAAAAAATAATTAACAAAAAAATTTAAAGTTAAAATGCGATAAATTAATATAAAAAATTACTCATTGTTGAGATGATGAAACTAATGCGCGTTTTGTTCTGTTTTCAATACAGTACGTTGCCACAGTGAATGATAAATCTGCATATCATCTGTTGTTGCCTTAAACCAATCATTTCTCAAGCTGTTTCGAACTAAAAAAACAAACACAAAAAAGAAATTGTTGCTCCATAAAAAACAATTCTTAAATAGGTTTGTATGTGTTTGGTAAGAAAAACCATACATACAACGAAATTTGATAAAATATTTCAAAAAACAAAACAAAAAAATTAATAGAAAAATAGTTAAAAGGAAGTTAATTGAAACAACACAAGGTTTAATAACATATTTTTGAACAAAGAAAAAACAAATGGGTAAAAAAAAAGTTCAAAAGATTTTTTTTAACACATTTTAAGCAGAAAAAAACATTAATGGTTAATATTTTGTTAAATTAAGTCTTCTAAATGGTAAAGGAATTTGGATGTTTCTTGTATAAAACTTAATCTATACAAAATAGCACCAGTATGTAAAACCATATGCAATTTTATGAAAGGGTAAACAAATAATTCTGGTTCAGTAAGTTTAGAATATTTAAAACAAAACAAATATTTGGTAACAAAAAAAAACATTTGAAATTTACTTGAAACAAGGTAAATGAGTTATTTTTGCGCATATGCGTAAGTATTAAGCGCACCAGGTAATGTCCTGTGATCCTTTCGAACCATATTTCGGAGAATATAGTTCCATTGACCAATTGATTGATATTCCGTGCCTCTCCCGTAAGTAAAATCGGGGTAGGTATTACAAACACCATATTTTTTTTGTTCATTTTACAGAAAAACGGAAACAAAAGTAAATTAACACATGGTTTTGTGAGAAAATACATCAAAACAATGAACCAAAAACGATTACGATTAAATCATTTCAGTTAACCGTAGTTTTTTTTCGTAATATTCAAGACTTGAAAAATGTTTTTAGATGAAAATCGGTGTTAATCCGGGCATTGTACAATCTCTCGATTTGTAGTTATTTCAAAATACTCTCATGAGAGAAAAATCCGTTTCAATTAGAAGAGTGATTCAACTTGTAGGTAAACCACATATTTTTGCCTGGGGGATATTTAGTTTGATGGTGAATGCATTTGGTGTGCGATTTATCCCCATTCATAACCAAACGAAATAGAGAATCACGTCACTGTTTGTTTAGCAATTTTCTTAAATCCGTGCAATTGGTCCGTCTGTTTGACTCGTGGTTCTGTTCTATCTATTATAAAACCACTGATGCGATTCTCGAGAAGTTTGTGGATCCGATTTTAATACAGGACAATTGAAAATGCTTAAAAGAGGGTAAATTGGAAAGAAGATGCTAAGAATGACGTTAGTTAGAATATTTGGAGTTTTATTAAAACAGTTTTTAGTGTCTAGAAACAATTTTTTTTTTGTAAAACTAATTAACCATTATTTGATAAACTATTGAGCAACAGTATCTCTTGAAAAAGTCTTCAATTAAAGAGCACATTACTTTTTCGGATAATTTGAAAGATACTTTGAGTTCTTAAATACGATGGAAAATTTTCTTCAAAGTTTCACGTAATCCTTAAGCTGCCCACAGGCAATCAATTGACAAAGCTAACAACCATGTTGACAACATTGTTGAAAACAAGGTTTCTCGCTTTAGAAATTTTAAGTAATTTCTATTTCCCTAAAAATGGCACTATTAAAAATTTAACTGAAACTTTTGAATCTGAAAGAAATTAAATTCCATAAAATTGATTCGTTTTGAAAATTGAAGGAGCAAATCGCACACCAAAGAACTGGGGGCAGGCGATAGCAGAAAAATTTTGTTGGCAGAGTGAATTTATAAACGTATGTGGTAGCGTATTTCTCTTGGTCTCATATTTAAAATCTTTCAGCTGCTTATAAGCATGCGGATGGTAAAAAAATCGATGGTAAGCGAGTTTTGGTTGATGTTGAACGTGCTCGGACGGTAAAAGGTTGGCTGCCGAGACGTTTGGGTGGTGGACTTGGTGGAACGCGACGCGGAGGCTCCGACGTTAACATTAAACATTCTGGTCGTGAGGATAATGAGCGTGAACGTGAACGATATAGATTGGAACGTGAACGTGAGGATCGAGATCGGAGGGACAGAGAAAGAGATCGTAAATTTTACTTTGAAAAAAAAAAAAAAAAAAATAGGCTAAATCAATAACATGTGACATTTTTATATAGGTGGCTTTGATCGTCGCCGGTCAAGGTCTCGGGATCGCCGCGGCGAGCGTGAAAGATCTCGGCACCGAAGTAGGTCTCGGGAGCGAAGAAAACGAAGGAGCCGTGAACGTGATTTCGAAGAAGTGGATCGGCGCGATCGCAGAGAAAAGGAACGCGACAGAGACAAGGATAAGAAGAAAAAACGTTCTCGGTCGAGGGATCGTGATCGTTCTGAGAAGAAACGTGATAAGCGCGACAGAGAGCGCGATAAGGACCGCGAGAAGAAGGAGAGGAAACCGGAATTCAGAGAGGGCGAAATCAAAATTAAAGAGGAGCCCATTGATGGTAAGTGTCGAAATATAGTTTTGATTTTTCCGCATTATTTCAACAAAAAACTCTATTTTTTGATTATTGCTAATACAAGCAAAGCTCGATTTACCCAATCCTCGATTTATGTTGGAATCACGCGTAAGAAAAAAATATTTGTTCTTATTTATAAATAAAAGTCGTAGCATTTTTATTTTAAATTTCATTAAATTCGTATAAATGCTTACCTAGCATGTTTTTTTTGGAGATTCGATCTCGCGATTTGTCCAAACGGCCTTGTGAATAAATCGAGCTTTGCCTGTATCAGTTTGTTTTTTTTTTCTCTCTAAAGTTACGTCGAATAAAGCGTATGGAGGAAAATAAAACTTAAAGAAACAATTTTCTGCAATTTATTACCGCTTTTGAAGCAAATTATTTATCGGATGCAACTCAATGAGCTTTCAATATGCCATGAGTTTCAAAATATCGCAAATAGTTCCAAGTTGTGACAAGAAATTTTCGTTTCTAACTGTAAACACTTTATTTGCGAAAGAAATATTTAAGAAGTTCTTAAAGAGTGATCAGGGCCGCTGGAATTACAGCTTATTCCAGATGGTAGTATAGAACTCTAACAAAAAATCATTTCAATTAGGATTCCTTCCTTAAAAACGATTAAATTTTCACACCCAATTAATATTTATTCTCTATTTTTTTTTTTAGATTATCCAGACTACTCGCAGGGCTTCAATTACCAGCCAAACGCAGTCAAGTACGAGGACGATGAAGAAACTAAATATCGACCACCAGAAGCCGATCGTGAAAATGGACAGCAAAATAACTACAATAATAAAGAAACAAATAGTGGTAATACCACTAACAACGATGAAAATCAAGACCGTGGCTGGTGGCGTTAATTTTTAGGGTACAAGTAATGCTTTTTTAAATTTTCTTTCAGTTTTTTTAAAATTCATTTTATTAAAAATTTTACTTAAGAATCTGTCTCTGAAGCAATTTTCTGAATATTTGTATAAAAATAGTTTACAAGTTTGAATGAAATGACAAAACATTGCATTGAAGAATTATAAATATGTATTTTAAAATAAATTTAATCATCTTTAAAATTTGTAATATGGTTTTCATCCATTCATGCTCATAAAATAACACTGTTACAACTATGAATTTATTTTAAAGAAATTGTACAATTTTTTCGATTTTTTCTTTTATCATATAGTTTAACAAATTTTAAACATACTTTCCGGAATGTGTTAAAATACGTTGGAATATTTCTTTGGAACTGCGCCTTCAGCCTGTAGTGCACATTTGGCAGCGTTGAATCCAGCTCGTACGCAGTCACTTTCTATTTTTCGTCTTAACAATGCCGAGATGAAGCCACTAGTGAAACTATCGCCAGCTCCAGAAACATTTACTATTTTTTTTATAATTTCTGCTGGATAAAATCTACCAGTCGCCTTAGATGTTTCATCAACTGTGTACACGAGATTCTTATCAAAGAACTTGGAGCCTGGGGAATTTTTGCTGGCAATAAACGTTCCAAGCACGCCAAGCGTTAAAATTATACAATCGAAATTTTCGTTCAATTGAAGCGCAACTTCCGAAACGCTTTTCATGATTTTCTCACGATTCAAACGCAGACACATGTGTGGTTCAATGGGAATCTCTTGGCGACAGTTAAACGCTTTGGCGATTTCTTTCAGCTCGAAAATGTTGGGTGAAATAAATTTTATTTGCTGGGTAAGACTTCGAGGTAGGCTGCTGAATGGTTTCGCTGCGATTCGCATGTCCGTTGGCTCGAAAAACACTGAAATTAATTTAGTACATGAGAAATAGTTTTTTCGTTGCGCTTTAAATTTAAATTAAAACATAACAAAAGCTATAATTGCCAATCTGGCAATTATTGAAAACCCGTATGGTGATTTAATTGAACGGCGTATCAAAATTTCATTTGAATTCGAATTTTCCAATAAGATTTTTTTAAAACTTGTTCCAATCGGATTTTGATGTATGGGAGTTTTATGTAGAATCATATCCTAAATAACTTTTGTTCTTGCACTTTTTTGATAAGATGCACAGTTTTTGAGATATTCGCGAAAAACGATTTCGTTCGTATGGGGGGTACCCCCCCTAATGGTCCATTTTTGCCCATTAACGAACTTAGCCTCACATTTTACGAAAAACGGATCTGTACAAAATTTGAAGTCTCTAGCTCAATCCGTGCGCCCGCAATCCGCGCCACAGACAGACGGACGGACATGGAAAATTCAACTTTTTTCATCATTCTAAACACACTGGTGTAATTCATTTTTGTGTATGATGACGGGATGTTGGCGTTACAAACGGTAAAGCAAAGTTAATATACCCTTTGGTTTCACCATACGGGTATAAAAATAAGTGAATGGTATTCGTTTTTTTTTTTTTTTTGAAAATTATTTGAAACCACTAATCTGTAAAGTGGTTTCAAATAATTTTAATGTATGCAGTATTTAATAGATTTTACATTTCGTATTTTTACATTTCATATAAATAGTTTCTAAGATATTTTTAAAAACATAACAAAATCTATAATTGCCAATCTGGCAATTATTGAAAACCCGTATGGTGATTTAATTGAACGGCGTATCAAAATTCCACTTTGAAGTCAAACTTTCCAATAAGATTTTTTTAAAACTTGTTCCAATTGGATTTTGATGTATGGAACTTTAATGTAGAATCATGTCCTAAACAACTTTTGTTCTTGCACTTTTTTGATAAGATGCACCGTTTTTGAGATATTCGCAAAAAACGTTTTCGTTCGTATGGGGGGTACCCCCCCTAATGGTCCATTTTTGCCCATTAACGAACTTAGCCTCGCATTTTACGAAAAACGGACCTGTGCCAAATTTCAAGTCTGTAGATCAATCCGTGCGCCCGCAATCCGCGCCACAGACGGACGGACAGACAGACGGACAGACAGACGGACAGACAGACGGACGGACATGCTAAATTCAACTTTTTTCATCATTCTAAACACACTGGTGTAATTCATTTTTTTGTGCGATGACGGGATCTTGGCGTTACAAACGGTAAGGCAAAGTTAATATACCCTTTGGTTTCACCATACGGGTATAAACATTCAATTTAGAAGACACGTTGAATATCCCTCATCGCCGGGGATTTTCACGTTCACGGAGTGAGAAGAACCCTGCAAGAAGAAGACAAACTTGACACAACACAATTCAAGTAATTCTGTTCGTTTTCTTGTTTTTTTTTTTACCTAAAAGTTTCGCTTTGATTTTGTCCAATTTTGGAAGAAATCCGAAGAAAATATGACTGGAGCACCAGAGAAAAATGAGTACCCAAAGGCAACAAGTGAGTAAAACACAAAGTGTTTGCAATTATCGGAAATGTCAGATTCATCGAGTCAACGCCCTTTTTTAATAAGCGACTCCGCATATTTTTATTTACGAATTAATTGATCTTAATTACGCCTTTTGCAGATGGTTTCGTGTTCGGTTCATTGCTCACCTATGCCGCTGCAATTGCTTTGATGATGGCTTTCTGCTCGCCGTACTGGGTTAAATCCTATGAGGAGACAATGAGCAGCTTCAAGAATATGGGGCTCTGGGAGTATTGTTTCCGCGACTTCTCGTATCCGTACTACCCGCTGCCGAAGCTCTTCAATGGCTGCCACAATATTTACAGTCATGTAATTTACATTCACCAAAAACTGCCGATACTGTTTCAAGGATAATGATTATCTGAATTTTCAGGAATTCCACATAATCCGAGGCTGGATCCTGCCTGCTTGGCTAATTGCTGTCCAGACTTTCGTCACAGTCGCATTTATTATCACGTTCTTCGTCTTGATAGTAATGAGTTTCGTCCTCATTCGGATTCCACTGAAAATTGTGCTACAATTCGAGTGGCTTTTAGTCAGGATTTCGTCCATATGCTGCCTCGTTTCGTGTAAGAGTTATAAATGGTTAAAAGTGTGATTCCTTTTTGAAATATGTACATTGAACTTCCAGCACTGTGTTTATTCCTGGCAGTTGCAACGTTTGGGGCGAATGCTTATCGCAGAGATTGGATGATGTATCCGCGATTTAATGTCCTTTCTTGGTCATACGCATTAGCAGTAATCGCGTTTATGGTTCTTGGAATAGCTGGCTTAATTCTTCATCGTGAGGGCAATAAATTATATCAAGTCAAGAGCGAGGCAAAGAACCTTGTCATGCAAATGGAAGAACAGAACCCCCAGCATCCCCGACCATACTCTCGAAGTACCATCCAAAGTGGCTACATGTAATTTTTAGGTCCAAATCAATATATTACTAACCTGCCCGTATGGTTAACCTTTCGTGGTTTGCGCGTACATTAGAATTAAGTGACTAATTTTTAAGCTTAAGGGAAACGAAAGTGTCTTTGACCATTTGATGCCTTACAACTTACATGATTAAATGTAACGTTTTCAATCTCAATTTTTACACGTTTGTGAGAATCACTTACTGTTTTAAAATCGTACCTATTCCGTCCAGAATGGTAGAAATGCAATCTTGTATCAATTTTGTTTGTTAAGATCTTCAAGACAATTTTTAAATCGAATATTTTAAACCTTTTTAATATTTTTTATATATGTATTGTATATTTGTTGTTTTTCAATAAAAACATTTTAGTATTGTAATTCAATTAATAATTGTTTTGATGATTTATAAAAATCGGAGGTTTTCAGTAAAATCTGCACCAGTTAGTAAATTTCCTTGCAGAAATTAGTAAATGCTGTGGAATTGGCCAAAAAATTGGCTGCAAACTACTCGTTGTTGGGGGCCTGCTTAACAAAATTCATTATTTTTGGCGAACAGAAGAGAGTGCGAAAAAATGTATAGTGGAAAAATTTATATACTAGAATTTATATTAAAATTTATATACTACGGGCAAGAAAATCAAGATTTGCAGAAATAAAAAATGATATGATTTCTGCAAATCTTGATTTTCTTGCCCGTAGGCTTAGAACATTTACAATATTTTTGATAACTTGATTGAAATTTTAAAGTTCAACTGAATATTATAAAAGTCTACTACAACTAATAAAAATGTCAAGTTTTTAGCATGAAAAATTTGTATGGGATGTATTTTGGACTAGCGATCCTACCCGTTATTGAAATTTCATGGTTTAAGACCTGAATTATTAGAAAACTCCATGAAAAATTTCAACCCTATTATCGGGAACTTGTCGGGAAGTGAATTTTTATTTTTTTTTTACTTTTTGGAATCAACTTTCCCATTTTTTGGGCAAACATCAGTTTATATTAAAAATAATTGTAAAACTTTGTAAATTAAAATGCGATGAAAAATTTTAAACCATTGTAATACGAACCTGGTTTATTATAAAATTTGCTAATTTTAAGAACCATTTCCATAGTTTCTACCGAAATATTTCCATCCATAATAACCAAAGGACAATCGGCGATTACTGATGCATTTTTCATAATCTGTAAAAAAAAGTAACAAATCAAAAGTCTCTTAAATCTACAGCAAAAATTACCAATTCCGGCGTGATACTTTTATGGATCTTCATATCTCCTAAAATGACCTTACAATCGCCTAAATTGTCGAATATTACAGTACAGATGGAAGTTGAATTGCTTGAGTCTATAAAAACACCCTGAGTACAGGATTCGGGTAGATATCTTTGTAAACTTCGTCCATACTCATCGGCTCCCAATGCAGAGATAAATGAGACGCTTCCATGAATTTTATGGAGTCCTTCCGCTATATTTCGCCCGACACCGCCACCCGAAGACCGAGAGCACACTTGATAAGTCGCTCCATCCAACTGAAAGGAGATAAAAATTTCATCAAAGAAAATATTATCACGGATTTCCTTTTTAGAATTTTATATTCATTGATTTGTTTCCGGCTACGATTCAAAAATATTTTATTTAGTTATGTCCGGCAGTGAAACATATCTCATTGCTGGCTTCCACTTAAATTTAAATAAAAACTTTACCTACTATCGGGATTTGCATATTTTCCTCCGCTAAAATATTATTTGAATTTTACAATGTGTAAGTCAGAGATAAAAACTTATCCAAGCTTTTTGCAATTTACCGGTGGTTCGACGGGATTAAAAAATATGAAAATGAGAAAAAATGAGTGCAACTGGTGCACATCCATGAAAAGTACCTTTTGCGTAATATTGCATTCATATGCATTTTTTTTTTATTTTACGTGGTTCCTTTTATAAAAAATTTATTATTTGAGTTTATTGAAATTTTCTGCAAAAAAGCAATTCCATAGAGAGAGAAATTTAACCTCGCGATTAATTTTCGTCGAAATTCGAAATATATTATTCCCGTTCAATTTTTATCCGGTGTTAATTTATGTAGTTGTTTTTTGTTTAAATATATTTTAATGCGTTTATGATGGACTCACATTAGAACAGACTATTAGGCCAGTTAGAACAGATTTTTCTCCAGATTAGAACAGTCCCTAAACAATTTTTCAATTTATTAAAACAACTACGAGTTTCCAATGGGGGGCCGCTGATAACGAATCCGTTGTCCGTTTTTCGATAGCTCTCACGGTTTGGCCAGGGCGCCTACGGTCGCCTCAAAAACTGGAGATAGCTCAAAATGGACAACGGATTTCGATTTCTCGTCGCCCAAAACCCCTACATTCCAAGTTTCAGCGCGATCAGACAAAAATTCAGAAAAAAGCATTTTTTGCCATAAAAAAATCATGGACTTTCAAAAAAAAAAATGTCGCTGAAACTTGGTGTAAAGGGTAATGGGGGATCGCTGATCTCGAATCCGTTGTCCGTTTTTCGATAGCTCTCACGGTTTGGCCAGGGCGCCTACGGTCGCCTCAAAAACTGGAGATAGCTCAAAATGGACAACGGATTTCGATTTCTCGTCGCCCAAAACCCCTACATTCCAAGTTTCAGCGCGATCAGACAAAAATTCAGAAAAAAGCATTTTTTGCCATAAAAAAATCATGGACTAACCACTGCAATTTTTTGCGATTTTTTTCAAAAAAAAATGTCGCTGAAACTTGGTGTAAAGGGTAATGGGGGATCGCTGATCTCGAATCCGTTGTCCGTTTTTCGATAGCTCTCACGGTTTGGCCAGGGCGCCTACGGTCGCCTCAAAAACTGGAGATAGCTCAAAATGGACAACGGATTTCGATTTCTCGTCGCCCAAAACCAGTGGTTAGTCCATGATTTTTTTATGGCAAAAAATGCTTTTTTCTGAATTTTTGTCTGATCGCGCTGAAACTTGGAATGTAGGGGTTTTGGGCGACGAGAAATCGAAATCCGTTGTCCATTTTGAGCTATCTCCAGTTTTTGAGGCGACCGTAGGCGCCCTGGCCAAACCGTGAGAGCTATCGAAAAACGGACAACGGATTCGAGATCAGCGATCCCCCATTACCCTTTACACCAAGTTTCAGCGACATTTTTTTTTTTGAAAGTCCATGATTTTTTTATGGCAAAAAATGCTTTTTTCTGAATTTTTGTCTGATCGCGCTGAAACTTGGAATGTAGGGGTTTTGGGCGACGAGAAATCGAAATCCGTTGTCCATTTTGAGCTATCTCCAGTTTTTGAGGCGACCGTAGGCGCCCTGGCCAAACCGTGAGAGCTATCGAAAAACGGACAACGGATTCGAGATCAGCGATCCCCCATTACCCTTTACACCAAGTTTCAGCGACATTTTTTTTTGAAAAAAATCGCAAAAAATTGCAGTGGTTAGTCCATGATTTTTTTATGGCAAAAAATGCTTTTTTCTGAATTTTTGTCTGATCGCGCTGAAACTTGGAATGTAGGGGTTTTGGGCGACGAGAAATCGAAATCCGTTGTCCATTTTGAGCTATCTCCAGTTTTTGAGGCGACCGTAGGCGCCCTGGCCAAACCGTGAGAGCTATCGAAAAACGGACAACGGATTCGAGATCAGCGATCCCCCATTACCCTTTACACCAAGTTTCAGCGACATTTTTTTTTTGAAAAAATCGCAAAAAATTCCATGATTTTTTTATGGCAAAAAATGCTTTTTTCTGAATTTTTGTCTGATCGCGCTGAAACTTGGAATGTAGGGGTTTTGGGCGACGAGAAATCGAAATCCGTTGTCCATTTTGAGCTATCTCCAGTTTTTGAGGCGACCGTAGGCGCCCTGGCCAAACCGTGAGAGCTATCGAAAAACGGACAACGGATTCGAGATCAGCGATCCCCCATTACCCTTTACACCAAGTTTCAGCGACATTTTTTTTTTGAAAAAATCGCAAAAAATTCCATGATTTTTTTATGGCAAAAAATGCTTTTTTCTGAATTTTTGTCTGATTGCGCTGAAACTTGGAATGTAGGGGTTTTGGGCGACGAGAAATCGAAATCCGTTGTCCATTTTGAGCTATCTCCAGTTTTTGAGGCGACCGTAGGCGCCCTGGCCAAACCGTGAGAGCTATCGAAAAACGGACAACGGATTCGAGATCAGCGATCCCCCATTACCCTTTACACCAAGTTTCAGCGACATTTTTTTTTTGAAAAAATCGCAAAAAATTCCATGATTTTTTTATGGCAAAAAATGCTTTTTTCTGAATTTTTGTCTGATTGCGCTGAAACTTGGAATGTAGGGGTTTTGGGCGACGAGAAATCGAAATCCGTTGTCCATTTTGAGCTATCTCCAGTTTTTGAGGCGACCGTAGGCGCCCTGGCCAAACCGTGAGAGCTATCGAAAAACGGACAACGGATTCGAGATCAGCGATCCCCCATTACCCTTTACACCAAGTTTCAGCGACATTTTTTTTTTGAAAAAAATCGCAAAAAATTGCAGTGGGTCCATGATTTTTTTATGGCAAAAAATGCTTTTTTCTGAATTTTTGTCTGATCGCGCTGAAACTTGGAATGTAGGGGTTTTGGGCGACGAGAAATCGAAATCCGTTGTCCATTTTGAGCTATCTCCAGTTTTTGAGGCGACCGTAGGCGCCCTGGCCAAACCGTGAGAGCTATCGAAAAACGGACAACGGATTCGAGATCAGCGATCCCCCATTACCCTTTACACCAAGTTTCAGCGACATTTTTTTTTTGAAAAAATCGCAAAAAATTCCATGATTTTTTTATGGCAAAAAATGCTTTTTTCTGAATTTTTGTCTGATCGCGCTGAAACTTGGAATGTAGGGGTTTTGGGCGACGAGAAATCGAAATCCGTTGTCCATTTTGAGCTATCTCCAGTTTTTGAGGCGACCGTAGGCGCCCTGGCCAAACCGTGAGAGCTATCGAAAAACGGACAACGGATTCGAGATCAGCGATCCCCCATTACCCTTTACACCAAGTTTCAGCGACATTTTTTTTTTGAAAAAATCGCAAAAAATTCCATGATTTTTTTATGGCAAAAAATGCTTTTTTCTGAATTTTTGTCTGATTGCGCTGAAACTTGGAATGTAGGGGTTTTGGGCGACGAGAAATCGAAATCCGTTGTCCATTTTGAGCTATCTCCAGTTTTTGAGGCGACCGTAGGCGCCCTGGCCAAACCGTGAGAGCTATCGAAAAACGGACAACGGATTCGAGATCAGCGATCCCCCATTACCCTTTACACCAAGTTTCAGCGACATTTTTTTTTTGAAAAAATCGCAAAAAATTCCATGATTTTTTTATGGCAAAAAATGCTTTTTTCTGAATTTTTGTCTGATTGCGCTGAAACTTGGAATGTAGGGGTTTTGGGCGACGAGAAATCGAAATCCGTTGTCCATTTTGAGCTATCTCCAGTTTTTGAGGCGACCGTAGGCGCCCTGGCCAAACCGTGAGAGCTATCGAAAAACGGACAACGGATTCGAGATCAGCGATCCCCCATTACCCTTACACCAAGTTTCAGCGACATTTTTTTTTGAAAAAAATCGCAAAAAATTGCATGGTGTCCATGATTTTTTTATGGCAAAAAATGCTTTTTTCTGAATTTTTGTCTGATCGCGCTGAAACTTGGAATGTAGGGGTTTTGGGCGACGAGAAATCGAAATCCGTTGTCCATTTTGAGCTATCTCCAGTTTTTGAGGCGACCGTAGGCGCCCTGGCCAAACCGTGAGAGCTATCGAAAAACGGACAACGGATTCGAGATCAGCGATCCCCCATTACCCTTTACACCAAGTTTCAGCGACATTTTTTTTTTGAAAAAATCGCAAAAAATTCCATGATTTTTTTATGGCAAAAAATGCTTTTTTCTGAATTTTTGTCTGATTGCGCTGAAACTTGGAATGTAGGGGTTTTGGGCGACGAGAAATCGAAATCCGTTGTCCATTTTGAGCTATCTCCAGTTTTTGAGGCGACCGTAGGCGCCCTGGCCAAACCGTGAGAGCTATCGAAAAACGGACAACGGATTCGAGATCAGCGATCCCCCATTACCCTTTACACCAAGTTTCAGCGACATTTTTTTTTTTGAAAAAAATCGCAAAAAATTGCAGTGGTGTCCATGATTTTTTTATGGCAAAAAATGCTTTTTTCTGAATTTTTGTCTGATCGCGCTGAAACTTGGAATGTAGGGGTTTTGGGCGACGAGAAATCGAAATCCGTTGTCCATTTTGAGCTATCTCCAGTTTTTGAGGCGACCGTAGGCGCCCTGGCCAAACCGTGAGAGCTATCGAAAAACGGACAACGGATTCGAGATCAGCGATCCCCCATTACCCTTTACACCAAGTTTCAGCGAGATTTTTTTTTTGAAAAAAATCGCAAAAAATTGCAGTGGTTAGTACCACTGCAGTACCACTGCAATTTTTTGCGATTTTTTTCAAAAAAAAAATGTCGCTGAAACTTGGTGTAAAGGGTAATGGGGGATCGCTGATCTCGAATCCGTTGTCCGTTTTTCGATAGCTCTCACGGTTTGGCCAGGGCGCCTACGGTCGCCTCAAAAACTGGAGATAGCTCAAAATGGACAACGGATTTCGATTTCTCGTCGCCCAAAACCCCTACATTCCAAGTTTCAGCGCGATCAGACAAAAATTCAGAAAAAAGCATTTTTTGCCATAAAAAAATCATGGAATTTTTTGCGATTTTTTCAAAAAAAAAATGTCGCTGAAACTTGGTGTAAAGGGTAATGGGGGATCGCTGATCTCGAATCCGTTGTCCGTTTTTCGATAGGTCTCACGGTTTGGCCAGGGCGCCTACGGTCGCCTCAAAAACTGGAGATAGCTCAAAATGGACAACGGATTTCGATTTCTCGTCGCCCAAAACCCCTACATTCCAAGTTTCAGCGCAATCAGACAAAAATTCAGAAAAAAGCATTTTTTGCCATAAAAAAATCATGGACCCACTGCAATTTTTTGCGATTTTTTTCAAAAAAAAAATGTCGCTGAAACTTGGTGTAAAGGGTAATGGGGGATCGCTGATCTCGAATCCGTTGTCCGTTTTTCGATAGCTCTCACGGTTTGGCCAGGGCGCCTACGGTCGCCTCAAAAACTGGAGATAGCTCAAAATGGACAACGGATTTCGATTTCTCGTCGCCCAAAACCCCTACATTCCAAGTTTCAGCGCGATCAGACAAAAATTCAGAAAAAAGCATTTTTTGCCATAAAAAAATCATGGACTAACCACTGCAATTTTTTGCGATTTTTTTCAAAAAAAAAATGTCGCTGAAACTTGGTGTAAAGGGTAATGGGGGATCGCTGATCTCGAATCCGTTGTCCGTTTTTCGATAGCTCTCACGGTTTGGCCAGGGCGCCTACGGTCGCCTCAAAAACTGGAGATAGCTCAAAATGGACAACGGATTTCGATTTCTCGTCGCCCAAAACCCCTACATTCCAAGTTTCAGCGCGATCAGACAAAAATTCAGAAAAAAGCATTTTTTGCCATAAAAAAATCATGGACTAACCACTGCAATTTTTTGCGATTTTTTTCAAAAAAAAAATGTCGCTGAAACTTGGTGTAAAGGGTAATGGGGGATCGCTGATCTCGAATCCGTTGTCCGTTTTTCGATAGCTCTCACGGTTTGGCCAGGGCGCCTACGGTCGCCTCAAAAACTGGAGATAGCTCAAAATGGACAACGGATTTCGATTTCTCGTCGCCCAAAACCCCTACATTCCAAGTTTCAGCGCGATCAGACAAAAATTCAGAAAAAAGCATTTTTTGCCATAAAAAAATCATGGACTAACCACTGCAATTTTTTGCGATTTTTTTCAAAAAAAAAATCTCGCTGAAACTTGGTGTAAAGGGTAATGGGGGATCGCTGATCTCGAATCCGTTGTCCGTTTTTCGATAGCTCTCACGGTTTGGCCAGGGCGCCTACGGTCGCCTCAAAAACTGGAGATAGCTCAAAATGGACAACGGATTTCGATTTCTCGTCGCCCAAAACCCCTACATTCCAAGTTTCAGCGCGATCAGACAAAAATTCAGAAAAAAGCATTTTTTGCCATAAAAAAATCATGGACTAACCACTGCAATTTTTTGCGATTTTTTTCAAAAAAAAATGTCGCTGAAACTTGGTGTAAAGGGTAATGGGGGATCGCTGATCTCGAATCCGTTGTCCGTTTTTCGATAGCTCTCACGGTTTGGCCAGGGCGCCTACGGTCGCCTCAAAAACTGGAGATAGCTCAAAATGGACAACGGATTTCGATTTCTCGTCGCCCAAAACCCCTACATTCCAAGTTTCAGCGCAATCAGACAAAAAATCAGAAAAAAGCATTTTTTGCCATAAAAAAATCATGGAATTTTTTGCGATTTTTTTCAAAAAAAAAATCTCGCTGAAACTTGGTGTAAAGGGTAATGGGGGATCGCTGATCTCGAATCCGTTGTCCGTTTTTCGATAGCTCTCACGGTTTGGCCAGGGCGCCTACGGTCGCCTCAAAAACTGGAGATAGCTCAAAATGGACAACGGATTTCGATTTCTCGTCGCCCAAAACCCCTACATTCCAAGTTTCAGCGCGATCAGACAAAAATTCAGAAAAAAGCATTTTTTGCCATAAAAAATAAATTGAAAAAAATCGCAAAAAACCACTGCAATTTTTTGCGATTTTTTTCAAAAAAAAAATCTCGCTGAAACTTGGTGTAAAGGGTAATGGGGGATCGCTGATCTCGAATCCGTTGTCCGTTTTTCGATAGCTCTCACGGTTTGGCCAGGGCGCCTACGGTCGCCTCAAAAACTGGAGATAGCTCAAAATGGACAACGGATTTCGATTTCTCGTCGCCCAAAACCCCTACATTCCAAGTTTCAGCGCGATCAGACAAAAATTCAGAAAAAAGCATTTTTTGCCATAAAAAAATCATGGACTAACCACTGCAATTTTTTGCGATTTTTTTCAAAAAAAAATGTCGCTGAAACTTGGTGTAAAGGGTAATGGGGGATCGCTGATCTCGAATCCGTTGTCCGTTTTTCGATAGCTCTCACGGTTTGGCCAGGGCGCCTACGGTCGCCTCAAAAACTGGAGATAGCTCAAAATGGACAACGGATTTCGATTTCTCGTCGCCCAAAACCCCTACATTCCAAGTTTCAGCGCGATCAGACAAAAATTCAGAAAAAAGCATTTTTTGCCATAAAAAAATCATGGACTAACCACTGCAATTTTTTGCGATTTTTTTCAAAAAAAAAATCTCGCTGAAACTTGGTGTAAAGGGTAATGGGGGATCGCTGATCTCGAATCCGTTGTCCGTTTTTCGATAGCTCTCACGGTTTGGCCAGGGCGCCTACGGTCGCCTCAAAAACTGGAGATAGCTCAAAATGGACAACGGATTTCGATTTCTCGTCGCCCAAAACCCCTACATTCCAAGTTTCAGCGCGATCAGACAAAAATTCAGAAAAAAGCATTTTTTGCCATAAAAAAATCATGGACTAACCACTGCAATTTTTTGCGATTTTTTTCAAAAAAAAATGTCGCTGAAACTTGGTGTAAAGGGTAATGGGGGATCGCTGATCTCGAATCCGTTGTCCGTTTTTCGATAGCTCTCACGGTTTGGCCAGGGCGCCTACGGTCGCCTCAAAAACTGGAGATAGCTCAAAATGGACAACGGATTTCGATTTCTCGTCGCCCAAAACCCCTACATTCCAAGTTTCAGCGCAATCAGACAAAAATTCAGAAAAAAGCATTTTTTGCCATAAAAAATAAATTGAAAAAAATCGCAAAAAACCACTGCAATTTTTTGCGATTTTTTTCAAAAAAAAAATCTCGCTGAAACTTGGTGTAAAGGGTAATGGGGGATCGCTGATCTCGAATCCGTTGTCCGTTTTTCGATAGCTCTCACGGTTTGGCCAGGGCGCCTACGGTCGCCTCAAAAACTGGAGATAGCTCAAAATGGACAACGGATTTCGATTTCTCGTCGCCCAAAACCCCTACATTCCAAGTTTCAGCGCGATCAGACAAAAATTCAGAAAAAAGCATTTTTTGCCATAAAAAAATCATGGACTAACCACTGCAATTTTTTGCGATTTTTTTCAAAAAAAAATGTCGCTGAAACTTGGTGTAAAGGGTAATGGGGGATCGCTGATCTCGAATCCGTTGTCCGTTTTTCGATAGCTCTCACGGTTTGGCCAGGGCGCCTACGGTCGCCTCAAAAACTGGAGATAGCTCAAAATGGACAACGGATTTCGATTTCTCGTCGCCCAAAACCCCTACATTCCAAGTTTCAGCGCAATCAGACAAAAAATCAGAAAAAAGCATTTTTTGCCATAAAAAAATCATGGAATTTTTTGCGATTTTTTCAAAAAAAAAATGTCGCTGAAACTTGGTGTAAAGGGTAATGGGGGATCGCTGATCTCGAATCCGTTGTCCGTTTTTCGATAGCTCTCACGGTTTGGCCAGGGCGCCTACGGTCGCCTCAAAAACTGGAGATAGCTCAAAATGGACAACGGATTTCGATTTCTCGTCGCCCAAAACCCCTACATTCCAAGTTTCAGCGCGATCAGACAAAAATTCAGAAAAAAGCATTTTTTGCCATAAAAAAATCATGGACTAACCACTGCAATTTTTTGCGATTTTTTTCAAAAAAAAAATCTCGCTGAAACTTGGTGTAAAGGGTAATGGGGGATCGCTGATCTCGAATCCGTTGTCCGTTTTTCGATAGCTCTCACGGTTTGGCCAGGGCGCCTACGGTCGCCTCAAAAACTGGAGATAGCTCAAAATGGACAACGGATTTCGATTTCTCGTCGCCCAAAACCCCTACATTCCAAGTTTCAGCGCGATCAGACAAAAATTCAGAAAAAAGCATTTTTTGCCATAAAAAAATCATGGACTAACCACTGCAATTTTTTGCGATTTTTTTCAAAAAAAAATGTCGCTGAAACTTGGTGTAAAGGGTAATGGGGGATCGCTGATCTCGAATCCGTTGTCCGTTTTTCGATAGCTCTCACGGTTTGGCCAGGGCGCCTACGGTCGCCTCAAAAACTGGAGATAGCTCAAAATGGACAACGGATTTCGATTTCTCGTCGCCCAAAACCCCTACATTCCAAGTTTCAGCGCGATCAGACAAAAATTCAGAAAAAAGCATTTTTTGCCATAAAAAAATCATGGACTAACCACTGCAATTTTTTGCGATTTTTTTCAAAAAAAAAATCTCGCTGAAACTTGGTGTAAAGGGTAATGGGGGATCGCTGATCTCGAATCCGTTGTCCGTTTTTCGATAGCTCTCACGGTTTGGCCAGGGCGCCTACGGTCGCCTCAAAAACTGGAGATAGCTCAAAATGGACAACGGATTTCGATTTCTCGTCGCCCAAAACCCCTACATTCCAAGTTTCAGCGCAATCAGACAAAAATTCAGAAAAAAGCATTTTTTGCCATAAAAAAATCATGGACTAACCACTGCAATTTTTTGCGATTTTTTTCAAAAAAAAAATCTCGCTGAAACTTGGTGTAAAGGGTAATGGGGGATCGCTGATCTCGAATCCGTTGTCCGTTTTTCGATAGCTCTCACGGTTTGGCCAGGGCGCCTACGGTCGCCTCAAAAACTGGAGATAGCTCAAAATGGACAACGGATTTCGATTTCTCGTCGCCCAAAACCCCTACATTCCAAGTTTCAGCGCGATCAGACAAAAATTCAGAAAAAAGCATTTTTTGCCATAAAAAAATCATGGACTAACCACTGCAATTTTTTGCGATTTTTTTCAAAAAAAAAATCTCGCTGAAACTTGGTGTAAAGGGTAATGGGGGATCGCTGATCTCGAATCCGTTGTCCGTTTTTCGATAGCTCTCACGGTTTGGCCAGGGCGCCTACGGTCGCCTCAAAAACTGGAGATAGCTCAAAATGGACAACGGATTTCGATTTCTCGTCGCCCAAAACCCCTACATTCCAAGTTTCAGCGCGATCAGACAAAAATTCAGAAAAAAGCATTTTTTGCCATAAAAAAATCATGGACTAACCACTGCAATTTTTTGCGATTTTTTTCAAAAAAAAATGTCGCTGAAACTTGGTGTAAAGGGTAATGGGGGATCGCTGATCTCGAATCCGTTGTCCGTTTTTCGATAGCTCTCACGGTTTGGCCAGGGCGCCTACGGTCGCCTCAAAAACTGGAGATAGCTCAAAATGGACAACGGATTTCGATTTCTCGTCGCCCAAAACCCCTACATTCCAAGTTTCAGCGCAATCAGACAAAAATTCAGAAAAAAGCATTTTTTGCCATAAAAAAATCATGGACTAACCACTGCAATTTTTTGCGATTTTTTTCAAAAAAAAAATCTCGCTGAAACTTGGTGTAAAGGGTAATGGGGGATCGCTGATCTCGAATCCGTTGTCCGTTTTTCGATAGCTCTCACGGTTTGGCCAGGGCGCCTACGGTCGCCTCAAAAACTGGAGATAGCTCAAAATGGACAACGGATTTCGATTTCTCGTCGCCCAAAACCCCTACATTCCAAGTTTCAGCGCGATCAGACAAAAATTCAGAAAAAAGCATTTTTTGCCATAAAAAATAAATTGAAAAAAATCGCAAAAAACCACTGCAATTTTTTGCGATTTTTTTCAAAAAAAAAATCTCGCTGAAACTTGGTGTAAAGGGTAATGGGGGATCGCTGATCTCGAATCCGTTGTCCGTTTTTCGATAGCTCTCACGGTTTGGCCAGGGCGCCTACGGTCGCCTCAAAAACTGGAGATAGCTCAAAATGGACAACGGATTTCGATTTCTCGTCGCCCAAAACCCCTACATTCCAAGTTTCAGCGCGATCAGACAAAAATTCAGAAAAAAGCATTTTTTGCCATAAAAAAATCATGGAATTTTTTGCGATTTTTTCAAAAAAAAAATGTCGCTGAAACTTGGTGTAAAGGGTAATGGGGGATCGCTGATCTCGAATCCGTTGTCCGTTTTTCGATAGCTCTCACGGTTTGGCCAGGGCGCCTACGGTCGCCTCAAAAACTGGAGATAGCTCAAAATGGACAACGGATTTCGATTTCTCGTCGCCCAAAACCCCTACATTCCAAGTTTCAGCGCGATCAGACAAAAATTCAGAAAAAAGCATTTTTTGCCATAAAAAAATCATGGAATTTTTTGCGATTTTTTCAAAAAAAAAATGTCGCTGAAACTTGGTGTAAAGGGTAATGGGGGATCGCTGATCTCGAATCCGTTGTCCGTTTTTCGATAGCTCTCACGGTTTGGCCAGGGCGCCTACGGTCGCCTCAAAAACTGGAGATAGCTCAAAATGGACAACGGATTTCGATTTCTCGTCGCCCAAAACCCCTACATTCCAAGTTTCAGCGCGATCAGACAAAAATTCAGAAAAAAGCATTTTTTGCCATAAAAAAATCATGGAATTTTTTGCGATTTTTTCAAAAAAAAAATGTCGCTGAAACTTGGTGTAAAGGGTAATGGGGGATCGCTGATCTCGAATCCGTTGTCCGTTTTTCGATAGCTCTCACGGTTTGGCCAGGGCGCCTACGGTCGCCTCAAAAACTGGAGATAGCTCAAAATGGACAACGGATTTCGATTTCTCGTCGCCCAAAACCCCTACATTCCAAGTTTCAGCGCGATCAGACAAAAATTCAGAAAAAAGCATTTTTTGCCATAAAAAAATCATGGACTAACCACTGCAATTTTTTGCGATTTTTTTCAAAAAAAAAATGTCGCTGAAACTTGGTGTAAAGGGTAATGGGGGATCGCTGATCTCGAATCCGTTGTCCGTTTTTCGATAGCTCTCACGGTTTGGCCAGGGCGCCTACGGTCGCCTCAAAAACTGGAGATAGCTCAAAATGGACAACGGATTTCGATTTCTCGTCGCCCAAAACCCCTACATTCCAAGTTTCAGCGCGATCAGACAAAAATTCAGAAAAAAGCATTTTTTGCCATAAAAAAATCATGGAATTTTTTGCGATTTTTTCAAAAAAAAAATGTCGCTGAAACTTGGTGTAAAGGGTAATGGGGGATCGCTGATCTCGAATCCGTTGTCCGTTTTTCGATAGCTCTCACGGTTTGGCCAGGGCGCCTACGGTCGCCTCAAAAACTGGAGATAGCTCAAAATGGACAACGGATTTCGATTTCTCGTCGCCCAAAACCCCTACATTCCAAGTTTCAGCGCGATCAGACAAAAATTCAGAAAAAAGCATTTTTTGCCATAAAAAAATCATGGACTAACCACTGCAATTTTTTGCGATTTTTTTCAAAAAAAAAATCTCGCTGAAACTTGGTGTAAAGGGTAATGGGGGATCGCTGATCTCGAATCCGTTGTCCGTTTTTCGATAGCTCTCACGGTTTGGCCAGGGCGCCTACGGTCGCCTCAAAAACTGGAGATAGCTCAAAATGGACAACGGATTTCGATTTCTCGTCGCCCAAAACCCCTACATTCCAAGTTTCAGCGCGATCAGACAAAAATTCAGAAAAAAGCATTTTTTGCCATAAAAAAATCATGGACTAACAACCACTGCAATTTTTTGCGATTTTTTTCAAAAAAAAAATGTCGCTGAAACTTGGTGTAAAGGGTAATGGGGGATCGCTGATCTCGAATCCGTTGTCCGTTTTTCGATAGCTCTCACGGTTTGGCCAGGGCGCCTACGGTCGCCTCAAAAACTGGAGATAGCTCAAAATGGACAACGGATTTCGATTTCTCGTCGCCCAAAACCCCTACATTCCAAGTTTCAGCGCGATCAGACAAAAATTCAGAAAAAAGAATTTTTTGCCATAAAAAAATCATGGAATTTTTTGCGATTTTTTCAAAAAAAAAATGTCGCTGAAACTTGGTGTAAAGGGTAATGGGGGATCGCTGATCTCGAATCCGTTGTCCGTTTTTCGATAGCTCTCACGGTTTGGCCAGGGCGCCTACGGTCGCCTCAAAAACTGGAGATAGCTCAAAATGGACAACGGATTTCGATTTCTCGTCGCCCAAAACCCCTACATTCCAAGTTTCAGCGCGATCAGACAAAAATTCAGAAAAAAGCATTTTTTGCCATAAAAAAATCATGGAATTTTTTGCGATTTTTTCAAAAAAAAAATGTCGCTGAAACTTGGTGTAAAGGGTAATGGGGGATCGCTGATCTCGAATCCGTTGTCCGTTTTTCGATAGCTCTCACGGTTTGGCCAGGGCGCCTACGGTCGCCTCAAAAACTGGAGATAGCTCAAAATGGACAACGGATTTCGATTTCTCGTCGCCCAAAACCCCTACATTCCAAGTTTCAGCGCAATCAGACAAAAATTCAGAAAAAAGCATTTTTTGCCATAAAAAAATCATGGACTAACCACTGCAATTTTTTGCGATTTTTTTCAAAAAAAAAAATGTCGCTGAAACTTGGTGTAAAGGGTAATGGGGGATCGCTGATCTCGAATCCGTTGTCCGTTTTTCGATAGCTCTCACGGTTTGGCCAGGGCGCCTACGGTCGCCTCAAAAACTGGAGATAGCTCAAAATGGACAACGGATTTCGATTTCTCGTCGCCCAAAACCCCTACATTCCAAGTTTCAGCGCGATCAGACAAAAATTCAGAAAAAAGCATTTTTTGCCATAAAAAAATCATGGAATTTTTTGCGATTTTTTCAAAAAAAAAAATGTCGCTGAAACTTGGTGTAAAGGGTAATGGGGGATCGCTGATCTCGAATCCGTTGTCCGTTTTTCGATAGCTCTCACGGTTTGGCCAGGGCGCCTACGGTCGCCTCAAAAACTGGAGATAGCTCAAAATGGACAACGGATTTCGATTTCTCGTCGCCCAAAACCCCTACATTCCAAGTTTCAGCGCGATCAGACAAAAATTCAGAAAAAAGCATTTTTTGCCATAAAAAAATCATGGAATTTTTTGCGATTTTTTCAAAAAAAAAATGTCGCTGAAACTTGGTGTAAAGGGTAATGGGGGATCGCTGATCTCGAATCCGTTGTCCGTTTTTCGATAGCTCTCACGGTTTGGCCAGGGCGCCTACGGTCGCCTCAAAAACTGGAGATAGCTCAAAATGGACAACGGATTTCGATTTCTCGTCGCCCAAAACCCCTACATTCCAAGTTTCAGCGCGATCAGACAAAAATTCAGAAAAAAGCATTTTTTGCCATAAAAAAATCATGGACTAACCACTGCAATTTTTTGCGATTTTTTTCAAAAAAAAATGTCGCTGAAACTTGGTGTAAAGGGTAATGGGGGATCGCTGATCTCGAATCCGTTGTCCGTTTTTCGATAGCTCTCACGGTTTGGCCAGGGCGCCTACGGTCGCCTCAAAAACTGGAGATAGCTCAAAATGGACAACGGATTTCGATTTCTCGTCGCCCAAAACCCCTACATTCCAAGTTTCAGCGCGATCAGACAAAAATTCAGAAAAAAGCATTTTTTGCCATAAAAAAATCATGGACTAACCACTGCAATTTTTTGCGATTTTTTTCAAAAAAAAATGTCGCTGAAACTTGGTGTAAAGGGTAATGGGGGATCGCTGATCTCGAATCCGTTGTCCGTTTTTCGATAGCTCTCACGGTTTGGCCAGGGCGCCTACGGTCGCCTCAAAAACTGGAGATAGCTCAAAATGGACAACGGATTTCGATTTCTCGTCGCCCAAAACCCCTACATTCCAAGTTTCAGCGCGATCAGACAAAAATTCAGAAAAAAGCATTTTTTGCCATAAAAAAATCATGGACTAACAACCACTGCAATTTTTTGCGATTTTTTTCAAAAAAAAAATGTCGCTGAAACTTGGTGTAAAGGGTAATGGGGGATCGCTGATCTCGAATCCGTTGTCCGTTTTTCGATAGCTCTCACGGTTTGGCCAGGGCGCCTACGGTCGCCTCAAAAACTGGAGATAGCTCAAAATGGACAACGGATTTCGATTTCTCGTCGCCCAAAACCCCTACATTCCAAGTTTCAGCGCGATCAGACAAAAATTCAGAAAAAAGCATTTTTTGCCATAAAAAAATCATGGACTAACCACTGCAATTTTTTGCGATTTTTTTCAAAAAAAAAATGTCGCTGAAACTTGGTGTAAAGGGTAATGGGGGATCGCTGATCTCGAATCCGTTGTCCGTTTTTCGATAGCTCTCACGGTTTGGCCAGGGCGCCTACGGTCGCCTCAAAAACTGGAGATAGCTCAAAATGGACAACGGATTTCGATTTCTCGTCGCCCAAAACCCCTACATTCCAAGTTTCAGCGCGATCAGACAAAAATTCAGAAAAAAGCATTTTTTGCCATAAAAAAATCATGGACTAACCACTGCAATTTTTTGCGATTTTTTTCAAAAAAAAATGTCGCTGAAACTTGGTGTAAAGGGTAATGGGGGATCGCTGATCTCGAATCCGTTGTCCGTTTTTCGATAGCTCTCACGGTTTGGCCAGGGCGCCTACGGTCGCCTCAAAAACTGGAGATAGCTCAAAATGGACAACGGATTTCGATTTCTCGTCGCCCAAAACCCCTACATTCCAAGTTTCAGCGCAATCAGACAAAAATTCAGAAAAAAGCATTTTTTGCCATAAAAAAATCATGGACTAACCACTGCAATTTTTTGCGATTTTTTTCAAAAAAAAAATCTCGCTGAAACTTGGTGTAAAGGGTAATGGGGGATCGCTGATCTCGAATCCGTTGTCCGTTTTTCGATAGCTCTCACGGTTTGGCCAGGGCGCCTACGGTCGCCTCAAAAACTGGAGATAGCTCAAAATGGACAACGGATTTCGATTTCTCGTCGCCCAAAACCCCTACATTCCAAGTTTCAGCGCGATCAGACAAAAATTCAGAAAAAAGCATTTTTTGCCATAAAAAATAAATTGAAAAAAATCGCAAAAAACCACTGCAATTTTTTGCGATTTTTTTCAAAAAAAAAATCTCGCTGAAACTTGGTGTAAAGGGTAATGGGGGATCGCTGATCTCGAATCCGTTGTCCGTTTTTCGATAGCTCTCACGGTTTGGCCAGGGCGCCTACGGTCGCCTCAAAAACTGGAGATAGCTCAAAATGGACAACGGATTTCGATTTCTCGTCGCCCAAAACCCCTACATTCCAAGTTTCAGCGCGATCAGACAAAAATTCAGAAAAAAGCATTTTTTGCCATAAAAAAATCATGGACTAACCACTGCAATTTTTTGCGATTTTTTTCAAAAAAAAAATGTCGCTGAAACTTGGTGTAAAGGGTAATGGGGGATCGCTGATCTCGAATCCGTTGTCCGTTTTTCGATAGCTCTCACGGTTTGGCCAGGGCGCCTACGGTCGCCTCAAAAACTGGAGATAGCTCAAAATGGACAACGGATTTCGATTTCTCGTCGCCCAAAACCCCTACATTCCAAGTTTCAGCGCGATCAGACAAAAATTCAGAAAAAAGCATTTTTTGCCATAAAAAAATCATGAACTAACCACTGCAATTTTTTGCGATTTTTTTCAAAAAAAAATGTCGCTGAAACTTGATGTAAAGGGTAATGGGGGATCGCTGATCTCGAATCCGTTGTCCGTTTTTCGATAGCTCTCACGGTTTGGCCAGGGCGCCTACGGTCGCCTCAAAAACTGGAGATAGCTCAAAATGGACAACGGATTTCGATTTCTCGTCGCCCAAAACCCCTACATTCCAAGTTTCAGCGCGATCAGACAAAAATTCAGAAAAAAGCATTTTTTGCCATAAAAAAATCATGAACTAACCACTGCAATTTTTTGCGATTTTTTTCAAAAAAAAAAATGTCGCTGAAACTTGGTGTAAAGGGTAATGGGGGATCGCTGATCTCGAATCCGTTGTCCGTTTTTCGATAGCTCTCACGGTTTGGCCAGGGCGCCTACGGTCGCCTCAAAAACTGGAGATAGCTCAAAATGGACAACGGATTTCGATTTCTCGTCGCCCAAAACCCCTACATTCCAAGTTTCAGCGCGATCAGACAAAAATTCAGAAAAAAGCATTTTTTGCCATAAAAAAATCATGGACTAACCACTGCAATTTTTTGCGATTTTTTTCAAAAAAAAAATCTCGCTGAAACTTGGTGTAAAGGGTAATGGGGGATCGCTGATCTCGAATCCGTTGTCCGTTTTTCGATAGCTCTCACGGTTTGGCCAGGGCGCCTACGGTCGCCTCAAAAACTGGAGATAGCTCAAAATGGACAACGGATTTCGATTTCTCGTCGCCCAAAACCCCTACATTCCAAGTTTCAGCGCGATCAGACAAAAATTCAGAAAAAAGCATTTTTTGCCATAAAAAATAAATTGAAAAAAATCGCAAAAAACCACTGCAATTTTTTGCGATTTTTTTCAAAAAAAAAATCTCGCTGAAACTTGGTGTAAAGGGTAATGGGGGATCGCTGATCTCGAATCCGTTGTCCGTTTTTCGATAGCTCTCACGGTTTGGCCAGGGCGCCTACGGTCGCCTCAAAAACTGGAGATAGCTCAAAATGGACAACGGATTTCGATTTCTCGTCGCCCAAAACCCCTACATTCCAAGTTTCAGCGCGATCAGACAAAAATTCAGAAAAAAGCATTTTTTGCCATAAAAAATAAATTGAAAAAAATCGCAAAAAACCACTGCAATTTTTTGCGATTTTTTTCAAAAAAAAAATCTCGCTGAAACTTGGTGTAAAGGGTAATGGGGGATCGCTGATCTCGAATCCGTTGTCCGTTTTTCGATAGCTCTCACGGTTTGGCCAGGGCGCCTACGGTCGCCTCAAAAACTGGAGATAGCTCAAAATGGACAACGGATTTCGATTTCTCGTCGCCCAAAACCCCTACATTCCAAGTTTCAGCGCGATCAGACAAAAATTCAGAAAAAAGCATTTTTTGCCATAAAAAAATCATGGACTAACCACTGCAATTTTTTGCGATTTTTTTCAAAAAAAAAATGTCGCTGAAACTTGGTGTAAAGGGTAATGGGGGATCGCTGATCTCGAATCCGTTGTCCGTTTTTCGATAGCTCTCACGGTTTGGCCAGGGCGCCTACGGTCGCCTCAAAAACTGGAGATAGCTCAAAATGGACAACGGATTTCGATTTCTCGTCGCCCAAAACCCCTACATTCCAAGTTTCAGCGCGATCAGACAAAAATTCAGAAAAAAGCATTTTTTGCCATAAAAAAATCATGAACTAACCACTGCAATTTTTTGCGATTTTTTTCAAAAAAAAATGTCGCTGAAACTTGATGTAAAGGGTAATGGGGGATCGCTGATCTCGAATCCGTTGTCCGTTTTTCGATAGCTCTCACGGTTTGGCCAGGGCGCCTACGGTCGCCTCAAAAACTGGAGATAGCTCAAAATGGACAACGGATTTCGATTTCTCGTCGCCCAAAACCCCTACATTCCAAGTTTCAGCGCGATCAGACAAAAATTCAGAAAAAAGCATTTTTTGCCATAAAAAAATCATGAACTAACCACTGCAATTTTTTGCGATTTTTTTCAAAAAAAAAAATGTCGCTGAAACTTGGTGTAAAGGGTAATGGGGGATCGCTGATCTCGAATCCGTTGTCCGTTTTTCGATAGCTCTCACGGTTTGGCCAGGGCGCCTACGGTCGCCTCAAAAACTGGAGATAGCTCAAAATGGACAACGGATTTCGATTTCTCGTCGCCCAAAACCCCTACATTCCAAGTTTCAGCGCGATCAGACAAAAATTCAGAAAAAAGCATTTTTTGCCATAAAAAAATCATGGACTAACCACTGCAATTTTTTGCGATTTTTTTCAAAAAAAAAATCTCGCTGAAACTTGGTGTAAAGGGTAATGGGGGATCGCTGATCTCGAATCCGTTGTCCGTTTTTCGATAGCTCTCACGGTTTGGCCAGGGCGCCTACGGTCGCCTCAAAAACTGGAGATAGCTCAAAATGGACAACGGATTTCGATTTCTCGTCGCCCAAAACCCCTACATTCCAAGTTTCAGCGCGATCAGACAAAAATTCAGAAAAAAGCATTTTTTGCCATAAAAAATAAATTGAAAAAAATCGCAAAAAACCACTGCAATTTTTTGCGATTTTTTTCAAAAAAAAAATCTCGCTGAAACTTGGTGTAAAGGGTAATGGGGGATCGCTGATCTCGAATCCGTTGTCCGTTTTTCGATAGCTCTCACGGTTTGGCCAGGGCGCCTACGGTCGCCTCAAAAACTGGAGATAGCTCAAAATGGACAACGGATTTCGATTTCTCGTCGCCCAAAACCCCTACATTCCAAGTTTCAGCGCAATCAGACAAAAATTCAGAAAAAAGCATTTTTTGCCATAAAAAAATCATGGACTAACCACTGCAATTTTTTGCGATTTTTTTCAAAAAAAAAATGTCGCTGAAACTTGGTGTAAAGGGTAATGGGGGATCGCTGATCTCGAATCCGTTGTCCGTTTTTCGATAGCTCTCACGGTTTGGCCAGGGCGCCTACGGTCGCCTCAAAAACTGGAGATAGCTCAAAATGGACAACGGATTTCGATTTCTCGTCGCCCAAAACCCCGACATTCCAAGTTTCAGCGCGATCAGACAAAAATTCAGAAAAAAGCATTTTTTGCCATAAAAAATAAATTGAAAAAAATCGCAAAAAACCACTGCAATTTTTTGCGATTTTTTTCAAAAAAAAAATCTCGCTGAAACTTGGTGTAAAGGGTAATGGGGGATCGCTGATCTCGAATCCGTTGTCCGTTTTTCGATAGCTCTCACGGTTTGGCCAGGGCGCCTACGGTCGCCTCAAAAACTGGAGATAGCTCAAAATGGACAACGGATTTCGATTTCTCGTCGCCCAAAACCCCTACATTCCAAGTTTCAGCGCGATCAGACAAAAATTCAGAAAAAAGCATTTTTTGCCATAAAAAAATCATGGACTAACCACTGCAATTTTTTGCGATTTTTTTCAAAAAAAAAATGTCGCTGAAACTTGGTGTAAAGGGTAATGGGGGATCGCTGATCTCGAATCCGTTGCCCGTTTTTCGATAGCTCTCACGGTTTGGCCAGGGCGCCTACGGTCGCCTCAAAAACTGGAGATAGCTCAAAATGGACAACGGATTTCGATTTCTCGTCGCCCAAAACCCCTACATTCCAAGTTTCAGCGCGATCAGACAAAAATTCAGAAAAAAGCATTTTTTGCCATAAAAAAATCATGGACTAACCACTGCAATTTTTTGCGATTTTTTTCAAAAAAAAAATGTCGCTGAAACTTGGTGTAAAGGGTAATGGGGGATCGCTGATCTCGAATCCGTTGTCCGTTTTTCGATAGGTCTCACGGTTTGGCCAGGGCGCCTACGGTCGCCTCAAAAACTGGAGATAGCTCAAAATGGACAACGGATTTCGATTTCTCGTCGCCCAAAACCCCTACATTCCAAGTTTCAGCGCGATCAGACAAAAATTCAGAAAAAAGCATTTTTTGCCATAAAAAAATCATGGACTAACCACTGCAATTTTTTGCGATTTTTTTCAAAAAAAAAATGTCGCTGAAACTTGGTGTAAAGGGTAATGGGGGATCGCTGATCTCGAATCCGTTGCCCGTTTTTCGATAGCTCTCACGGTTTGGCCAGGGCGCCTACGGTCGCCTCAAAAACTGGAGATAGCTCAAAATGGACAACGGATTTCGATTTCTCGTCGCCCAAAACCCCTACATTCCAAGTTTCAGCGCGATCAGACAAAAATTCAGAAAAAAGCATTTTTTGCCATAAAAAAATCATGGACTAACCACTGCAATTTTTTGCGATTTTTTTCAAAAAAAAAATGTCGCTGAAACTTGGTGTAAAGGGTAATGGGGGATCGCTGATCTCGAATCCGTTGTCCGTTTTTCGATAGCTCTCACGGTTTGGCCAGGGCGCCTACGGTCGCCTCAAAAACTGGAGATAGCTCAAAATGGACAACGGATTTCGATTTCTCGTCGCCCAAAACCCCTACATTCCAAGTTTCAGCGCGATCAGACAAAAATTCAGAAAAAAGCATTTTTTGCCATAAAAAAATCATGGACTAACCACTGCAATTTTTTGCGATTTTTTTCAAAAAAAAAATGTCGCTGAAACTTGGTGTAAAGGGTAATGGGGGATCGCTGATCTCGAATCCGTTGTCCGTTTTTCGATAGCTCTCACGGTTTGGCCAGGGCGCCTACGGTCGCCTCAAAAACTGGAGATAGCTCAAAATGGACAACGGATTTCGATTTCTCGTCGCCCAAAACCCCTACATTCCAAGTTTCAGCGCGATCAGACAAAAATTCAGAAAAAAGCATTTTTTGCCATAAAAAAATCATGAACACCACTGCAATTTTTTGCGATTTTTTTCAAAAAAAAATGTCGCTGAAACTTGGTGTAAAGGGTAATGGGGGATCGCTGATCTCGAATCCGTTGTCCGTTTTTCGATAGCTCTCACGGTTTGGCCAGGGCGCCTACGGTCGCCTCAAAAACTGGAGATAGCTCAAAATGGACAACGGATTTCGATTTCTCGTCGCCCAAAACCCCTACATTCCAAGTTTCAGCGCGATCAGACAAAAATTCAGAAAAAAGCATTTTTTGCCATAAAAAAATCATGAACACCACTGCAATTTTTTGCGATTTTTTTCAAAAAAAAATGTCGCTGAAACTTGGTGTAAAGGGTAATGGGGGATCGCTGATCTCGAATCCGTTGTCCGTTTTTCGATAGCTCTCACGGTTTGGCCAGGGCGCCTACGGTCGCCTCAAAAACTGGAGATAGCTCAAAATGGACAACGGATTTCGATTTCTCGTCGCCCAAAACCCCTACATTCCAAGTTTCAGCGCGATCAGACAAAAATTCAGAAAAAAGCATTTTTTGCCATAAAAAATAAATTGAAAAAAATCGCAAAAAACCACTGCAATTTTTTGCGATTTTTTTCAAAAAAAAAATCTCGCTGAAACTTGGTGTAAAGGGTAATGGGGGATCGCTGATCTCGAATCCGTTGTCCGTTTTTCGATAGCTCTCACGGTTTGGCCAGGGCGCCTACGGTCGCCTCAAAAACTGGAGATAGCTCAAAATGGACAACGGATTTCGATTTCTCGTCGCCCAAAACCCCTACATTCCAAGTTTCAGCGCGATCAGACAAAAATTCAGAAAAAAGCATTTTTTGCCATAAAAAAATCATGGAATTTTTTGCGATTTTTTCAAAAAAAAAATGTCGCTGAAACTTGGTGTAAAGGGTAATGGGGGATCGCTGATCTCGAATCCGTTGTCCGTTTTTCGATAGCTCTCACGGTTTGGCCAGGGCGCCTACGGTCGCCTCAAAAACTGGAGATAGCTCAAAATGGACAACGGATTTCGATTTCTCGTCGCCCAAAACCCCTACATTCCAAGTTTCAGCGCGATCAGACAAAAATTCAGAAAAAAGCATTTTTTGCCATAAAAAAATCATGGACTAACCACTGCAATTTTTTGCGATTTTTTTCAAAAAAAAATGTCGCTGAAACTTGGTGTAAAGGGTAATGGGGGATCGCTGATCTCGAATCCGTTGTCCGTTTTTCGATAGCTCTCACGGTTTGGCCAGGGCGCCTACGGTCGCCTCAAAAACTGGAGATAGCTCAAAATGGACAACGGATTTCGATTTCTCGTCGCCCAAAACCCCTACATTCCAAGTTTCAGCGCGATCAGACAAAAATTCAGAAAAAAGCATTTTTTGCCATAAAAAAATCATGGACTAACCACTGCAATTTTTTGCGATTTTTTTCAAAAAAAAATGTCGCTGAAACTTGGTGTAAAGGGTAATGGGGGATCGCTGATCTCGAATCCGTTGTCCGTTTTTCGATAGCTCTCACGGTTTGGCCAGGGCGCCTACGGTCGCCTCAAAAACTGGAGATAGCTCAAAATGGACAACGGATTTCGATTTCTCGTCGCCCAAAACCCCTACATTCCAAGTTTCAGCGCGATCAGACAAAAATTCAGAAAAAAGCATTTTTTGCCATAAAAAAATCATGGACTAACCACTGCAATTTTTTGCGATTTTTTTCAAAAAAAAATGTCGCTGAAACTTGGTGTAAAGGGTAATGGGGGATCGCTGATCTCGAATCCGTTGTCCGTTTTTCGATAGCTCTCACGGTTTGGCCAGGGCGCCTACGGTCGCCTCAAAAACTGGAGATAGCTCAAAATGGACAACGGATTTCGATTTCTCGTCGCCCAAAACCCCTACATTCCAAGTTTCAGCGCGATCAGACAAAAATTCAGAAAAAAGCATTTTTTGCCATAAAAAAATCATGGACTAACCACTGCAATTTTTTGCGATTTTTTTCAAAAAAAAATGTCGCTGAAACTTGGTGTAAAGGGTAATGGGGGATCGCTGATCTCGAATCCGTTGTCCGTTTTTCGATAGCTCTCACGGTTTGGCCAGGGCGCCTACGGTCGCCTCAAAAACTGGAGATAGCTCAAAATGGACAACGGATTTCGATTTCTCGTCGCCCAAAACCCCTACATTCCAAGTTTCAGCGCGATCAGACAAAAATTCAGAAAAAAGCATTTTTTGCCATAAAAAAATCATGGAATTTTTTGCGATTTTTTCAAAAAAAAAAATGTCGCTGAAACTTGGTGTAAAGGGTAATGGGGGATCGCTGATCTCGAATCCGTTGTCCGTTTTTCGATAGCTCTCACGGTTTGGCCAGGGCGCCTACGGTCGCCTCAAAAACTGGAGATAGCTCAAAATGGACAACGGATTTCGATTTCTCGTCGCCCAAAACCCCTACATTCCAAGTTTCAGCGCGATCAGACAAAAATTCAGAAAAAAGCATTTTTTGCCATAAAAAAATCATGGACTAACCACTGCAATTTTTTGCGATTTTTTTCAAAAAAAAATGTCGCTGAAACTTGGTGTAAAGGGTAATGGGGGATCGCTGATCTCGAATCCGTTGTCCGTTTTTCGATAGCTCTCACGGTTTGGCCAGGGCGCCTACGGTCGCCTCAAAAACTGGAGATAGCTCAAAATGGACAACGGATTTCGATTTCTCGTCGCCCAAAACCCCTACATTCCAAGTTTCAGCGCGATCAGACAAAAATTCAGAAAAAAGCATTTTTTGCCATAAAAAATAAATTGAAAAAAATCGCAAAAAACCACTGCAATTTTTTGCGATTTTTTTCAAAAAAAAAATCTCGCTGAAACTTGGTGTAAAGGGTAATGGGGGATCGCTGATCTCGAATCCGTTGTCCGTTTTTCGATAGCTCTCACGGTTTGGCCAGGGCGCCTACGGTCGCCTCAAAAACTGGAGATAGCTCAAAATGGACAACGGATTTCGATTTCTCGTCGCCCAAAACCCCTACATTCCAAGTTTCAGCGCGATCAGACAAAAATTCAGAAAAAAGCATTTTTTGCCATAAAAAAATCATGGACTAACCACTGCAATTTTTTGCGATTTTTTTCAAAAAAAAATGTCGCTGAAACTTGGTGTAAAGGGTAATGGGGGATCGCTGATCTCGAATCCGTTGTCCGTTTTTCGATAGCTCTCACGGTTTGGCCAGGGCGCCTACGGTCGCCTCAAAAACTGGAGATAGCTCAAAATGGACAACGGATTTCGATTTCTCGTCGCCCAAAACCCCTACATTCCAAGTTTCAGCGCGATCAGACAAAAATTCAGAAAAAAGCATTTTTTGCCATAAAAAAATCATGGACTAACCACTGCAATTTTTTGCGATTTTTTTCAAAAAAAAAATGTCGCTGAAACTTGGTGTAAAGGGTAATGGGGGATCGCTGATCTCGAATCCGTTGTCCGTTTTTCGATAGCTCTCACGGTTTGGCCAGGGCGCCTACGGTCGCCTCAAAAACTGGAGATAGCTCAAAATGGACAACGGATTTCGATTTCTCGTCGCCCAAAACCCCGACATTCCAAGTTTCAGCGCGATCAGACAAAAATTCAGAAAAAAGCATTTTTTGCCATAAAAAAATCATGGACTAACCACTGCAATTTTTTGCGATTTTTTTCAAAAAAAAAATGTCGCTGAAACTTGGTGTAAAGGGTAATGGGGGATCGCTGATCTCGAATCCGTTGTCCGTTTTTCGATAGCTCTCACGGTTTGGCCAGGGCGCCTACGGTCGCCTCAAAAACTGGAGATAGCTCAAAATGGACAACGGATTTCGATTTCTCGTCGCCCAAAACCCCTACATTCCAAGTTTCAGCGCGATCAGACAAAAATTCAGAAAAAAGCATTTTTTGCCATAAAAAAATCATGAACTAACCACTGCAATTTTTTGCGATTTTTTTCAAAAAAAAATGTCGCTGAAACTTGGTGTAAAGGGTAATGGGGGATCGCTGATCTCGAATCCGTTGTCCGTTTTTCGATAGCTCTCACGGTTTGGCCAGGGCGCCTACGGTCGCCTCAAAAACTGGAGATAGCTCAAAATGGACAACGGATTTCGATTTCTCGTCGCCCAAAACCCCTACATTCCAAGTTTCAGCGCGATCAGACAAAAATTCAGAAAAAAGCATTTTTTGCCATAAAAAATAAATTGAAAAAAATCGCAAAAAACCACTGCAATTTTTTGCGATTTTTTTCAAAAAAAAAATCTCGCTGAAACTTGGTGTAAAGGGTAATGGGGGATCGCTGATCTCGAATCCGTTGTCCGTTTTTCGATAGCTCTCACGGTTTGGCCAGGGCGCCTACGGTCGCCTCAAAAACTGGAGATAGCTCAAAATGGACAACGGATTTCGATTTCTCGTCGCCCAAAACCCCTACATTCCAAGTTTCAGCGCGATCAGACAAAAATTCAGAAAAAAGCATTTTTTGCCATAAAAAAATCATGGACTAACCACTGCAATTTTTTGCGATTTTTTTCAAAAAAAAATGTCGCTGAAACTTGGTGTAAAGGGTAATGGGGGATCGCTGATCTCGAATCCGTTGTCCGTTTTTCGATAGCTCTCACGGTTTGGCCAGGGCGCCTACGGTCGCCTCAAAAACTGGAGATAGCTCAAAATGGACAACGGATTTCGATTTCTCGTCGCCCAAAACCCCTACATTCCAAGTTTCAGCGCGATCAGACAAAAATTCAGAAAAAAGCATTTTTTGCCATAAAAAAATCATGGAATTTTTTGCGATTTTTTCAAAAAAAAAATGTCGCTGAAACTTGGTGTAAAGGGTAATGGGGGATCGCTGATCTCGAATCCGTTGTCCGTTTTTCGATAGCTCTCACGGTTTGGCCAGGGCGCCTACGGTCGCCTCAAAAACTGGAGATAGCTCAAAATGGACAACGGATTTCGATTTCTCGTCGCCCAAAACCCCTACATTCCAAGTTTCAGCGCGATCAGACAAAAATTCAGAAAAAAGCATTTTTTGCCATAAAAAAATCATGGACTAACCACTGCAATTTTTTGCGATTTTTTTCAAAAAAAAAATGTCGCTGAAACTTGGTGTAAAGGGTAATGGGGGATCGCTGATCTCGAATCCGTTGTCCGTTTTTCGATAGCTCTCACGGTTTGGCCAGGGCGCCTACGGTCGCCTCAAAAACTGGAGATAGCTCAAAATGGACAACGGATTTCGATTTCTCGTCGCCCAAAACCCCTACATTCCAAGTTTCAGCGCAATCAGACAAAAATTCAGAAAAAAGCATTTTTTGCCATAAAAAAATCATGGACTAACCACTGCAATTTTTTGCGATTTTTTTCAAAAAAAAAATCTCGCTGAAACTTGGTGTAAAGGGTAATGGGGGATCGCTGATCTCGAATCCGTTGTCCGTTTTTCGATAGCTCTCACGGTTTGGCCAGGGCGCCTACGGTCGCCTCAAAAACTGGAGATAGCTCAAAATGGACAACGGATTTCGATTTCTCGTCGCCCAAAACCCCTACATTCCAAGTTTCAGCGCGATCAGACAAAAATTCAGAAAAAAGC
Organism: Chrysopilus asiliformis; assembly: GCA_964034945.1. Taxonomy (NCBI): domain Eukaryota; kingdom Metazoa; phylum Arthropoda; class Insecta; order Diptera; family Rhagionidae; genus Chrysopilus; species Chrysopilus asiliformis. The sequence continues at coordinate 116,571,844 of OZ035960.1, forward strand.
ATTTTTTGCCATAAAAAAATCATGGAATTTTTTGCGATTTTTTCAAAAAAAAAATGTCGCTGAAACTTGGTGTAAAGGGTAATGGGGGATCGCTGATCTCGAATCCGTTGTCCGTTTTTCGATAGCTCTCACGGTTTGGCCAGGGCGCCTACGGTCGCCTCAAAAACTGGAGATAGCTCAAAATGGACAACGGATTTCGATTTCTCGTCGCCCAAAACCCCTACATTCCAAGTTTCAGCGCGATCAGACAAAAATTCAGAAAAAAGCATTTTTTGCCATAAAAAAAATCATGGACTAACCACTGCAATTTTTTGCGATTTTTTTCAAAAAAAAATGTCGCTGAAACTTGGTGTAAAGGGTAATGGGGGATCGCTGATCTCGAATCCGTTGTCCGTTTTTCGATAGCTCTCACGGTTTGGCCAGGGCGCCTACGGTCGCCTCAAAAACTGGAGATAGCTCAAAATGGACAACGGATTTCGATTTCTCGTCGCCCAAAACCCCTACATTCCAAGTTTCAGCGCGATCAGACAAAAATTCAGAAAAAAGCATTTTTTGCCATAAAAAAATCATGGACTAACCACTGCAATTTTTTGCGATTTTTTTCAAAAAAAAATGTCGCTGAAACTTGGTGTAAAGGGTAATGGGGGATCGCTGATCTCGAATCCGTTGTCCGTTTTTCGATAGCTCTCACGGTTTGGCCAGGGCGCCTACGGTCGCCTCAAAAACTGGAGATAGCTCAAAATGGACAACGGATTTCGATTTCTCGTCGCCCAAAACCCCTACATTCCAAGTTTCAGCGCGATCAGACAAAAATTCAGAAAAAAGCATTTTTTGCCATAAAAAAATCATGGACTAACCACTGCAATTTTTTGCGATTTTTTTCAAAAAAAAATGTCGCTGAAACTTGGTGTAAAGGGTAATGGGGGATCGCTGATCTCGAATCCGTTGTCCGTTTTTCGATAGCTCTCACGGTTTGGCCAGGGCGCCTACGGTCGCCTCAAAAACTGGAGATAGCTCAAAATGGACAACGGATTTCGATTTCTCGTCGCCCAAAACCCCTACATTCCAAGTTTCAGCGCGATCAGACAAAAATTCAGAAAAAAGCATTTTTTGCCATAAAAAAATCATGGACTAACCACTGCAATTTTTTGCGATTTTTTTCAAAAAAAAATGTCGCTGAAACTTGGTGTAAAGGGTAATGGGGGATCGCTGATCTCGAATCCGTTGTCCGTTTTTCGATAGCTCTCACGGTTTGGCCAGGGCGCCTACGGTCGCCTCAAAAACTGGAGATAGCTCAAAATGGACAACGGATTTCGATTTCTCGTCGCCCAAAACCCCTACATTCCAAGTTTCAGCGCGATCAGACAAAAATTCAGAAAAAAGCATTTTTTGCCATAAAAAAATCATGGACTAACCACTGCAATTTTTTGCGATTTTTTTCAAAAAAAAATGTCGCTGAAACTTGGTGTAAAGGGTAATGGGGGATCGCTGATCTCGAATCCGTTGTCCGTTTTTCGATAGCTCTCACGGTTTGGCCAGGGCGCCTACGGTCGCCTCAAAAACTGGAGATAGCTCAAAATGGACAACGGATTTCGATTTCTCGTCGCCCAAAACCCCTACATTCCAAGTTTCAGCGCGATCAGACAAAAATTCAGAAAAAAGCATTTTTTGCCATAAAAAAATCATGGACTAACCACTGCAATTTTTTGCGATTTTTTTCAAAAAAAAAATCTCGCTGAAACTTGGTGTAAAGGGTAATGGGGGATCGCTGATCTCGAATCCGTTGTCCGTTTTTCGATAGCTCTCACGGTTTGGCCAGGGCGCCTACGGTCGCCTCAAAAACTGGAGATAGCTCAAAATGGACAACGGATTTCGATTTCTCGTCGCCCAAAACCCCTACATTCCAAGTTTCAGCGCAATCAGACAAAAATTCAGAAAAAAGCATTTTTTGCCATAAAAAAATCATGGACTAACGCAATTTTTTGCGATTTTTTTCAAAAACAAAAATTCGCTGAAACTTTGCGTAGAGGGTAATGGGGGGCCGCTGATCACGAATCCGTTGTCCGGTTTTCGATAGCTCTCACGGTTTGGCCAGGGTGCCTAGGGTCGCCTCAAAAAATGGAGATAGCTCAAAATGGACAACGGATTTCGATTTCTCGTCGCCCAAAACCCCTACATGCCAAGTTTCAGCGCGATCAGACAAAAAAAAAAAGAAAAAAAACATTTTTTGCCATCAAAAAATCATGGACACTGCAATTTTTTGCGATTTTTTTCAAAAACAAAAATTCGCTGAAACTTTGCGTAGAGGGTAATGGGGGGCCGCTGATCACGAATCCGTTGTCCGTTTTTCGATAGCTCCCACGGTTTGGCCAGGGCGCCTAGGGTCGCCTCAAAAAATGGAGATAGCTCAAAATGGACAACGGATTTCGATTTCTCGTCGCCCAAAACCCCTACATGCCAAGTTTCAGCGCGATCAGACAAAAAAAAAGAAAAAAAACATTTTTTGCCATCAAAAAATCATGGACCCACGCAATTTTTTGCGATTTTTTTCAAAAACAAAAATTCGCTGAAACTTTGCGTAGAGGGTAATGGGGGGCCGCTGATCACGAATCCGTTGTCCGTTTTTCGATAGCTCCCACGGTTTGGCCAGGGCGCCTAGGGTCGCCTCAAAAAATGGAGATAGCTCAAAATGGACAACGGATTTCGATTTCTCGTCGCCCAAAACCCCTACATGCCAAGTTTCAGCGCGATCAGACAAAAAAAAAGAAAAAAAACATTTTTTGCCATCAAAAAATCATGGACCCACGCAATTTTTTGCGATTTTTTTCAAAAACAAAAATTCGCTGAAACTTTGCGTAGAGGGTAATGGGGGGCCGCTGATCACGAATCCGTTGTCCGTTTTTCGATAGCTCTCACGGTTTGGCCAGGGCGCCTAGGGTCGCCTCAAAAAATGGAGATAGCTCAAAATGGACAACGGATTTCGATTTCTCGTCGCCCAAAACCCCTGCATGCCAAGTTTCAGCGCGATCAAACAAAAAAAAAAGAAAAAAACATTTTTTGCCATCAAAAAATCATGGACTGCAATTTTTTGCGATTTTTTTCAAAAACAAAAATTCGCTGAAACTTTGCGTATAGGGTAATGGGGGGCCGCTGATCACGAATCCGTTGTCCGTTTTTCGATAGCTCCCACGGTTTGGCCAGGGTGCCTAGGGTCGCCTCAAAAAATGGAGATAGCTCAAAATGGACAACGGATTTCGATTTCTCGTCGCCCAAAACCCCTACATGCCAAGTTTCAGCGCGATCAGACAAAAAAAAAGAAAAAAAACATTTTTTGCCATCAAAAAATCATGGACACTGCAATTTTTTGCGATTTTTTTCAAAAACAAAAATTCGCTGAAACTTTGCGTAGAGGGTAATGGGGGGCCGCTGATCACGAATCCGTTGTCCGTTTTTCGATAGCTCCCACGGTTTGGCCAGGGCGCCTAGGGTCGCCTCAAAAAATGGAGATAGCTCAAAATGGACAACGGATTTCGATTTCTCGTCGCCCAAAACCCCTACATGCCAAGTTTCAGCGCGATCAGACAAAAAAAAAGAAAAAAACATTTTTTGCCATCAAAAAATCATGGACACTGCAATTTTTTGCGATTTTTTTCAAAAACAAAAATTCGCTGAAACTTTGCGTAGAGGGTAATGGGGGGCCGCTGATCACGAATCCGTTGTCCGTTTTTCGATAGCTCTCACGGTTTGGCCAGGGCGCCTACGGTCGCCTCAAAAACTGGAGATAGCTCAAAATGGACAACGGATTTCGATTTCTCGTCGCCCAAAACCCCTACATGCCAAGTTTCAGCGCGATCAGACAAAAAAAAAGAAAAAAACATTTTTTGCCATCAAAAAATCATGGACTACTGCAATTTTTTGCGATTTTTTTCAAAAACAAAAATTCGCTGAAACTTTGCGTAGAGGGTAATGGGGGCCGCTGATCACGAATCCGTTGTCCGTTTTTCGAAAGCTCTCACGGTTTGGCCAGGGCGCCTAGGGTCGCCTCAAAAAATGGAGATAGCTCAAAATGGACAACGGATTTCGATTTCTCGTCGCCCAAAACCCCTACATGCCAAGTTTCAGCGCGATCAGACAAAAAAAAGAAAATAACATTTTTTGCCATCAAAAAATCATGGACTAACGCAATTTTTTGCGATTTTTTTCAAAAACAAAAATTCGCTGAAACTTTGCGTAGAGGGTAATGGGGGGCCGCTGATCACGAATCCGTTGTCCGGTTTTCGATAGCTCCCACGGTTTGGCCAGGGCGCCTAGGGTCGCCTCAAAAAATGGAGATAGCTCAGAATGGACAACGGATTTCGATTTCTCGTCGCCCAAAACCCCTGCATGCCAAGTTTCAGCGCGATCAGACAAAAAAAAAAGAAAAAAACATTTTTTGCCATCAAAAAATCATGGACTGCAATTTTTTGCGATTTTTTTCAAAAACAAAAATTCGCTGAAACTTTGCGTATAGGGTAATGGGGGGCCGCTGATCACGAATCCGTTGTCCGTTTTTCGATAGCTCCCACGGTTTGGCCAGGGTGCCTAGGGTCGCCTCAAAAAATGGAGATAGCTCAAAATGGACAACGGATTTCGATTTCTCGTCGCCCAAAACCCCTACATGCCAAGTTTCAGCGCGATCAGACAAAAAAAAAGAAAAAAATCATTTTTTGCCATCAAAAAATCATGGACACTGCAATTTTTTGCGATTTTTTTCAAAAACAAAAATTCGCTGAAACTTTGCGTAGAGGGTAATGGGGGGCCGCTGATCACGAATCCGTTGTCCGTTTTTCGATAGCTCCCACGGTTTGGCCAGGGCGCCTAGGGTCGCCTCAAAAAATGGAGATAGCTCAAAATGGACAACGGATTTCGATTTCTCGTCGCCCAAAACCCCTACATGCCAAGTTTCAGCGCGATCAGAGAGGAAAATTTTTTTTGAAAAAAAACGACAAAAATTGCAGTGGGTCCATCGTTTTTTGCGATTTTTTTCAAAAAATAGATTTCGCTGAAACTTGGTGTCTAATATTCTTAGATAAGAAATCTCTAAATTTTGCGCCACTCGCGGAAAAGAAACCTTATTTCAATTAACAGAAAAATAACGGCAAATATCTTCCCAAACAACTGGAATTTCCTGAATAATTTGGAAATCAAATTCGTGAGGACTTTCGAATTGTTTTGTTGACCATTGGCGTAGTAACTCGCAATAAAGTAATATTAGTGTCGAAATCAGGCGAGAAATTTCTTCCGGATTATTATATTTTGTAGTGTTGTTATTCCGGTAAGAAAAAGTTTTTTTTAATATAGGTACATATAAATGTAAATCAGTATCTACAGAATTGTATAAAAGACATTGCGTGATATGCTACGGAAAGAAAAGTTAACAGCGCTGATGAAGCTCAGCATGAAGCTCTTCCTATTACTTGGATTTATGGCATGAGTTAAGGGTTTCTCATTACCTGATTGTTGTTAATTCGGTTAAGTATGTAAGTCACGAAATTGCGTGTAGAAACGATTATTCCGTAGCATGGTTCCAGGTCAATTGAAATAAGAAATTATCACAATATAACCTAAACTTGAATTAAGTCTATTGCGCTATTAAAACTATTAGCCTTGGTTTGGATATTTTTCTATTTAAAGGAACCAAAGTCCTGCAAATAATGTAGGAAGGAGTCGAAGTAATTTTAGTTCCATATACAACAAAGTGAGAGAGTACGCTTTCTTTTCCTTCTAAGGTTATTCGGGTTCATATTGCCTTCTGTTTCGCTTTTTAGTTCAGAATGCACGGCTTTTACCCCTCTCCAAAAATTTACTTCTATCAGAACTGGTGCAAAGTCAAATTTTTGATGAACTCAAATTAATTGATTTTTCTTTTTCTTTTTTTGTCTGCCATTAATATTTTAATAGTTCTTTTTGACCTGATGCATTTTCCATAAAATACAAAAACAAATCAAAACGCAAAATTTTACTTTGCTGGTCTTTTAAACATCAACTGAGTGATTTATCAACTAAATTTTAGGAACAAAAATTTATCCATTACGCAAAAGTTTAATACCTAAATACTGTAACAAAGAAACTAAAAAGAAAAGGAACAGCACAGCAATTGCTTTCGTAATTTTGTCAATTCGAATACGAGTATATGTACGTAAATCTAAACAAGATAAAATAAACTACCCATGTAAACAAAAAGTCGCACAACTTCTGACGTAACAAAGTATAGTACAGTAGAAAGTTTTGACGTCATACAAAAGACGACAAGGAAAAACAAAACGATTCGGGAAAAATATTTTCCAGTTTATTACAATTTTTTTCAAGGTTATTTTTGCTCATTTGGCAGTAGATAGTTGTTGGCGGTTGTCCTCATTCATTGAAAAATTGGGGGAAATCATGGAGACATGTTGTCTGTGGTATCGGTCAATGCGTAGGAATTAGATTATATTTTTTGACGAAAGGATGATGGAACAAGTCAGAAAAGACTTAAAGTTAAAACTTGAAGTTGTTTTACTAAAAGTTAATAAAAAAGTTCGTTTTACTAAAATTATTAATATTTTATCACAGTTATTGCAAGTAATAAAATGATAATAAAATTTAAAGTCAACTTCATATTCTGTTGTACATTTCTATTAAAAATGCGAATTCGACTGTGCTTTAAAAAAACATCTTGTTTGTTTGATATTTTGATTTTGATTTACAGCATAAAATTGTTGAGCCATAACAAGAAACTATTTTTAGAATCAGAAGTATAAGAAATTGGACTCAACTAAAAGATCTCAACAAATTAAATTAACCAAAGATAGTGAGGATACAATAAGGACCATGGATAGCGAAAAAAAAGTTTTGACTATCTGAAACGCTGTCTCGAAAAAATGAGGTCAAAAGGACAAACAACGATATAAAGACAATTCAAAACTAACGAGAAAATAGAAACAGAAGACAAAAAGAGATGAGTTTGCTGATAATATTCGAAAGAATAAAGTGCGATACTTATCCACAATAACAAGATGTTATTCCAAATAATGGAATTTAAAATTAGTGTGGGAATCCTCTTTTCCGAGGATGTATCAACCCAAAATCGACTCCGTATCTCAAACTTTGTAGCTAAAGTTATGAGGGCGAAAAAACTGTATCCTAAATTTGTAGCACAATCGAGCGAGCAGTACAAAATTTTATAGACTCGCCCCATTTGAATTCGAAAAGTATGTAAGACAGAATGCTGTAGTTACAAATAGGAGAGGTTGAAATATCCCTCGTCCATCTAGTTTGCTCCTTTGGTGATGCTGATCCCGATAGTGTGTATTTTTGCCAAAGGATATTTATTTCTCTGATAGAGGGGTGTCATGGCTATTCATGGCTGCTCAGGAGAACGTTCTACAAAATGCCATAGTATCCAGTGCGATAATGTCCACAGGGGCGAAGGGAAACTATGAGTCAAGTAGTAAGCAGGATGTTTAATTTTACGGTTATGTCTCTATGTGTGAATTTATTGCAGAATATACAATTTAAACGGGAACCATGGAGAAAAGACCAAGAATCCAGTGACATACTTGTAGTTACCATCCTTAACTTGTGTCTCGTTGTGATTGTGACAAAAACTTGAACAAGGTCAATTGATTTTTCGCCTTCAAACATCAGTTATTTGCGACAAATGGCCAAAGAACTTAACACGATGTAGAATACGTAAGATAATGAAATTTTAGACATTTTTGTACTCTAATATAATTTTTTTTTGTACTCTACTATAAGATTTAGTATTATGATCTTTGCCCTGAAAATATTTAAGCACAATTTTGAATGTGGAAATCTGGTTTCAATCATTCTATATTTCACATTTTTCAAAAATCTAAGTGTGATAAATTGCATTTCAACTGCTCTCTGGCCCAACTGCAATTCATCATTTCATCTGCAAAACACAGTCTAGAGCAGTGGTTCTTAACCTGGGTTCGATCGAAGCCCAGAGGTTCGGTAAGTCAGTCTCCGGGGTTCAGCGGAGATCAAAACACACACTTTTTGTTTTTATGTGAAAATCATGTTATTTGTTCTTTAATGGTTTTGTTCATTTTGTGCACCAATGTATAAATATATACCTATGTTTTGAATTTGAAAAAATCATATTTTATTTTTCCAATTAAGAAGGGTTCGGTGAAAATGCATATGAAACTGGTGGGGGTCAGTACCTCCAACGAGGTTAAGAACCACTGCTTTACATTAAGTTTCAGCGAAATCTATTTTTTGAAAAAAATCGCAAAAAACGATGGACCCACTGCAATTTTTGTCTGATCGGGCTGAAAATTGGACTTTAGGGGTTTTGGGCGACGAGAAATCGAAATTTGTTGTCCATTTTGAGCTAGGACAATTTTTTGAGGCGACACTAGGCGCCGGCCAAACCGTGAGAGCTATCGAAAAATGGACAACGGATTCGAGATCAGCGATTAATTATTATCAAACTTATTATGGACAACTCCATTCAAATCTTCATTTCATTTACAAGACTACTTCAACAAAATATAAAGTTAGCAAAATATGTTTTAGGAAGGCATGGCGCTTTTATTTCAGAAGATTTGTTTGGTTGTAAGAATATCTTATTTCACATGTTTTGTAGCTGAGCGAATATCTTATTTCAAACAATGATCTTCGAATTGCCACTTTTTAACTAATATCACAATTTCGCCCGTTCGCTAAGAATTAATTGATTATAAAATCTGACATGAATACAAATAATTCTAAGCCCAAATAATAAACTTTTAATCAAGTGTGGAAAAAAAACAAATTTAAAGTGAAACGAGAGTTTTTTTTTTGTAAAAATCTTCCGGACAATTTCAGAACAGAAAAGTTTATATGGCATAACACAAGTAATTTCATTCCATTTATTATTTATAAATGTGAGTGTATTAGAGTGTGATAATTCTTAAATAAATAATATCAAATGGATTGACACATTGATAGCCATAAGTTTAATTCTGAATTACTAAAAAAAATCCCTTTTAGACACACTATATTAAACCTTACAATTAAATGAATTGCTGCAGAATATCCCATAAATTATTTTTATATTTTATCATGCAATAAAATCGTCGTTAAACACATCCCATGTAGTTTTAATATCCTGTTTATTGGCCATGTGAGTCACTCTCTGATTAACTGTGAACTACCTAAGATACCTGAGGCTGATCTCAGATCGATGATTTCCTATTAATATTATCTAATTTTGATGCTTTTAACTTTTACGAATGTATAGCACAGTCGGAGAGCGCCCCTAGGATGTCTATTACATAATTAAATCAATGATACTAAATCCAGACGTCATTCTGAGGTATAATGTAGTTTCTCAATCGGTCCGGCTCCATGCAGGACATTATTTTCAAAGCCAACAAATATCTCTCAATCTATAGAGAGAAAAAATGTTCAAGGACGAAAAAATCGAAAATCATATTATATATATTTCTCATTTTCTCTCATTTTTATGACAAGGCAAATAAAAATTGGTGATAAAAGTTTTATATTATGTAGATTAAAAGTAATTTTCGCAAGGATTTTTAATTCTGATTTTTAACATAAAACAAACATCGTTTTAAACAAAGGAATCAAAGCATAGAAAAATCTAGTTTAAGTTCTCCGCAGTATGTAGAAAACTCATTAAATCAAAGTTGTTGTTTTATTTGAGATACTAATAGTAAAATGAGGATGTGACCTCAGCCAAATGTGCCCGTTCCGTGGTTGGTTGTCTCGTTAGCTTTCGCTGTATTTCACTTTCAAGCTCACACAATGTGGAAACAGAGGACATTTTTGTGGTTTACTATCATATTGTTTTCCTTTGGGGAAAAATTCTGGTTGCCGTTACTGAGGTTTAGTTAAAAATGAAGCAGTTTTTCATTGTACATTAACGCAAATTGTCTATGAGTAACTGTAAGCCTGCTGGGAAATTGTAATTTCGTTGAAAGAGAAAACATAATGCGTACAATATATTGACAAAGTTTATTCAACACGTGATTGTTGTTTATTCCCGAAAAAAATTATCCTTTTTGTGTGAATAGCTTACGGGAAAGTTGATATACCAATTTTTAATCAGAGAAAAACACAATAAAATTTAAATTTGTCGAGAATCGAATTGTTGGAGTAATTTTTATACGACTATCAGTACAAAAGTGTTATTGAATTCTACTTGGCTACAGGGTAAAAGATTTTATTTAATTTGATAAAAATATAGTTAGAAAATATTAATTGATATTACACTATTGGTCAGAATTTTTGAGCTATAACGAATAAAGTTTTTCCGCAAGAAATATTTTCATGGTTAATGCTTTTTATAAATGACAAGAGCCTCGAAAAACGATCAAATTTTATTCAAAATGAAATTTAAAAAAAAGTATCCACATAATAGCGGTAATTGTGAAATTTCATAAATCATATCATTAAACTGCTATATCACATTCATCGACTCTATTAAATGTGTCAGTGGGCAAAATACGATAATTTATTTATGCCTCGTCTACATACGAGTATAGTTATGCACACTGCACAAGTTCTGGCTTTTGAATCAATAGAGAGCCATAATTTAAATTGCAATTTTCTGGTTTGCTCCTAGTGTGAAACGAATAGAACTTGTCTAATGATCATTTTATGCGATTATGTTGTTATATGATATACAGATAGAGGGGTTGTAATTAATACGATTGCAATTAAATAGATTACCTTAAAATTGATAAATGAATGTACTTATTAATCGTTTTTCTGTAATATCCATTAGTTATTGACATTAAACACAAGATTTTATTAATATTTATTAACGATGGAAAATAATACGCTTGGGAATTGTTTTACGACACATCAGAGATAAATATATATTTAACCCTATAATGCATGACCAAATCGATCAACTCAATAACGGGGGTGAAAAAACCCGTATGAAATTTCAACATTATATTAATAAACTTTAAATAACTGAGCTGTAGTGAACTGAAAACATGTAAATCGCAAACCCATTCCGAGAAATTTTCCCTTTCTAAAAGTTCATTTCCACTGATCAACCGAGAACGATATGTTAGAATATGTCTAAATTCTAATACCTGTCGCGCGATAAATCTTGCATGGATAGTAAAAACTGTAGTTGGCGACATAATTCGACAAGGGTTTTTTTTCGATAATGTGACGGCGGTATACATTTCTATACATCGCGTAAAAGCGACGCGAGTGGTTGGGACGGGGTAGTTGAGGGGAGGGGTAGGGGTCTGAAAACTCTTATAACAATAACTTATCAGAAAAGGCATATCTATAAAATGTTACAATTATCAGTAAAAACAACAGAGAAAACTAATACCAAAGGTCCAGCTGGGTATAAAAATTTTTCTCTGGCCTACGAAGCCCGTTACCATTCTTTGTCTACAATTTTGTTTTGTCGAAAAAACCTTTTATTTGCTCATCAATTAAATTGTTTTGGTTGAATGTCCGAATTTCACGTTCCCTTATCATTTATTGAGTTTACCCAAAAAACCAAAACAAAAAAAAAATAGGAGGGTATTCGAAGGAATATTTAAATCCGACTGAAACCACACGCCGAAAACCGTATCGGGGAATTTCTCTAGTCTAATTTATTTCAAATTCCGATCGTGTATTGCATACCTTATCCTATATATCCGCGAAGAGAGGAATCGCGAAAATGTAATCCCGGTAAGAATATTATGTGGAGAGCAACAATAAAAAATAGTATCTAAAATAAAGGCGAATCATATCAGAATCCTTATCCTTATACCAGGTTGTGCCTTTTGGGTGTAGTTTATCCAGGAATAAAAATGTAACAAGCGACTTCTTCGCTTGCCAGCTGAATAATTTCATTGAACGAATATGACAACGAATGTGAATGTTTGCCACGTTTACGAAGGAGGTATCATTATTCCCACAAGCAAAAAGTATGGTAACGGCAACATCTTAAGGTTTATCGGGCTAGAAGTTACAATGCAGGACGGCACCAATGTAAGAAAAAAAACAACCGATATTTTGGTTACTAATGGCTAAAAATTTACATTTCATTGCACGAACATTTCCAGTGAAATGCTTGGATTGACCCAAATAACCTGGAAAATCCCTTCGGACGGGACGACAGAAGTATAAAATGGAAATCAAGGGTAGTCGTGTTATCGTGTTATCGTATTTTACAACTTTGCCTAAACCGCTGACCATTTGTCGTTCTATGCTGCCCATTGTCTGACCTCCTTGCCTAAGCGATATTTTTCCAGCCAAGAAATTCTATCTAAGCATCTTGAAAGGGATTAAGGAACAGGCCAAAATCCCCATTGGTATGATGATCTATTGGCAGGGTGGAATTTCAACGGCCAGATAGATCGAAGTCGACCAAATCCTGAACAATGGATTCTGTTTTAATTTCATCTCTTCAGGAGTCACCATTTGCAATGTGTGAGGTTTGTTCAAAAATATCTTGTCCTTTTAACAATATTAGGAGAAAATATATATATGCACTTGTATCTTAATCCACTTATTCGGATTATCCAACTATTTACATTTTCGAGTACAATTTTTGGGAGACTCAAAAGACTAAATTTGGCAAAATTAAACTATTTGTTATAAACTAATTACTTAAATAAATATATGATAATATATGATTTTACAAAAGCAAAGCGGAAAATTGTGTTAACATTGAGGAACAGTTTTTTTTAAATATCTTAAAGATTGTCATAATCAGTTAACTGAAGACTCTAATGGTCTCCCCACTACGCGCTTTTAGAAAATTTTGAAAACAATTGTTTTGAAAAACTTTCCCCTGCAATATTTAACGTTTGGGGAAAAAAATACGAACAGTTGATAAAAAGGCAAAAAAAAAAAATCTAGAACCTTTTTTTCAAATTTAATTTTTTTTATTTAAACCTTAGTGGATCTACTTTATTCACAAAAAAAATGCCCCCATTCGAGTTGCCTTTCGCACCCTTAGTGGAACTTCTTTCATTGCCCGACGAGTTCCTTCCGTGTTGATGTCCTTAAGCTCCTTCCTAATCTTGTATTTTAAGGAATTTAAATTTTTTGGATGGTAACCGTTAGCGTATACCTTCCTTTTCAAATTTGCCCAAAAGTTTTCAATGGGCCGCAGTTGTGGAACATTTGGTGGGTTTTGTTCTTTAGGAATAAATTCGATTTTAAGTCGATTCAACTCGCTCAATGTATCCTTGGCGTAGTGTGCAGGAGCCAGGTCAGGCCAAAATACCAGTTTGTCCGTTTTGTTATGTTTTGCGATGTATTTTTGAAGTTTTGGTAGGCAGTTTTTAATGTGAAGCCCCTTAGTTATTGCTAAACCGCTTTTGAAAAATACTGGCTCGCTCACCCCTTTTTCGCTAATGGCGACTCATAACAAAACCTTGCGGGGAAACTTCGTCTTTTTAAGAAACCTCACTTTGTCTGGTGATTTTTGTCCTTCGCACTCATAGTATGAGTGCTGTTGCCATTCGTTGCCTTCAACTGTAAAATATGATTCGTTTTCCATCACCGACATATAGGAAGATTTAACAAAAAAATAATTTTGGGATAGCAACATCAATCTAGACTTAATCACATTTTTTTGACTTTCGGTATCTAATGGCGCACTTTTTTTAGCTTTTCTATTTATATTCATAACCCCTAAATATTTTTTGATCGTTTTGTGATCCACTTGATACTTGCGTCCTAGTTTCCTGTATGACTTTGCACTTTTCCCCACAATCTCAGCCTTTAATTTTGCACGAAGTTTGCTAGATTGTAACACGCACTTTCTGCCACTACCCGATTTTCTCGCCATATTTTTTTTATTTAAAAATGCTTGAATTGTTTTATAAATAAATGTTTTTTTGAAACCCATTGAGAAAAAGTGCCTAAAAATGTCATTTTTAGATTTTTCTGGATTTTTGGCACAGAATTTACAAATTAAATTGCGACGATCTAATTCATTTAGTGAGATTTCGAAAACAAAAAATGCAAATAACCTAAATCTGAATGGTTAATAATATACTGTTAGGGAGTCGCGTAATTGGTATTACAGGTTTGTTTGTATTGTGTATGTACTTCGGAGCGCAGAGCTGCATTTTCAGTTGTTCGTATTTTTTTCCCCAAACGTTAGTTTCGAAAAAAATATTTAAAAAATAATATTTTTACAATATCTCGAGAACCGATAAAGATACACAAAAACTGTTAAAGGAAAAATTCAAGAAAATTAATTTTCTTTGAATTTGGTTTTTGCATTTTTCTCAAAAAAACTGATTTTTTTGAAATATGTTGAGAACCGTTAGAAAAGCAAAAAATGTAGAAAACGCAAAGCCGACAGGGCATCCTCATTATTTACTTGAAACGGATTTCGTACTGATCAAAAATTTTCTATCTTCCCCCAAACTTTCGGCTTTATTTTGGCCGAAGCCGAAGTTTGGCCGAAGGGGTGATTTTTGGCCGAAGGTGGCCGAAGTCGATTAATCATTCGAACTCTACTAATTATTTCACGCCACATAGCAGTGAAAAAATACAATGAAAAATGATTTATTGAAATTTTACAAATAAAGTATTGTAAATCATGCCGAAAACTGTATAAATTGCCCTCACATTCGTAGTATTCATAAGTGCGACATAAATTCTGTCGTTAGAATGAAAAACATGGATGGAATTGTCATGTCGTCAATGGTTATCAATAAATTTGTTTAGTTGATCTAACCTAAGAGATAATTGAGTTTTTGGTATTTTCTTATCCTAAGCCTGGGCTTAAGAGTAACACTGAACTGTAATTGGTGCGAACATGAAACTTTCAATTTCTTTTGCAGAACACAATTACTCTCCATACCAAGGTATTTTCAATTTCTTTCGACTAAGGAAAAATTTTTAATGCATTGCATGTAAAAAAGTCATTTGATAATAACGTGACATTGTTAATTTATAAAGCTTATACCTCAACGGCTCTAAAAACGTACACTTAACTGAATTTTTACTATCCAATTACCGAAACCTAATAATTTATTGAGAAAGAATTACAAAAATTCAATTAATAAATTTATCACAGAGTTATCCGAGTCGATCGAATGCCCTAGGGTAAAGTTTTTAATAAGAGCATTCAGTATAGCTCATCGAAGAATCATTACAATGTTTCTTCCCATTCCTTAAGAACGAAAAACAACATCCAGAAAAAATTGAACTTTTTGAATTTTCCCCCCACTTATAAAATTTCGACTTGAAGCTTGAACAGCAGCCCAAGCATGTAACAAAAAGAATTTTTCCAATCATTTCATGGCCTTTGGAGTAAATAAAAGAGCTAAAAAAAAAGGAAACTGACTCCTTTGCAATATAGTTCCGACTCAATCCCAACGGAATCGAAAAACTCAATATAGAACTAATGCAATTACTTAACTTTAACGAGTCATTAGAAAGGAGTTCGTCCATGCCAAGTACTATGCTACACACAAATAAAATCCATTTCGCTTTCAACCCCTTTCATTCTCATTCCGTAACTAATTTTCAGTTTCTTGAATACGGTTCTTTTTTCCCCTTCATCGTCCATTCAATGGGATTTGCTCGTGTATTGGTCCTTAAAATTTAATTGAACAAAAGAACGAACAAAAAATGAAACTTTTAGGATTTTTTTAAAAGCACTGTGAAAGGGATTTGAACAATTTCAGCTGACTTTCTGTTTAAGGGATGTGAAACAAATCAAAAACATTTGATATTAAATTAGGATAATATGACTCCAAGGCGAATAGCATTTTATTCTATCCGGAGGGCCGTTATTTAGCGTTAAAAGAACCTCTCTGTTTTCAACATGAAACTACAAAAATCAACGGAAGTTTAGCTAACCCCAGGGGACTATATCCATCTAATGAAAAGTTTTTGATCAGCAGAAAAACGCTTTTTTGTAAATAAGCTCACAAAAATAATCATGATCATGCTATATTTTGTATTATATAAGAGTATATTAGATTTAGTATACCATTTGTATAACGTATCGAGCCAATCATCGGACACAAAAACCAATTACACCAGGGTGTTTAGGATGACAAAATATTTTGATTTTCGCATGTCCGTCCGTGAACACTAGAACTTTCAGAAGGATTGAACTGAAGACTTGGTACAGATGCATTTCTCATTAATAGTAAGGCTAAGTTCTTGAACAGACTAAAGTTTAAAACATTAACAAAATTTCTCTTAATACTACATGGAAAAAACATATAGGAATCGTTCCATTAAAATGACATGCTTTAGTCCCATATTTATGGGAAAAAATAACATAGTTGCCAAATATGGAAGTCATTCTCAGCCCTATGTATACGAAAACTTGGACTAGTTTCAATATTTATGGAACCCTTTGCTACAAAATGATGTAATGAGCTCTATAATCACTTTCCCATATTTTATAGGACCGTTTCCTATGCAGATTTTTTTCCATGCACACAGGTAAAAATATTTATAACATTTCAAACATAACTACAGTAAAATTAAAACTCGAATTGTACGCAAATTGCACACAAAATCGGAAGATAGTGTTGTAAAAAGACTGAAAGCTTGCAAAGGATTAAACTTGAACAGCATTTCTGGTTGAGTAAAAATTCAAGAATTTCGAAACAAAGTTTTCATCAAAAATGATGAGTGCAGCACCTCCCATACAGCTTTTGTTTCTTAGATGAAAATGAATAAACCAAATTTCTTGAAAACTTTTAAAGAAGTTTTAAAGAAAACTTTTGTATTCATTTTTGATTGTGAGATATTAAAGTTTGATAATTAAGTTTAATTTTCGTCATTGTAACTAAAGATAGAAATAATCAGATAATGTTACTCATTCCGTCAAGTTCTATGAGCTAATAGTCAATAAATGTTATTGCCAAAGTTTGCATACATCAAAGGAATGCAATCGCCTGAAAAGGTATTTACGTAGATAAAGTTCTTTAATTAAACTGAGATATGCGAATATCAGAAACGAATCTGGTATACTTTTGGTAAAATAATACTTTAGCGTAACTGCATCATTGTTTAACCTAAATCCCCTGATGAACTAAAGGGTTTTTAAATCTCAATCATTTATGGCCATAGACGAGTAAAAAGATAAAAATCCCTTCAGGTGAGCGCAACACTTAATTAGAAGATGTAGATAGATCATAAAAAATCTTTGTTCAGTACTTTTTTTCTTAATTGTACCAAGATTTTTACAATAAAAAGGTAATGAGGCCAAGAGATATTTCTCCATCGTATCGTTGAAAGGAAACTAAGGCACGAAGAAGACGAACTCGTTCAATTCTGCTTAACGAACCCTACTTGAATTATTTCTGAATTGGAAATGTTCCAATTTCTTGGCCAGCAATGAAAATTGTTACAATTTTTACATTGGAATATAACAGAGGAAAAGAAATACAAGTAGATAAACCACCAAGATTTTTAGGTTATTTAAACTTTTTCGAAAAAATTGACTTTTTTCGAGTTATAAAAAACGAAGTGGAAAATTTTGAAACCTAATTTTAGATTTTTTCTCAATTTTAAAGTTTGTTTTACTTTCTGATCTTTTCCGTGTCAAAATTTTTAGCATATAACATGTAACTACCTTGAAACACTTATGTGACAGACAGTAATTGATCCTTGAAAAGGATGTGACGGAATGAGGCGTCGGTCAAATATAGAAATTTCATTATATAAGTGATATCGTATGTTGGGAAATAAAGATATTTAAAATAATTTTTGTTTCTTCTACGTAGGATTGAACACTATTACACGGAGACAAAAGTTGTTTTTTTAATTTAAGATACATGTTAATAAACCTATAAAAGTATTTGAAAATTTTCGGTTACTATAGTATTCAGTAAAATTTTCCTGGAATACAGTATCGGATTTTACAGAAATCAAGAAACTTGAGATTTTCACCAAAATCATATATCATCTCGTTCCGTTACTGGAATCAACACACTTTTGTCTTGAATTTAGTAACATTTTCTATGAAATCGTCAACAACCTTTTTGCACCGTGAAATTTACGGTTACTAGAATTAAGAAACATGTTTCTTAATTTCAGCTGCTTTATAAAATTCGATTACTGAAATCAAGAACCATGTTTCTTAATTTCAGCGACTTTATAAAAATCAAGAAATTATTGGATTTATAGAGCCCTCATTGGATATACATATGTATATCGTAGATTTTAAGAAACATGTTTTTCAATTTAAGTAACCGATTTTTAAAGAGCGGCTGAAATTTCGATTTCTATAAGAAACATGTGTATTAGGGCCATACGCTAATCTAGTAACGTTTTTTCTCCGTGTATGTATTTCACACATGAACGATTGAGTAATTAGTATACTAACAAAAGCTTTTGATACCGGTAAGTTTTTCGCTGTATAGTGAAACAACTGACCTGTTTTCGAAAAAAATACTGAATTTAGGAAAAGAAACCTATTCGCAATTCACAGGTGTAAAAAAACAGCCAAACAGATAGACGAAAGAACCTTACTTTGTGGCTTCTTTGCGCAATTTTTGATTCAAAGTCAAAGAAAAACAAAAGGAAATCTTAAGACGACCACACTTCTAGCCAGAAATAGAATAAAAATGGTCCACCTTTTGTATTTTCTTCGTTATTTAGCAAAAGAAATTGTCTTTAAGATTGATTGACATGCACTTAAGTCGTTTCTATTGTTTTATTGGTTAACCTAGTCCCATATCATAGCGGTTAGAAAAAGCAAATTAGGTTTGACATACGCTTGAGCAAAAATTGGATGTGTTCGCAAGACTTTCACTTTAAGCCTCACGAGCCATTAAGCTTCGCACATGAAACAAAATCCATTAACGACTTGTTCTTATATTGTTAGTCGACCACTATTTCCTTCTGCCCGGCCATCCGACGTCCTTGAACAACCTTTTTAACCCATCTATCCATAAACTCGTCCCCTGCCCGTCGCCATGCCATTATGGCATATATGGTTGCAAAATGGAAAAGACTATTCGCAATGAACAACACTCTAATTCTGCCGAACTGAATACAGTCTCAATATCTAGTACTTTTATTTCGCAGAAAGACAAAACGAATAAACTTTCTTTATTCGGTCTGGTAATATTTCTTTATAATCTAACATATATTATACTTACTCAGGACGATATGTTTTTGTCGGGTATATTTAATAATAATACCCTCACTGTCGTCTTGGGCTTCATAACTTGACAATTATAGATTTTATGACAAATCCAAAGGAATCAGTAATATCTTTCATTCATTGTTTTGTGAATTGAATGAAAAAAATTCGATTGGGTGAGAGTTTCAATATTCAATTCTCAATGAATGGCATTTTTGGGGAAATGATTGATTGCATCTAAAAAAACACCTCATAATCTAGAACCAGTCACTGGAACATTTAAACTACCCATAACTTAAATGTTTTTTTTTTCTGGTTTAGTAAAAGAATTCCCAAAATTGAAAAAAAAAACATTTTCTATATCTCGAAGGATACTTTAATATTATATTATTGTGACCTATGTGAATTTTGTAGGACAATCCGAAAGTCGTGACCAAATTACATCAAATCAAATACATTAATTTTGTTGTCTTGAGGTTGACCCAGTGGAACCGCAAAAGTCAATATTATTCTGTTTATCCTTGTTACGAGCAACTAACTGACATGATTGATCAGCGAGTGTAATTTAAGTACAACCGCCATTATCTATAGCGATCCAGATAATCATAAATCGATAGAGCATAAATTATTATTATATTAGGTAATTACAAATTATAGGCTAATTAATTCAATTTAACGTATAACTCAATTTAATATCTAATGATAACCCATTTTGTCCAGGTGGAATTTATTGCAAAATGAGAAAAACGATAAATGATGAAAATGAAATGCCAACAGACGAAGACTATAAAATCTATTCAACGCTTAGAAATTCTAAATGGTGTAATATTAAAGGAAAATTCAAATCTGAAAACGAAAAAGAAAATTTCCGCATTGAATTTATGCAGTACAAAAAAAACACAATCCACTGCATATATATATATATAAGTTCAATGCACAGACTGACCCACAAAAGAATGTAAAATGGGAACATGGCAGTCTTTTTGTTATTTAGATACTCGTATATCATTTTCCAAACCTCAAATCGTATTCATTCCAGCGTGCTCGAAACCCAATTCCAGAGCCGCCACCTTCTATTTCTTTGGTGACGCGCCGAGAATTTTTCACGAATAAAAAAAAGAAAATGCAATTTTCGCAGACTTTGTGTCCAAAGCAGGTGAAATTTCTACAAAGACAACTCTGAAAGGAATTCTAGACACAAATGGAGTTGAGGTAGAGTCCTGTGTGCCTCGGTGCACCTCCTTAGAGAACTTCTCGGTTTAACAAGCGAACTGCAGTTCAATGCACCATGTCACGCGATAGTTTTACAACGGCAGTCACGATCGTAGAAGGCATTAAGAACATCCTTATATATATGTATTTCCAACAACTCACCCTCTAGTATAGGCAAGAATAGGGTAGTTGAATTAATAGTTCATGAGACTGAATGACTGTTTCGGCTGCATGACCGGAATCCGGCTTTCCGGCTTAAGGATGTAGTTTCAGATTTTCGATGCTATCACTTTGTACGTCCGGTCACGTTAAATTCGTTAGTATTGCACACCAGTCCTCACTCATTCAGAGTTCCCATTTCCCAACCTAGTTTTACTGTTTAAAATTTTACAATACCTAGATTTAAGAGACCATTAGACTATAAGATATATACCAACCGACTAGTAATAATGTAGCAGTGCGGTGGCATTATAATATGTTTTCTTCATCAGTTAGTAATGGCCTGCGGGTGGGTTTTTATTATTTTAAAAATGGCTCAAGGACCATAAAATGGAACATGAGATTTCAAATGCGACTAAAGTTGTCATGCACTTTAGACTTAATTCTTGGTTGCCTTATATGAGAAATTTTCGCCTCCTTCGCGGTCAAGTCAGTAACAAAGATCTATGGTGTCACTCTGACGAAGATCCAGCCATAAGTTTCTTGGCATCGAAACTTAATGTTTCCTATTAAAAAAATTTCCAATTCCTCGATGTTTCAATTAAGATTGATTTCATTGCATTCAATTGTGGCACTTGAATAGAAATGATTTCGAGAGAAAGAAAAGTTAAAGTAAATATTCCAAAAAAACCTAAAGTCTGAAATTATTCAAAAAAAAAAACATATTAAAAATCCTATAGAGATCGAGATAATCCAATAATTTTAAAGAATTTTTTTTTACAGAACAACAGACAACAGCAGTAAAAATTGGTAATTACGTAAAATCCGTATTATAATAAATTTAGGCATTAGCTTTAACGTTATAATTTTTACAACTTTTAAAACTCTTACTATTTATGTTATTAAAATCGAAAAGTTTAAATTGATAATAAACAATATTGTTGAGAATTTTCTTTTCTTTCATTTTAAATAGCTTCGCATCTTCATCACCGGACCCGTTTTGCTCGTGCATTTTTCCGTTTGTCATGATGACTCAAAAACAGCTTTATTTCACATATCTGAATTATAAAGCAGAATAATAAAAGCGAAAACAAACGCATATTCGTGTCTGGATGTCATTCTTCACGGATGAACGTAAATAAAGTGGACGACTCATCCAGAGATGAACTTCAACCACAAACCAAAGAACACGAAACCTCTTTTGGAACTCATGGTAAGTAGGATCTCGCCTTATATTTTTTTTTACTGAAATCATGCTGAATTTGAAAGAATCCATATCAGAGTTTTACCAGAATAGGACCAACAGAAGTCATTGGATATAATGATAAAAATTCTGTGGTCGTCTAGATTAGAAGGGTGGTAAGCTTGCCGTCGCCAATGTTTCCCTTACCCTCAAGGGATATTCTGCTCATATCTCATGTGAAATATAAAATGTCAATAAGCTTTTTGTTAGATGTATGAAAATGCTGCTGCTCTTAATGTTAAAAAAGCAAACCACCATTTGATGTTGTTCTTTTTTTATGCTGCTATTTTTCCATGTCGGCATATTGCCTACTAGAGTTTCATTTTATATGTTACTAAGCGGAGCAACCACTGAAAACGTTTTCGCTTCTTGGAAAAATGCAAAGCTAACTCATGTAGCGAATTTTTCATTTTCTTTTTTGTAGTCGCGTTGGTTTTTATTTTTTTGTTCATGACACAATATTTTCATGTTTTGCATGAAAACCGAATGGTGGATTTTGTTAGTAAAAACGAAGTTTACAGTATTGTTTAAATCCTTTTTTTAAAATTCAGGATTCGTTTTCAAAGTTTTCCAATGCACCATTTGCATGTTTTTTGCAGTTGTATGCCTTCTGACATAACTCCTCGTGTTCCACAACTGAAGTTTTTTTTATTAGAACCCACTGTGAGGCTAATTGAAAAAGTTTAAATTTTTGCTTAAATTGCGATGCAGTCGACATTTTAACGATAAACAAGATAGCATACGCCGTTCGTAACAGGCCTATTCGGTTTCGTTTTTGTAAGATATAAAGCCAGGTAAGACTTTTTTTTGTGGTTGAAATACTTTTATGCAGCCATTTATAGGTTTTGTGAGGATTTTTTTAGATGACCTTACTAACATAAAAGGAACACCCACAAAAGCCATTATTAATTGTTTAAAATATTTTGAAAACATTATCATAGTATTTTTAAAATTTTATTTCTTTTATTCATATTCGTACGGAAAATATCCATTAGTCGTAAATTTACGGTTCACAAAGGATGGTGTAGTCATGAATATTACCATGAACAAAAGAAGGATAATACGAGCACCTCAACAACCTACAGTTTTTATCTCCATTGTGAAGATTTTGAAAATTGTAAAAAAAAAACTAAGAAGAATTAAGAGCAAAGAAAAACTTTCCTTCAAATAAAAACAATAAACTTTATGGAAGGCATTTTCTTAGATTTTTGAAATTTCAATGATTTACAATCGTTTTTATACAGTGTAAAGTACCTACAGCATTAAAATGTGTTTACTAATGGATAATGGATCTCTCTATTCAGTGTATTCTTGTTTTTATATAAACTACTCGTATTTACAAAGACGTATTTCAATGTTCTTGAAAGAAACAGAAAATAAAACTTTTCCTAGTTTTTTGTGAATATTCTGCTAAGAAAAACCCACCCACAAATGACCGCTCTCCGCCCGCTTTTATTTGCTCGATGTATTTGATTTTTTGTAGAGGACTTAATGTATCTTGAGATTTTGAGGAAAAATCTTAATTAAAAATCTCAAATTTCCTATTCAAGTGAAAGGAGAAAATTTACTGCTTTTCTCAGACACTCTCTGTGTACATTTTCCCTACCAAAACGAATTCTGTGGTTGTTTTTATTGCCTATGTTTTTTTTTCTTCTGTTGCCGTGGAAAAGTGTGGACGTAGATAATATTAAAATTTTCATATCTCAATTACTTGAGCCACAACGATTTTCCTTAAATTTAGAACTTCCGCAGATGTTGTCCTCCGATGAAAGCAATTAAACGATATCTTTGATTTATTTTCATCGAATACACTAATTGAATATTTTTATTGCTCAAAATTGTAATTCCCCGAAATAAATTTAATGTACGGCATGGGGACTGAGTTCATAGGGTGAATGGTTTAGTTCTGATGGCGGTAAATGTGTTTTTGTTGTCCTTTTCGAAGAATATCCCCAATGATAATAGCGACATTTATAGTAGTTAAAGGAATATTTAACGATTAATTACAAAACTTATTTGGAATATCAGATATTTTGGCATTTTTTGACTCTTGTCGGTTTTGCGCAGGACTTTCCAAAGAAAAACATTAAATAATTAAAATTTCTGATGCATGTGATAACAGGGCCTTTTTCCGTTTTGCTCTTACGAAAAAACCAGAAAAAAATAACACAATGTTCTTGTTAACACACTTATAATGCGCTAACACTTATAATTATGTTATCGTTAAGTTTCTTTTGCTACGACGCTTGGATGAAAAACCAACTTTACCAACTGCGTTATCTCAGAACTGCAACTATAAAATAACAAAAATACTTTCAGAAGATATTTTCAATGTATATTCCTCATCCTAAGATAAGAATGATGAAAAGATGATTGCTACAGTAACAACACTTAAAATGAGTCCTTCAGCAGTTCTGACGTTAGAAATTCCAACCAAAATATAAGCGAAAATGGTGCTCTCTAGTTCAGACAGCTTCAACGGGTGAGTGTGTTTGTTGTTGAAAGTTTAAGGATTCAAGGATCCATAGGTAAACTATCTCTCTGTTGCAAACTACTACCCACTTATCACTCGTAATGCACTCGAGCTGTGCCTGTTTACCGAATGTTTGAATTTTCGTGGTCGAATAATTGTACTTGGTATTTGGTGGCTTAGTGAGATTTGGACTGGGATTATCGAAATATTTAGTATTCTATGAGTAACACTTTGTTCAGGTCTGATAATTCTAGAGCGATTTTAACTTTTAACCCCCTTAAGTTTTAAAAGTTATACCAATGGCGTGTATAGATGTGATAAAATAATTAAGATGAAAATACTACATTTTATTCATTTTTGGAAGTAAGGCGGATTTTGGTTTAGCTATAAAAAGCTTTAAATTAACGGTTAAAAAAATATTTGTAGTTTATTTAACTCAAAATGTTTAAAAAAAATCAGTTTTGAATTTCTGTTAAATGAGCAGCCATAATATTGTTTGTATCAGTTTAAATTCCACTTTTAAAGTTAACTAAACTAAACTCAGCAAAAGAGTAAATCATTGAAATTTAATTAAAGCTTTAAATCTACAAATTGCTTTCATTGACATTTCTTAAAGGTCAAAGTTGAAGCCTGTAGATGGAGTCATCAATCAAATATAAGGGACTTAATTTTATGTAACAGAAAAGTGATTAAAATTTTTGGAGTTTCATTACATTTCCCTAGGTTTACGCAACATCCGAAATTGAGTTCAGTTCGTTAAGACGGACGGGACGGTCTTTTACATAAACTCATAAAATTAGGAATTTTGTGATAACCACAAAATTTATACATTTATGTTGCTAAGAGAACCGATATTAAATGCCTTTGTTTGCCTTCATTTGTACCCTAGAAATAAAATAATATCTCATTCATTTCATTTCGGTCCATTTTATACGTTGAATGTTACTTGAATAAGGTTAACTTTGGAACTGTAATGGGTAACACTAAATATGAGAAATTCAATATTTTTTTCATTTGATACTTATTTTGTTTTAGTTATAAATTTAGAGAATTTTCTTCAGAAATATAATCAAATTTGAACCTTTTGATTTGTTGGAAATATAAATTAACACTACCGAAAAAATGATGACTGTAAGTACTAAATTGAAATTTTTGAAAAATTTCCCACAGATTCAGATTGATTTCGCTAAAAGATGATCGAAAATAAGTTACTAAAATTATCTAATTGCTACTTTTCTTAGTAATTTTAATTAATTTACAAACTGAAAGTTTATAAAAACTTTTGAGAGCTACAGCTTTATTGAACCTTTATTTAACACATTTTTAGAATTATTTTCGAGAAAATCACAAAAAAAATATTTCATATGTATGGGAGAGGGGGAAGAAGTGGTCCGATTGGGTTTTGATTTATGGAAGAGTTGTGTAAATTCCTATTCTAACCACATTTTACGGGGATAGGGGGAAGGAATGGTCCGATTATACTCGTTCAAGAAGGCAAACAGACAGATGGACAGACATGCGGAAATCAAAATCTTTTGGCATCCTAAACACCCTGGTGTAGTTAATTTTTGTTTCCGTGTATTAAACGTATATTAAATCTAATATATAAATCTATATGATCCTCATATAAAGTAAAAAAATATTTTTAATAGATTACGGGTTTTTGAAAGTGACTTTTATGGTTTTAGCAACCTCGGAAAAGATCTTTGAGTTATTTGGAGATTTTTTTTTGGGCGAATAATCATTTCATACGTCTAGCGAGTCTAGACAGCTGATGTTCGTGCTATAAAATCTCAGAAGAGTCCCTTACGGATATGAGAATTACAACATTATCGCTCTGAAGGTCGTTTACAAATTTATTTTTACGACCAATATCTTGACACCAGGGTCAGCTCGAAACGTATACGACTTCGCCCTGGGTTTAAGATTCCTACCACAGGAGTCTAACACAAGATATACGAGTACGAGTACGGCATTCGTAAAAGATAAAATCCTATTTGGGAAAGTGGCAGGATGGGGCAACAGGGAAAATTCGCTGCGTTGCTCACTGATATACATAATGGACGAGTGCTGCGGAAATCGTCGCCATTCAACTTCTAGAAAACCTATAAAATTGTTTTCTACCTAACTAAACAAAAAACACATAACAAACATCGTCCAGGTACCATATCCCAACGGCTTTACGGCTGAGTTGAGAAAACAAAACCACTATGATTGATGACGGCATAGGTTTCACCTTGGAAGCATGACGAAAAATGATCCTAACTGTTTAATTTGTTAACTCGTACTAACTTTAGCGTTAACTGATTTTGTTTTGCAAAGATAACTTATTTTTACTGCTACATAAAATCCAATATCAATCGAAATTGCAGGTAGTGCCATCCCGGTCAAGCCATCGATAGTTATTGTGGGGCAATATTCACATCATAAACCACATTTGCAACTTCCTATTTTTATTTGTGATATAAAATATATTTAGGAATCAATAAATTTGGCAATAAACCAACTATTTATTTATCTGTACCTATCTTATCGTATCCCTGTGCTTTTATTATTATTTATAAGTTTCCAGTTTAGATTGATAGAATGAGACACGTTATTATGTTTATTAAAAGTATTTATACATATGCATAGCAAAATGATATAAACAACAAAAATCTGTGAGAAATTGCTAGCACAGCAAATACTTGTAAGCCGCCCGCGAGAAAAATTTACACGTGTCTCACCTGTTCCACGATGTCTTATTTTGTACACGCGACCAACCCATCAAAAGGACTACAATAGAAGCGATTGTGACGATAACGGTGACGACAGAAATTAAGGCGTCCTTCTTCATTGTTAGTCCTTTCCACCAAAGGTATTCACCCCGTTCCCAAAAATAGGCAACATGTCCCAAATCGTTGTTATTCAGTTATTACTATGGATGACTGCCTAGTGTTTTATGGTATTCCACGCCAGGTTTTCATATAGGATGTTTGCTTCTGATGTTACTCTTCGCGAATGTATGTATGTATGTATCTATCAGTTATGCCGTGATTGTCGATGCTTAACATTTCATAGCGAACTGGCACAGATGTTCAATTTTTACGCAGTTAAAGTTCAACATTCGTCGTTCCTTTCTCTTCTAGAAGACATCATTTTCTTCTAAAATATCATTTCTAAGTGGAAAACAGCGTATTTCGATCATAAGGATATCATCGTTTTGTGAATGAGTGATTCTTAGGCACATTTATACGAGACATTTAACATTTCCGTTTAGATAAAGAGTGAAGATAAGGCGACATATGTACAACTGTAATTTTCGACATTTACTAAGACTCCCATTTACATGGTGCCCATTCTATTTCAAAGTGAATGTATAAAATTTCGATTTTGTGCTGTAAATGCCTATCATGATCTATTTCTACTTAAAGTTTTTTTTATCGTTTCATTCCTGGACTTTATTTTATGGGTGGGATAACGGGCTGTCCATAAAATGCGTTACACATTTACGGTAAGCAGAAAATTATCGGTATAATGGCGACGGTATTAAAAGTTTTCCCAAAAAAAAGTATTTAATCTATTTTAATGACAATGACATATCTTCACATCCGATTATATTTCGGTGGGAAATTGTTTCTGCTCTTACAAAAATTATCTAAATTAATTAATCAATTTCGTATGTTGTACATTTTTTACATATGAGTTTTTTGTTTTCGCACACATTGCTATTTTTGATGACAACATAAATGATATAGGATTACCAAGTCAAGTTTCTGACGGAATTTGAGATTTTTCTGCTATTGTCATGATTACATATGTCAGTGTTTAATACAACCAAAAAGTTTACATATATAAATGGATAGAAAAAAATATCAGTTGTGATCAACACAAAACTTTCCTCTGCAATATTCGGAAAAAATATGTAAAAAAAAAATATTTTTTCAAATATCTTGAAAACCGTTAAAGGTACGTAAAAACCGTTTAAGGAAAACATGCAAGAAATTTTATTTCTCATAAATTTGATTATATATACATATACGACGTACCGACAGACAGATGCACGGACATCCTCATAATTTTTCCTGAAACGGATTTCGTACACAGTTGAAAATTTGAGGATAAATTTTATAAATATATTTATCTATATAAATCCATAAGCAAATTTATTAATTTTTATAATAATGGGGATAAAAATTGATAAATTCAATTTATTAAATGTATAAATCCCCAAGTATAAAAATTTCCTGATTTTTTTTAAAAAAAGTATGCGAGAATTTATAGTAGCGTGGTTTATATTAGTATTGTGTTCTAATCATTTAACTTTAACATTTTTGTTTATATTTACTTATACAAATTCATTTACCTTTTGCCTTATAGAATATTTTTGTTTCTTCTTGATAGTTTTTATATGCAATATGAAGTATATATACTAACTATGAAATTTCTTTCGAAATGCGAATTATATCACAACAAAAGAAAATGCTTGCGTATTTTATAAATTGATATATTAATTTTATACCAAAGTTCTATTGAATTTTTGAACCAAATCAAAATTGGTTGTTTTTATATAACTCAGGATAAAATTTATACTTTTTATTTATCAATGCCTTTAATATTTCATGATTTATTAATTCTATTACAATTTTGGTATAGAATGACTTTATATGGAAAAATTTATCAAAAAAGGATAAATTTTATACCCAAATTTTCAACTGTGTACTAATCAGAAATTTTCTATTTGCCTCCGTTCTCGAGTCGGTCTCGGTCATGAATACAATACTTTACTTCTATAGAAAAGGAAAGTCAAAATCAGGAATCATATTGCAATATCTTGCAAATATGTAAAAAATTCACAAAAATCTTAAAATGTAAACGAAGTGGTTATTTTGCGTGACCTTAAACTCTTTTATTTCATATAACATCCGAAAAATGTCAATTATTTTAACATCCAAAGATCCGTAAAAATGAACATCCGTCTTTTTATTACACTTTAAGTTAGGGTATTAATTATTCGCAGACATTCTAATTTCCTTTAAAAATGGAAACACGTGAAAAGTAAATTTGAAACAGGAAAACTGTTACGAAATGTCGATAAAGACGAAAAATGCCCCAAAAACACATTAAGATTAAAATACAAAACTGAAAAAACCGAACCGAAAAAGTCGCACAAAATACAGCGGGAAGGAAAAGTTCAAAAGAAATTTAATGTGTCAAGATGCTGTGACATTGAATCAATAAGAAGGTCGTATTAAGGTCTTGTCCTGAAATACCTTTCTCTTTTTCTTATTTACTTTATTGTGTTAATAGTCTTCTCAAAGGCTGGCTGCTACCTGGCCACAATCGCTCTTACTGAATGCAAAGTTAGCTCAAAACTCGAATGTTGCAGAATGATTATTTTGCTTGGAAAGAGAAACGAGTCCAATCGGGGTGGGATGGGTTACATTTCTACCCTTGTTTCAGATACGTCGACCATTTATTTCTATTAGCAGATGCCAGTACCGAAAATTTATGGGTTTCCAGTCGTTCCTTACAATAAATACAAACTAAAATAAATAAATACAAACATATCGAAATCCTCGCAGCCGAAAAATTCGATCTTGGGTATCCTGATATGAACGAAGTAGACAATATCAGAATATAGTATATAAAAAGTTCAACATCCCTCAAGCTTACCCCATAATAGACAATGGCAGATGACGCATTTTTATTGTTTGCTTTTGTTTTTGCTTTATCTAATTTTTCCAGCATATTTATGATAAAATTTCTGATAATTTTTCCAGCATATTTGTGTCAAAATGCAGCTGTTTTCTGGATCAAGGTTTTCTCAATTAGAAAAGTCATCTTTTGTATTGTAACTCGCAGAAGTTGAAAAGTCAGTGAGTTTATCTAAATGTGAAATACATGAACCCAAATTTAGCTGCCCACAGAATTTGTTTTTTGCTATTTCATTGTTTTGTTTCTGTCCGTAGGATAAAACCCGTATCTTAAATAATAATAAAAAAAAGGATTAATTCAAGATTTTAATGTAATTTAGAGTCAAACTGGCAATTGGGGCGATTCTGCACATGTTATTAATTAATGGTTAAAACATTGAGGAGAAATATTTAAAGCATAATATTTAGAAACTTTTAAAACAGACCAGAAGTTAGGTCTTCTGTTTATCAAACTTTCTGTTAATTTTTAGTGCTTGATTACACTTAAATTAAATATCAATTTATATTAAAAACTCTGTAAAATATTGGTGTGACACACTCTATAACTTATGTAGAACTTTATATTAATAGCTTTTAAAATTTCATCACATTTCTGCATTAGAATAAAATGTTTCTTGAATGTAAAATCTCTTTAAAAGATAATACACCTATCGATTGGCTAATCTTTAGATGCTAATTCTAATAATGTTGATTAACAAAGGATATAAAATTACCGATAGTCGATTCGATATCCTTCCACAATGATTTCCTTTGTATCATCTTATCGATATTTCACCGCTTTCTTTATGTCTACAGATCTGCTAATATCAAGGATCAACCTCTACTTTGTTGATGGAGCAATGTAGAAATATCAGAGAGATCATCGTATTAATACTGTGACAAGAAAACCTACCCTAAAACTAAGCAAAACAATGAGGTTCCATCACCATCATCACTCTTCTACCCTGATCCACAAATTTTATCTCTCTATCTAAAATCTCACTAACATTGTCGAGTATTAGTCCAACCCCAAATTCATTCTTCAATCTCCTTCTATCTAGCGCATCAACACATCTCGGCCTACTTTTGTTTATTTGGTCACATTTCGTTCTGCTGCTCGCTTTCACCACAACGGTTTTAGAGCATTATCCTGCCAAGGATGAAGTGAATTAACCATAAAAAAGGAATGATATTCTAAGGAGAGTATAGCGAAAGAACCAGGATATATATATAGTAATTTTTCGTGTCAATTCCAGTAAAGCGCTGTTTAGTCCTTGGCACTCAAGAGTCCATTGGATTCAAGAGTTGAAAAGCAACCGCACTGAATTCCATTCCTTTTGTTTTTGGCTACAAGTTTTCCATTTTGCTTTCCTTCCGGAGGGTTTATCGTCTATTAAAAAAGATTTTTAGAGGTTTATAAAAATCTACGCCTAATTAATTTTTACGCTTTTTCGTATTCTACCCGTAACTCAATACATTTTATAGCGAGCCTTCTATAAACAGAGGGTCGCCAAATTTTTCTATTATTTTCACGATTTTTTTGACTTTTGCCGTATATTTGGCATGCTTTCATTGTTAAATGTAAATAACACGTGTGGGAAGTTACCCATGCTTCCAGAATAGAAAAATTTGTGAAATTTTTATATTTAATGAATTTAAACTAAAACATAAATTAAAAGTAAGACGATATTATTTTAATCCAAACGCTTTCATTCTACAGGCTTTGAAATTAAACATTTGAAACGCTTCTTAATCAAAAAAGACAATTGGCCCTTACAGACCTAGTAGCTTGACTAGTCTGTCACTAGGTAGAGTGAGCAAGATTTGTTTTCTTTTGAGAGAAATCTTTTCTTTTTATCTGGAAATTCCTATCAAATCTCATACAAAAAAAAAAGAAAAGTTATAATTATTTCTGTTATAGTTTGGAATATAAAGTATTGATTGTCAGAGACTTTTTATTTTATTTTGCAAAATTCTGATTCTTTTTTTTTTAAAAGCTAATAGGAAAAATACGAAACAAAATCGCAAAGAAGCAATTCAGCAACGATAATATTTTCATATCTTCTCCTGACAAAATCTCGATTAAGTACTCCCAATTGGCATTTGCAGTTTAGTGTTTTCATTACAAATTTTATTTTTGTTGTGCTGCGCCTTTTAGTACTTTTCCAGGTTTAGTTCGATGCGTATGCTGTGGTACAATGTTTTTTAAGGGAGAAAAATATCTTTTATCTGTAATTTGTATTCATGACATACTAAAGTGTTTTCACACAGACTATGATGATTACATTGGGGCTGACAGTCAATACAGCAAACGCGACAGCATTTATCCCGTGTTTTCTTGTATTTTCCGCCCAACTTCCTTTTAGATATCGTCCCGATTGTCGTCGTTGTAGTTATTGTACTCGCCGGAATTGTCGTCATCTTCGCTTAGGAAACACATTTCGCATTACTTCGCATCCCAGTGCAAGAAAAGGGACGTGTATAAGAATTTAAGGCATTGCAGGGTTCAATTTAAAAACTGCAATACTCGTAAGGAGTGTTTTCTTTTCATCAATTTGGTATAAAATGAAACTAGAGGAAAACTTCGATTTACAATAACCCGATGTAAAGCGTTTTTTTTTATTTTAAAATCTTTGAACGTGTATACATGAAGACATTCAGAATTTACAGCTCTAGCATTTTCACAATGCACATACATAAAAAATTATCAAAAAAAAAAATACAAGACGATATATACAGCAATTTCATAAAAAAAAATAGTTAGCAGACATTATTATTCATTTTTTATATCCATTTGGATCCCACACTACCCTAAAATGAACTACGCAAAAACTTTCCTCAACTATACTCTAAAAATTGAGTAAATTTCGTTTTGTTATTTACGCTGGACCCATTTGGGCACAACAAAAATCTCAGTGGTTTCATCTCTAATTCACAGGGCGCATCGAATATGTGATCCCGACCACCTGGATGCCGAACTGAAACATGTAGATGAGGTGTTGAAGAATAATGGCTACAACAAGAAACAACGGAAACAAGCGCCTAAGAAACCACTACAGCCAGAGAGCGGAAATCCCGAAAAAGTGGCTTTTCTTCCATACTTACGTGGGGTGTCAGACAGGATCAGCAAGGTACTCAAAGCACAAGACATCAAAACAATCCAAATACCACCTACAAAAATTAAAGGGTACCTTAGATCTCCTAAAGATCGTATACCCTTAGAAAATTGCGGTGTCTATGAGGTACCTTGCAGTTGTGGCAGCTTCTACATAGGACAAACTAAACGGAATATTTCGGTGCGGCTGCAGGAACACCTCTCAGCCATAAAAAACAACAAGAAGGAGACATCGGCTATTGCTGAACATACCATGGATAATAGTCAAAATCACTGGATACGTTTTGACCAAGCACGTATCGTGGCCACAGAAAAACGATATTATCCACGTTTAGTTCGAGAAGCAATCGAAATTAAACGCAGGCCTACGTTTAATAGAGATGACAGCCTAAAATTATCCGAAACTTGGAATCCTGTGTTGAAATTGCTGCGACCGTTAAAGTCCATCGATAAACCGGACGACACAATCAGTACAGTTTGCCAACAAACGGTCAACAGGCACCGTTATAATTTGAGAAGCCGTCCAATGTTTTAAGCAAAGCTTGAACCAGTCCTCGAGCGACCATGGTTAGCACATGCTCTAACCGAAACGTCTCGGCAAATAAAAAGTAAGTTTTACTTCTTTTTTAAAATTCACGCGGTTAAACCGAAAGTCCTTAATTATGGGGTTATAACAAAAATCTTGTTCTTCAATTACGGATAACGGCAACAAACTTCTCAAGTAGATGGGTTCCACATTGACCCATTTTAAATGAGGCAAACGATTTAGAATATTTCATGGGTTTGTATTCCACACAGAGGGTAAGTTATATAAATATTTGGTTGTATCCCTTTTAGAGAAAAATTTTTACTGTTTAATATATAAATATACCCATTAAATTTTAAATGGTTTCGATTTTTGCAAAAATTTTACCTTTTATGTAATCTTTTTTCTTTAAATGTTAATCGGATGTTGGTGAATTTTTAATCGAGTTGCGGATAACCTGATCGAGTTTTCCTCTTGGGTTTGCCCAAAAAAAAAGCCCATGGTGTACATGTTACAAAATCAGAAGAAATCCTACATATCGACATATAAGGTAGAATTTATCTAGGAAGTGAACATAACCCACACACTTAAAAGTATAGGCACAGATGGCAGCTATACGGGTAGACAGGTTTTGGATTGGGGATGATTTTGAAAAGGATTCAACTGATAAAATTCAATTCACATTCTCTGGATGACATTTTGCTTGGAAAAGGGTTCGAAAATCGATTTAACGAACCCTCAAGAAACTGAGAGTTGAGCCGTTCTAAACAAAATTCTCCACGAAAAAAAACTCACGCAAGAGAAAAGCGCAATCAAAAAATCTAAAGGTTTAGAAATAGAAAAATTCCCAACCATGATTCTATTTAGATGTTTATTGTTCATATCTCTACTTAGAAAAGGTTATAGAAAATCTCCTACTAGTGTCAGTTCATAGACATGCGATTTGAATTTCTGAAATGTTTCACACTATTGGACTGGCAACCAAATACGATTTTAACAAAGCTCAACGGCGAATAGGGCCAAATATGTTTATTTTTTTCAGTAAACAAGATTGACGACCTTTTAGAATATTAATGGTTGGATGATAGACACACTCGGTTAATTTAAATATTAAATGATTGAAATTCTTTTTTTTTTTATTGAAAAAAATTACATATTTTCTACAATTGGGGTTAGCTAATTAACCGCCATTGGAAACTAAACTTTGTATTCTAATAGCCTAATATTGTTTCATATTTTATCCAGTTTTATTTCAATTTTCAATGAACCATTTCCCAGTTGAAAGTATGGACAATGATTGAAAAAATTTATGGGAAATTGAAAATATTGTCAAAGAGTATTCTCACGTTCTCGTTATTTATTGGTAAAGAATTTTCCGCATGACTTAAATCGTCTGGAATTCGTTTTTCCGTAACAGATCTAGCATTTTGTTCACATATACATGTAAAAATGCTAAACCGTCAATGCAGTTATGAATTTTCCATCCGTTTTCATTTTACGAGTTTATTACAGCGTATAATGCATATATACGCCGTTTCCCTCGTAAAGCGTATTGAGAACGGAAAGAAAATGGTAAACATGTCTGTATATAGTAACATTAACTCCAACCTTGTTTCGTACATATAGTATGCATTAAATTCAATATGGATGTATTATCAAAAGTCGTAAGTTGTTTTTATTACGCGGCATACATATATGGAGCAGGATATTATGATTCAAATATAATTCCTTTGTTCTAAAGAAATATGGCGCTGTTAATATGCAAAAATGCATTCGTATTTAAGTTTGAAACTTACTTGTGCACTCGGATGCTAAGGCACTTAGGATTAAGAGTCTACTGGCGTGAATTTAGTGCTCGTATCTTATTCAATTTGTTTGGCAACAATCTACCCTTACTACAAATATTTCAATGTTTTATACTATAATGCCACAACATAGCAAAAATTTCATCTTGATTTCTGAAATTCATCCCGGAAAACTTTATCATGCAGTCAAGTTATCTTCATTTGGGTGATTTCTTCTTACAAACATAAATTTACTTACTTTATTCATTCAAAAGGCAGGGAAGAAAATTGGAAACGGAAAGCATAACAGTACAAAATTTTCTTGATAATAGTAATTTTTACGAAGTTATTTTTAGAGAAAATTCATACGGAATCTGATCTTATATCTGTTCATTGATCGGTGGCGGATGCCCACACACGGATGCACACACACGGATGCACACACACAAACATGAAATCCATTCGCTATTTATTTGAAGTGCACTGAACGAAACGTTCTTCTAAGCTTTCTTGGTTACTGCTGGAAGCTTTTGAAAACTGAAAAGTTCACTGAATCAAAAAAAAATAGCCCCTTTATTTCGTTAGACTTGCGAAATCTTATTGTTTTATCTATGCTAATAGTATTATATGTAAGTGCTTGGAAACGCAAATCAAAAAATTTATCTCAATAATACAAAGGCCTCCATTTCAGACAAAAAAAAATTTTTTGGCACATAAATAAACAAGAAATGATATTGTTTTGGTTCAATCAGTCGCAAGTTCACATAAATAATCGCTTTTAACAGTCTCACTAAGAATTCCCACTATTCTTATATCATAACTAGTTACAAAAACACGCTTTGTTGACATACAGATTTTTATGTGAGAGGCAGAGTTTACTTGATATTTTGATATTTTCCTCCTTCGAAAAACAAAACAGAAGAAAAAAACAAATCTAGAACAATGGAAAAAGAAAAACGGACGAGAGAAACTACATATAAATGAATAGTGAATAAGAATGAAACACAACCAAGTATCAGCCATAGTGGCTCCAAAATACATAATCAGACGCCCACTAAAGCACAAAACTAACCAATTTCAACCATATATGATGAGTAAGTTGATAGAAATCGTCATTATACTCCAACATTTTCCGAGGAAAAATTCTAAATATTCTTTACCGAAGGCTGAACTCCTTTCACCCACAACGGATTGCCGACCCACGGACTATATGGCATAAAAATGTTACATAACCGAAGTGCCTGTAGACCAAAACTGTTATAGCATAGACGAATTGGGAGTGGGAGAGGATTTTAGTATAGCGATTGCTATTGAATTCCAGATTTGATTTGAAGACCATTAGCCTAGTTTTGTCTATCGAACTCCCATCGCATTCATAGAAGAATTTTCAATACAAAACAAACTATCGAGAAATATGCCTAACATTCTGTCAACTTGAGGAACGTAGTGGGGATTTTTTCAAAAACTAACTTCGTGAACCGTTATGATATTTTTTTTTAAAGCATCATGAACATAAATTTTCCATACCCTGCGAAAGATAATGATTTTTGGGATTATAAAAAGGCTATACGAATGTAGTGTGAAAAGTTCTAGTCCAACACATTAACCATCTGATGCCGAAATTAGTCGGTCGAACAGTTCGAGAACTGACGAACAGTTTTCGAACTAAAAAGTTAAATTCGACTTTTTGATTTTTATTTCGTTTTCTTAATTCTAATAAAAAAAAATGATGTAATAAAGAAAGACGAATGGAATTGCAGGATAATATAAAAACAAAGGCAAACAGCATAAGCATTTTAATAGAACCACAACTATCAGTAACCCTTTGATTATTTTGAAAGAATTCTCGACGGATAAAGCATATTTTTAATATTAATATCGTAGCCTATCCACGCAATGTCCTTTTAAATTCAAACAAAATACATATCACTTTAATCCCAAAGTAGTAATTTAACCTCAATAAACGCGATCGCCAAACGACAACTTAACTAATTTGCATATAACCAATCTGATTAACTTTGCGCCAGTTTTTTTCTCGACGTCTGCCATGATATTCTGCAGTTTCGTAATTTTTAAAAGTGTCAGAAACACTTGTTTCT
Source organism: Chrysopilus asiliformis (assembly GCA_964034945.1). NCBI lineage: Eukaryota > Metazoa > Arthropoda > Insecta > Diptera > Rhagionidae > Chrysopilus > Chrysopilus asiliformis. The sequence continues at coordinate 116,609,220 of OZ035960.1, forward strand.
AAAGTATTCATATGTTAACTGAGAAAGGTGACCGATATAACATTCCCATGTTTAAATGCAAAATTATTTCGCTTTACACTCGTATAATTATTAACAAAAAAATATGACTCGGCAAAGTTTATTTTTTTTAATATTTTTTTACAGCAAAATATATTTTTGTTTCCAATTTAAATCGTTATAAAAGGTCAAAAATTGTCTGTTCAGTTGCTTTCTAGATGTATTGGGTGTTGCCTGATTTTAAAAGTTTCAAATCAAAACCCTTCAGTGTTTTTCGATTTCTTTATGTTTTTTTGTTTGACAATGGCCATTAAATGTAGAATTTGTAGAATCAAATTACGACAAAATAATTTAATTCCGATCGGAATAATTTGCTGCTTTCTTTGGCTTTTCAAAATATCAAAAATAAGAATAATAATGTAAAAAGACAAATTTTTAATTGACACTCATTATCGGCTCTGGCATTTAAAATTAAGTAAACTCCCTATAATTCTCCGCGATAATTTTTTAACCATGAGAACGAATTCCTGTACGTTGACTTTTACGATTTACCAAATATGCATTTTTTTGCTAAGAAAACCGAAAAAGTTCAGCATGCGATTTCTATTTCGGGATTTAACAAAAGTGTGAATTTATTCATATTCAAAGTGAAAATTTCTTTTCAAAAAAGCTTAAATAATTCACATCGTTGTAAGCTCTCGTGGTAGTCCCCAATAATAACAGCTTGTACTTGAATAATAGTCACTAAAATCTTGGATGCGGGGAAGGGTGGCATCAATTTCGATTGGAAGAGTTCCGCGCCCTATCCTGGCACAAAGTTAAATTGGGTTTATGTTCACAGGACATGCAAAAGTTGTAAATTTTATTCATTCCCAGCCATTGCTTGTCGTGTATGCAGCTTTATAGGTAAAAGTTTTCAGGTGGAATGGGCAAATATATTTTCTACAGATCTATATGTTATTCACTATTATATGAATAGACATTTGTCACAGCGCGAATAACTGTATAAAAAGTAGTGAATACTTTTATTATTATCGCAATGCAATGTTAGTCCGCAAAGTATAAGATTTCATCGTTTTTGTGAAAAATATTTTGGTTGCTTTGTGCATCAAAAAAGTTTTTTTTCTTTGATAGTTTTTGTATACAAAAATCAAAAAATAATCGTGATTTTTTTTTTTAATAAAGTTCTAAAATATTGTTTATTATTTTAACTTACTTTTGGCACGATATTTGTTTAAAAGTGATTATACGAATGATGGTATATGTATGTATGATTTTAGTAAATATAGTTTCCTCTGCTCGTTTTGAATTTTCTAATTTTACAGTCAAATTATTTTAAAAAACATGATTTTTTAACAGTAAAAAAAATATATCGCTTTATTGCTAGAAATTTGGTGTTTTTTTGTTAATCAAGAGTCTTTCAAATCAATTTTGTGTAAACAGTTTTCCGGACTAACAATAGATATTTTAATATATCACTTTTAATGCTAGATTATAGAAATAACACAAAAAGTAGAAAAACTGATAAACAGAATTACAAAAATCTGCTTGATCTGTTGAAGATACTTCTGCTCGTTGCAGAAGTTTAACTCCGTCCCAATAGATTCTTGGATATCTTTTCCTTTATTTAATTTTCCTCTTCTAGTAGCATTCAATGTCGATTCCACGTGAATCTGATTGAAAGTTAACAAACTCATCAGCAACTTTTCGATAAACAACTTTGGGTCGTTTATGATAATGTCTAACTCAAAAAAACTGGAAAAAAATCTTTTGTGATTTATAGATTTTAGAAACAAAAATAGAATATGTATGTATATGAATTTATATCTATTCTTTCTACTTTTAGGAATTGCAAAAAATAATTTTAAGGGTTGAGTTTCTCTGCTATTTTTTGACAAATTTCAAATATTAACAGATAGTTTAAAACTTCCAAAAATATTTCTCAAAAACTGAAAACTGAAAACCTTTTTTGAAATGGAAATATAAGCTTTTAAAAGTTTACTTTGAAATTTAAGGGAAAGATTTATCTACGAATCGAGAAAACCCCGTTTATGGGATAAAGTTTGCCACCCAAAAACGTGTTAAAATGAAAGATAAATTAAATACGCTAGCTAACTTCATTAATTATGCCTTAATAGAGTGTTAAAGGAGGCAGACTTGCAAAAATGACGCAGACTGTAAGTGAGATTGTTTGCTAAAGCTCGTAAGGAACATCAACAAAGGAAGGGCTCGCCCTTAGAGAGCATACTATTGGTTTAAGAATGTCTTCATATCTGAGAAGTTTTTTTTTTTAAAAAAAGGAGGTACGCGATTTCAGGATTTAATTTTAGTTTGATGAGAAAAAAACTTGAAAATAAAAAAATTCCGAAAGAAAAATATTAACAAATTTCAAAGAAAAAAACGAAAAATGTTACAATTTTAAAACCTTCTAGGAAAAAAAATCCTTACAGTAAGGATTACCCTGTCGTCATTCCGTCACTATTGAAAGCTTACCAACACTTTGTATAAATCAAATGCAAAGGCAAACAAAGTATAAGTGAGGAAAACCAGATGAGGAGACAAGCATTGATTTTCTCATTTCCCAACGATTTTCTTGCCTGTCTACTTGAACATAACACGGCAAGGCAGAAACACCAACAATACATATTTACTCAACGGTCGGTGTTCAAACGATAGGAACAGCGGGAAAACTGTCATGAGTTGCTGAATCACAGTGAAAAGTTTCCATTCGAAGGGCTGATGTTCACAGACGAAACTGTGAGTGATTTTCGGTAAACTTACTTAAAATGGCACGAAGCATCAGACAAAGAATCAAGTATAGTCCTTAAGATTGAGCTTTTACTTAAGTTTTGCAGAACTTTTTGAGAACTGACCTGGGGTGCGCGGAAAATTCTTTGGAAAACCATACACATCGATTCGAATAGAATTTATTAATTTAATATCTTGTATTTCTTTCGCTCTCAGCAGCCTCTCTCAATTTTGTTTGTTTTCATCCAAAAAGTAAAAATGTGACAAACAAAATTGGTAGATAATATTTACATGCCGGCCTTTTTACAGTAAAACCTCAAGATTGAGGCTGGCGAATTTTGAAAGTTCATTTAAATAAAATCCTAAATCGGAAATATTTTTAAAAAAATTACTCTGCAACACAAAAAAAGGTATTATCCAAAAACCAAAGAAACTAAAAATATGGGGTTCAAATTTTGAAATGAATAAATATCTTCAAATCCAGTACAATGTTTTTGAAAGCCATTAAAAACACATTAAGAAAATAAGTCCAAAAATCCTTTAAAAATTTACGAAAATAAAGATTTTTTCATCAAAAGGAATATTACAAAATTTCGAATTGCACTTCAAAGTTATTTCTTATTTATATATTGACCGCAGTACTTCACGAAATTGCCATTGGCCTCACTGATTTTGACGAAATTAACTGCAGCTCTAAACGATGTAAAAAGCTTTTATCAGGATGAACTACTTTTAACTTTCTCCATAAAGTAACCAAATAAACGCACCGGACATTCTATATAAGTGTGCGCAGAAAAAACATCACAAAAAAGAACGGAAAGCTTTCCGACTTCTCTCATTTCCACCAAAATAAACTCTCATTTTCTCTAGATATCATATGATTTGATTATTACGAAGAACAGAAACAAGTTTTATCACAAATGGGAAGAAATTTCTTCAATTCCGAATATACTAAAACTAACGACAGTAACAGAAACACAAAAAATAGCAACAAATCCCGTCAACTCCGTCTGTCTGTCTGTCTGTCTGTAGGAAAAGCGATGGGAAATTATTATTTCTCGTGTATTTGTTACGGAAAAATTTGCAATAGTGTGTATTTGAGGGATTTTTCTCTGCCCAATATGAGTGGAAAAACTTTTCAGTCAGTTTTCCGAGTCGCGAATAACTGGTTGTGCCCGTAAAGGAAATCGCGCGTGTCTCCCCAAAACAATTGAGTTGAACAAGAAAGGAAAATATTATCATTAACAGTTAATTCGCCCTACAATATAAACACACATAAAAATATTATATAGGCATACATACTATATATCGTATTTTTCGGGGGTGATTCAAAACTCAAGTTTAGTTTTTATTTTCATAAGGAAAATTGACACCAGCACGAAATTGATAAAAAATTAAACGTATCAACGGAAAAAAATTGAGAAAAAAATGAAAACGTCTCTTCCATATAAAAATAGATATAGAAATATTCACATACCAACGAAATAAAAAATGGTAACAAAATATAAATCAAGGTTCACAGTTATTATTAATGGGGAAAAAGGAAGAACAAATATTTTCGATATAAATTATTGAAAAGTCTTTGAGAATTAAGGAGTTTGAGCAAATCTCTTACCCTCAAATGACGGGAATACGGTGTATGTAAGACGGAAAAACGGAGAAATATACAACTGGAAAATTGGGAAGAAAATGTCACACACATCCGAATTGTCGAAAACCACCACCGGTGGTGCCGGCAAAATCAAATTGTGAATTTAAAAAAGTGTCGTGCTCCTGATTACCTACGGCGAGTAATGTGATAAGAAAAGGTGATAAGTAAAATTCAATATTGTTAGGAAAGTCTTAATCTAAAGTGCTTCTTTTAATAAAAATTGTGTTAAAATTTATGCGTTTTCGATTGAGTGCTCTTCAAAAGTATTATTTTGTGAATGTTTGAAAATTTAAAATTATAAAACCGTAAAACGCAATTGTGCTTAATTAGAAAATTCAATCTGAAATTCAATCGTACGACATGCTTAAATTTTAATTCTAATTCTTAATACCTTTGTAATTTTACCGTACCTACCGAAATAAAATCGGATCTGGAAGTGAAATTTTAATACCGGTGTTTCTGTGACAAAAAGGAAATTCTTTAAAGCGTAAGAAATCCTTAACAAGAAGAGAAATTAAAATTTGTGATACACGAGTATACATAAAAAAATGTTTACATCAGTTTAAATATATATATTAGTATTATAATTCCTAAAAAAATATTGTGTGTATATCTAATGTTGTACAAGTATACATAAAGGTAAAAGTTAATCAAATTAAGGTGTATTCCTCGTCTTATATCTAAATCATCCGAAAAGTTTCGCTCTCTGTGCCAGGATCAAATTATACATTTTTCGGAGAGTCAAATTCAGCTGTGTAGTCAAAAACGTTTTTTTCCACCTGTATGGACAACAACATCAAGTAATGTGTACGTGATACAGTCAAAAAATTTCTTGTTTTGAATACTAAAAATACCTTATATTTTTTTCGTGTCGTTCTTTTTTTTTGTAATTTAAAGTTTTTTTTTTCTTTCAAGATTATAGGCTAAAATATTTTCAAACAGCAATATAAGTGAAGGAGGGAATATTGCATGTCTGAAAAAAAACATTCTATAAGAACATCTCGCGTTGTGTCTTAAATGGATTTTTATTTTCACCGCTCATAAAGAAATTCCCAGAAACTAAACTTTTATAAAATCAGAATTGCAAATGGCAATGGAAATTGAAACTTGTACAAGAGTCCAAACTGTATTTTATATAGGTTTCATTTCTTTATAACTACAGTTATAATTGCTAATCATAAAGAATTCTCTGAAAACACGCCCTTGAAAAATAGTTCGAAGCACTATTAAGGTTTTGATTACAAGTTCAGTAAGCACACAAAAATCGAAACAAAAAAAAACAAAAAAAAAAAACAAAATCAGTACAAAATTAAGCTGTTATCTAAGTAGGTATCCGCTATTTTGGAACTACTTTCTTATTTGCTGTTTTTATGGACTTTTAACCGTTATTAACAATGAACTGAGTTTTAACTTTTTTTGAACTGGATTTGATTTATATATATATTTAAAATTCTCTTTCCGTCTGTACATTTTAACGATATATCTTACATAGTTAGGCCAGTTATGACCAAAACCGGCCCTAGTTTGACGATATATCTTATCTAGACGAGTTTACCGAAAGCAGTAAAATTTTTCATCATATTTTTCTTATTCAGAATAAATATTAACCAGATATTATTTTTTTGTGAAAAACTATGAATTCCGTTTAGAAAATCGGTGTTAACAACTCAATATTCGATATGGAAGTCCTGAAAGCATAAAGATTTTAAGTAATTTCTCGGGTTTTTGATGCTAAAAAACCTATGCAAAAAAATTTAACCCATCAACGACGGGTATGCAACCTAGTCCTACATAAAAAAGAGCTATGAATTTTGTAAAGTGAATTGATGCAGTGATTTTCTTCTAAGCCCGAGGTCGTGGGTTGAAACCTCGCCTGTGGCACGCTGTCTTTTTAAGTTGACCCAACTTGCTTTATCGAAATAAGTACTGATGATTACTGCTTGATGCCAACGACATCATCAGTCTAGAGGATTTTTCAACGAAACCTTATAAATATATTTATCCTTGGCTCGTAATCCATGTAAAACTTTAGGTGTGCTGCAGGAACGAAAAACTGTTACGGAAGTTTTGTTGAAGAGGTCCAATCATATTTTGGGATGTAGTGTCATAGATAGATTTTATTATTTTTCGAAAAAAAGTTGATATAAGTAATTATAACTTGCTGTTGATGTGTGGAAGAGTTTCTTTAAAATTCGTCTTCGAAATATTTCTTCAGCTAATCACTTTTTCGACAGTTCATCACTATTTCGACGCAAAACCAAAGTAAATTAACATACACAGAAAAAAAAAATTGGTTTAACAAAAAAAAATTCGTAAATATTACTGAAGTTTTGTATTACTTCGTAATATTAACAAATTTTAGTAACTATACAAAAAATATTTGTTAATATTACGAAGTAAGGTAGGTGGGGGTAATAAGGCCCACCACTTAATAAGGCCCAGGGACGAAAAATCATATTTCCAGGACAGGTACAGATCTGGTTTTGTGCATGTTTGTGCACAGTTTCAAAAGAAGTTATTTCGTGCAGAAACAATTACGCGGTCTCGCACTGGTCAATTGCCACAGTCAATCAAAGGCAGTTGGAGTGAGTGTTTTCACTTTTTTATAAAATTAGCTGAACGAAAAGGTAAATATTTCAGTGATTTTTCTTTGTGGACCATTTGTATTTTTGTTATATTTGTGATTAGAATAATCCCTTAAGTGATGTCTGTGTGTTTATTTTGCCAATATTGTGGGGGTTGGGTTTGATTAGGGCTCGAATTTTTTTTTCAATGATGTGTCTAATAAGGCCCAGAAGAAATTGCATTGGGCCTTATTAAAAGCTTTAGATTGATTTTTGTTTTTATTTTTTCTTAGCCTCAAGATGACAGATAAAGACGCAAAAAAACGAGGGAATTGGTCTTCTGACGGAATGGCAGGTGCCTTACAGTCAATCCAAAGCGGCTTCTTATCTCAACGTGGAGCTTCTGTGAAATTCAAGATACCAAGGAGAACAATAAGGAACCACCTTAAACTTGGGAGTGCGAACAAAAAAATTGGCAGACCCGGAATATTTACGAAGGAGCAAGAAAAGGACCTTGTTAAAAGGATATGTCGCTTCGCTGAAGTGGGTATGCCTTTGACTCCTAAAATTTTGCGCTTTCACGCCTACAACTTTTGTGTGAAACACAATATTCCGCATAACTTCAACCACAAAACTAATTTGGCCGGTAGGAATTCGTTTGAAAATTTCCTGAAGAGAAATCCGGAGTTAGCGCGCCGCAAGGCTCAAATCATGAATCCTGCTAGAGCTCAAAAATTAAATAAAAATATTGTTAGCAATCATTTCAACAGCTTGAAGAACTTAGTTATGAAACTTGGTATTCAGAATTCACCGCAGTGCATCTATAACATGCACCAAAAAGGCTGCCGTATTTGCCTGCATCACCAGCAAACCGTCCTAACTTTGAAAGGCTCGAAGAGGGTAAAACAAATTTCGAACGAGCACGCAGAAAGTGTTACTGTCGTTGGTTGTGTAAATGCCATAGGATCTGTGATTCCGCCAATGATTCTATTCAAAGGAAAAAGATATAAGCCCGAGTTTACAGACAACCTACCTGCCGGAACTGAAGTTCGGATGACGCCGAAGGGGTACATGACTCATGCAACGTTTGTGGAGTTCATAGTTCACCTTGGAAAATATAAAAGTCCGGGTCCATGTCTTCTTGTGTTCGATGGAGCTAAGAGCCATCTCGACTACAGTATTGTGGAAGATGCAGAAAACCAAGGAATAACGCTTTACTGCCTTCCATCGAACACAACTCACGAACTTCAGCCCTTAGATAAGGCGTTCTACCGTTCGTTTGAGTACCACTGGGATCAAGAGCTGCTGAAATACATAAATAAACATCCACAGCGAAATCTTAACAAAAGCAGCTTCAATGTGATATTTTCACAGGTGTGGGGAAAATGTATGACGATTGATAATATCGTCAGTGGATTTCGGGCGACAGGAATATATCCCTTTGACTCCGATATTTTACCAGACGATGCTTTTGCGCCATCGGTACTCACTGAGATACCAAATGCGTTGTTGGACGATAATGTGCCTGTTTCGACACTAACTCCTACTCCACAACAAGGATTTTCTGGACATTTCGACAATTGGAGTTCCGAAGACGATGTACCGCTTTCTCAAATAAATTTATTAATTGACATTAGTCAAACCGTCGAGGGCAAAAGTGGTGCGCCCTGCAAGCTTAAATAGTGACATTTTTGGTCAAAAATGTCACTATTTAAGCTTGCAGGGCGCACCACTTTTGCCCTATGTATTAGATAATCAATAAAATTGATATTTTCTTAACTAAATTTGTGTTATTTGTACTTTCGACGTGTGGGCCTTGTTGAGTGCACATTTGGGCCTTATTAAATGCACGTGTTTCTAATTAGGCCCAGAGCACATATATTTTATTTTGATAGAAAAAACATAGAACCCACTATATTTGACCGGATCAAAAGGTAAGTATGTTAGCTAAATGTATAACGAAGGATATTAAGTTGATTGGAACCACGAATTCCAAGAAACCTATAGGTTATGAACCGATATAAATTAGGTGGGCCTTATTCCCCCCACTTACCTTATATACAAAACTTCAGTAATATTTACGAATTTTTTTTTGTTAAACCCATTTTGTAAATAATACAAAATTATTTTTTTCTGTGTAGACACTGGCATTGGAAAACCCTTAAAAATTCCAAACTGCAAAGTGAACGATGCTTAAAAGCTTTCCAACTTTACTATTGAGCATTTGAAATTCATATCAGGTAGCTTGATGGAAAGTTTGATATACTCACACTCATATTTACTGTACATCTTTTGTCTTTTGAGAGTATTTAATACGTATACAAGTATTTCCAAGTTTTCTCATAAGTTGCTACTGAAAAGGAAATCAAATGAGGTGAAATAAAAACAATATTCTTTCAGGGGCCAAAGGAAATGAGATTGCCTTGGAAATTTCGAGTTTCTTCTTCATAGTATTAAATTTATCTTTACTTTTTGCTTTTCTTGATCTTCAACCTGACTTATTTCATTCAACCCATAAGTTTGAATAAATTTTACCGATATCTCTTAAAGAGGAACCCGTTCTCAAATGTATAAAAAAAATTTTAATGTGAACAGAACATTACTATCTTATACAAAATCTACAAACTTGAGGAATAAAATAGTAGTTTATATAAAATTATATATGTTTATTTTACAATAGATCTCAATAACGGTAAAATATATTGACGTACGGTAAAACAGTAAAGCATTTTAATATCTTGAATTTACATCTAGGGCAAGTTTTCCCATGCTGCTTGAAGGTCAATCAAAAACAGTGGGTTTTGATGAAAAAATAAAAAAATAAGAAAAATTAATCGAAAAAAAAACTGATTTTGAAAGAATGGCATATCTCAAAAACGGCTTGATTCCAAAAAAATGTGGAAAATTTTATTGTCTCTAACTCTTATCATACATAAGACTACTGAAAAATGCGTAGTTTCGGAGTATGTCGCGAAAAACGTAATCGCGATTTTCAAAAAGCCACCGATTAACGGATATCCACCAAAACTTGATAGGATCTTCTCATTCTAGGACCAAACACGCCACCCAGAAACAAAAACAGCTCTATTAGTTTTTTATAAGTCTTGTACATAGACTGATGGACTAACAGGCAAAAATACATTTTTGTAATAAAGCTCTATTCGACTAAGGAGTGCTCGAGAAATTATTTTTGGGAAAAATTAAGAGGTCGAAATTTTTCATGAATACAATACTTAATTATACTAAGTATAAGAAAGTAAAAAGGGGAGGGGAAAAAGTTTGGGCATATAAATTTCGTAATGTATTTGTAGCTCGGTTACAAAACAAAAACAGAATTAATAACAACAAACGATGAACTTGAAATTGATTTTAAAAAATATCTTTCGGTCTGGTGCTGAATAATTCAGGCGTAGACCGTCTTAACCACAATATCCGCCAGAGTTTAAAAGGTCTGGGCTAACCCCAAAATCTTAAAGTTCTGCAGGATCTTCTGTATACAGGGTGTACCAAAATAACGTTGACAAAGATTTTTGTTTACCATTCTTTAATTTGTTGACAAAAACAAAGTTTAAGATATTGACAAGTTAATATAGTTTATATGAAAAAATCTTGTCTAATTAGATTCAAAGTGGCCGCCCTTAGCGCTGCTACAGAGTCTCAAACGTTTTGTGAAATTTTCGGCTACGCGCCGCAGCTCCTCCACTGATATTCGGTCCCACTCCCGATGCAAGGATTGCTTCAACGAGTCTAAACTTTTGTGAGGCTTAGCGCAGGTCCTTGCCTCCAAAATTGACCATACATTGTAGTCCATTGGATTAAGATCCGGTGAGTGCGGTGGCCATTCTCTGGACGTTATGAAGTCCGGAAAATGGGTCTGGCACCATTCTTGTGTCTTTTTCGCTCTGTGGGCCGGCGCCGAGTCTTGTTGGAATGTTCAGTTCTATTGGGAAAGTGTTGCCGGGCCCATGTAAGTGCAACGGCTTGAAAATCGTTACTTCGGTACACTTCCGTATTAATTTTAACCCCTTGATACACGAAAATGAAGGGTGTTTTTCCACTAGCACAAATTCCGCCCTATACCATGATAGATATCGGATTTTGGCGGTGAATGATTACAGCTGACGGTCCGGGGGCTTCTTTTGACCAGCTCCTATCGTTTTGACGGTTGTGAGATTGCTCAATTGTAAACAGTTTCTCGTCGGTGAAGAGGATTTTCTCCCAGTTTCTATCGGCGGCGCGGCGTAGAAGTAGCCGGCTTCGCTGTAAGATAACTGGCTAGGACAAAAAGATAACTGGGTAGACAGAAACAAAATATAACAATTGAAAATGTTGTTCCGAACATGGGGAAACGGAATATAATGGAGCCAATGCAGTATTTTCGGGCTAGAGTAAAAAATATTTTGTCAACGTAATTTTGGGACACCCTGTATATACTTTATATATACATTTATATATATACGAAAAATTGGTTCAAAGTATGCCACTTTTCCCATCAATGGCATTGAACATAATTCTACTTCTTTGACTTTCCCATCTTTATATACTTGAACATATTCTGAGTCCTTTTTGTAGATTACGGAAAAGTTTTGAAACGGAAACTTACTCAAGATGATGCCGAAACGATGATGAGCAGAAACTGGAAAGTCAAAAATGAATTTTGAAATTTCGTAAATGGTTTTTCAGTTAAGTTGACTTCGTTGTTGTGGTTTCCTTTTCATAATACCCTTGCTACTTGTTCGCCTTGTGTTCCCTAGAACTTAAATGGAAATGGAAATCCAAATGAAAACTTAATGAAGTGAACGAACTTCAAAATTCATAAAATTGATCAAGTTCCCCAACGCTTGGTCTCCGTTTAATGTTTGGGAACGTTATATCGCACATGGTCCCGTAGACTGTAGTATCTCAAAATCGGCCATTTTGAGAAAAACGCATTCAAAGTTTTCATTTCAAAATAATTGTTTATGAATAATTGTTTTTTCTGTTGTCTGTGCAGTAATATTTCAATTTATTACTCTTTTGATAATAATTTACAGACCATTTGCTTCATTTTTTTTTTTTTTTTGCAATAATAAAAGATAGAGATAGGTTTGTTTTCCACAAAATCAATTTAAATTTTAAAAAATGGGAATTTAAAAAACCAAAAAAAAAAAAATTTTAGGACTACGTTTACATTTAAATTTGTTTTTCATTTGATTCAGTCAATTTTCCTTTACATAATGGAATAATTACTCAAAAACACATTTTTTTGAGATACTACAGTCTACGGGACCATGTGCGATATATCCCATACAGTGATGGAAGCGAATACTTTGTAACTGAATATTTATAAGTTCTAATGAAAACTTACTAGTAGTTGAAAAATTGTAAACACAGAAGTAGTTTTAGTGGAAGAGCAAAATTGTTCAATAGATTTTCCCCATGTGAATTATGTTTTTTTAAATTATATTAATTTAGAACTATGCAGAAATTTTGCAACACACAATTAAGGATAATAGATACCTAAAGCAAACGATTACAATTAATATTTTTGTAATAATGAAATATAAAAATTGCCCCTAGTCTCATTATTTACCAATCAACGCAGAAATATTACCACTTAGACATTTCCATGATTGTAAGTGTAAGCAATTGCAAGAGTTAGGAAAAATATGGTTTATTTTTACTTTAAATTCTTCCACGGTGCCATAAATTATTTTATAATATAAAAATATTTCCATAATCAATATTTCATGTAATTCATGTTCTAAAAATAAAATATTGTTTACCATCAATCTATGAGAATTTCTGATTTCCACAGTGCCAATCAAAATTGAAAACTTGTGTGAAAATTCGTGTAAATTGTTTAAACAAATTGATGAAAGTTTGAACAGTATGTAAATTGATATATTTTGAGTTTATTTGATTACTTTGAATCATCATAGTATGAATTTATTTTGTAAATAACAATAATTAAAGCAATATTTAACTATCGTAAATCTATTTTATAAATTTTCATGAAAAATATTTCGTGTTTTTTTTCTAATCTGTGCATGCACAAATGATCGTCCCGATTTGGCAGAAATATTGATGAGAATTATTTAGTTGCAAGATTTAGTTGCGGAAAAAATATGTAAAAATAATACCTTTTCAAATATCTTGAGACCCGTTAAAGATATTTAAAAACCGCTAAAAGAGAAAACTCAGGAAATTTTTCTTGCATTTTTTTAAACCGCATAGTTTCGAAGAAACTTTTCAAAAACCTTTATTTTTTATGTGTTTAGAAATATGTTTAGAATGGTTAGAGATACGTAAATTCGTTAAAGCAAAAAATGTAGAAAATTTTATCTCCTTTAAATGCATAATTCATAAAAGCGAATAGTGTCATTTTTTTCAAAAAATAATTGTATGGAAGGTACCCGTTATAACTAACGTGACTTCTCCAAAAGTTGATAGAAAACTACGATTTTCGTAAAACATATTTACAAAAAAATTCAAGTCACTAGCTCCACGCATTTTCGAATTATTTAACATATGCACGGACATTCTCATAATTTTGCCTGAAACGGATTTTGTACTGATCAGAAATTTTCTATCTGCCCCCATTCTCGAGTTTGTCTCCATCATGAACACAATACTTTCCCTCTATAACAGAGCAAAAATAATATAATTCAAAATTCTTTTATTATGAACATATTTAAGCAAAAAATTGTTTCAAAAGATTTTTCGGGAAAACTACAAAAACTTCGTAAAGATCAAGAATTCAGTTTAAAAAGAAAGTAGAAAAGAAAGGCAAACTTTTGAATCGTGTTTTTCTCAGTATTTGGCTTTTATCATTCCAAACTTAGATAAAGTTTTAAATTAAAAAGTTTCTACACAAAGAGGAAATTAATTGAAAGTTCTTAAAATGTAATAAATGTTTGGAATGCTTTTTTTACAAAAAAGAATAATAATCTTTTGGTGGCTGTCATTTGCAGGCAAAGAAAAAAGTTCACGGTGATATATTAATTTCTATATTCTGGCAAGTAGATGGTAGTGTTAAAAATTTTTTCTACCCAAAATCATTAAAAAAAACTTTATGATGTCCACAGCACTAGACTCTCTTATACAAAATATATGCTTGTAGAGAATTCACAGTATGACGCAACGAGAAAAATTTTAGTTTATATAAAAATATAAATTTTTATTTTACAATATCTGAAATATCTCGATAAAGGTAAAAGAAATCGATTTTCGGTAATAGGAAAAATGGTAGAGAATTTCAATATCTTTAATTCTTCTATCAACTGTCTTTTTCAAAAAACCGTTAAATGTAGTGCGCAAAAATCGATTTTTTTTAACTTTTAATGCAACGATTTCAATAACGTTAAAGAAATGATGAAATAAAAAATTGTCAGAATCGTAATTCTCTTTAGTCCGCTTTCTAAAAACGCGTAGTTTCGGAGTAAATCGCGACAAATGAAATTTCGAAACGATTGAGCTAGAAACTTTAAGTTTTGTAGGGTTACGTTTCTATTAAATAGCAAGGCTAAGTTCTTGACCTCTTCTATACAAATGAAACAGTCTTTTGCGATTTTATCGAAAACGGTCTATCGTTTCGAAAAACTTATAAAGCTAAAATGTGACTAAAATATGATTTTATATAACTCGTCCATACATTAGAATCCCATCGGACTACTCCTTCTCTCTTTTTTCATACAAATGGAATCTTTTAAATCAAAATTCGATCTGTAGCTTTTCTTATGCTTTTCTTATGTTTTTCTTATGTTTTACTTATCGAATCGCCATAAAAAATTGGCGATTCGATAAGTAAAACATAAGAAAAGCTAAATAATGAACATTTCTCTGACTTCTTGTAGTTTGTTTGTTTTTTACTCCACCTCTTCAACCGCAACTGGTCGTGTTGCAGTCTAATTATAATAATGACAGTTACTAGCAAATTTTTACCTTTTCTATATCTTACCGTAGTCCTAAAACCAAAGACACTGACATTAAGAGGGCAGTTATGATATCGAGGCCTAGATCAACTACAAATATTTAAAGGCGAAAACTTGACTTTGTGACCTAGATACGCCACAAAGCAAATTGCGTCAAAACACGCAAATTAATTTAGTAGTCATCCTTTTTGTCACCCTCAATTCTTTATTTCAAACGATTTGAAGTACCCATCATGATCGATTGGAGTTCGGAAAGCTATTAAATAAACTTTTTCAAAATTTTTGAGAAATCCAAATATACAATATTCTACCAATTCTAGATTGAATTCAATCAACAAACGAAATAAATCAATAAAACCAGATACGACATCTTAGCATATACACTGTAATTTGTAATTATTGTCAATTATAGCAAGATAATTCCATAATTTAATCAGTCAATATCCATTCTTGTTATTCTAAAAATAATTTCCCCGTACTACCATTACAATTTTCCCATTTTTTGTTTGATTCAAGGCAATGATTTTTTTATTTAAAACATTTGTTTATTCAATATATAACTACTAACTAATGATTCGTGAAACTGACTTCAGTAAACGACTCTCTGAACACTCCAAATTACCCATTACACAGAAAAAACCAAAAATAGCTAATCAAAATATCTATAGTTTAAGTTGAAGGGAAATTGTCGTACAGAATCAGATTACATTCAAGGACAAAAATGTCATTTTTCCGGGGAAAAGTTGTTCGATCGTTGGGATTCGAAGATCGCTTTTCTGTATTTTATCAGATGTTTAACGAATAATATTACATGGCGAAGTTCTAAAATAAATATGTTAGTACTGTCCAGATAAACTAATTTTGGGAGTATATTTTATTTACATATTTAAATGGGCCCTAAATATGTAAATAAAATATTGTGATGACAATTAAACAAAAAATCACTTATGTGCGATACATGGTTATTAGAACCATAATAATAAAACTTTTCCGCTGCCACTACTGCTCCCGATTCTCTTAATTACGATTTAAAAAAATTTAATTTTCATATATATAATGACTTAAAAATAAATCGTAATTACGTTGCAATTTTCCCAAATATTTCTTTTCCACTGCCATTTCCTTTAAACGTTTTAAATATTGTATTAGCACGTGGTAGCAAATTTTCCTTAACTATCAACCCCTCGTCGAGACCATATTTGAAAGAGTCACAAAAAAGGCAAATCTCTTGTGGCGTATTTGCTTTTACCCTTCTTTTACCAAAGGGAAAAGTACTTACCGAGCCTGCACTTTGTGCCAGCAAACAAAAAAACCTTAAGAAATAAAATAAAGGGATATAAATAACAGGGGGAAATTTAACTTTCATTTACTTTAAATAATTCATGATTACAATGGATCTTTCGTCTGTTACGAGACAATTTTTATTTAATGCAAAAAGCAGATCTCCCTTTTTCAATAGCAAAATAAAAACCCTGCTCGAAAAAAAACGTGTACCAAGCAAGGAAAACAAATGAAATCCATTCATAAATAACTAGTGAAACAAATCATTCTATAAAGTTTAAATTTAGGATTACTTTTCAGACATTCCTACAGGATGAGCTATTTCGATTCAGAAGAAGCGAGTGTGATATTTAATTTAAAAAATGAACATAAGAAAAGCTTTAATTGCCAAAAAATTTCAAGTCTATACCTTAATCATTTCGAAAGTTAGGGTGCTCACCGACAGACAGACTGACAGACAGAGGGGCAGACAAACGGATAGACAGACAGACAGGCGAACGGATATGCGAAAATCAAAATACTTTATCATCCCAAACACCCTGATGTAGTTTATTTTTGCGTCGGACGATTGGTTCGATCGTTATAAACGATATACTAAATCTAATATACTCCTATATATTTTCCGAACCATTAGAGGTACCTATCAGGTTTTCAAAAATGTTTGCCTAACGATTAAAATTAATTAGTATAGATAACAAAGATTTAATTTCTCGCGTAAAAAGGATCATTATTTCCTACACAAAATACTTTGAACAAAAGGAAAATTCAGAAATTCGAGAAGCTAATATTAATTATGCACATTATATTTTAATAGCATACACATATTTTTCAATAAAGTTAGCAAGAGGGTGGAACAATTTCCCATAATACCTCTAAATTGATTTTCCAGAATTTTTCACGTGAAAAATATTCTCAAAGTAAAAATCGAAGACTTTAGAACTTTATGTAAGGCAGTCAGCAGATACCTACTACCATAGTCACTTTCAATTTATACGATGAAGAAGACATACACAGATATATGACGAGGCATTTCCCGAAATTATAATAATAACAAAATATCTGATGAAATCTTGTACATAGACTAACACACTGACAGACAATTTTAAAATAAGGCTCCAATCGGCTCGGGAATACCCGGGAAAAATTTTTTAGGCAAAATTAACAGGTCGAAATTTTTGATGATTACAATACTTTATTAGACTTTACATAAGAAAGTGAAAAGAATTACTACTGAATAGGAAAAACTGAACGAAACGGAAAAGATATTAGGAAAATTCTTTAGAATATGTGAACTCCAATTGTTGTAAAATCCTACGGCTAGTATTCAACGTTACTCCGACATATATTCGCGTCGACAAATTCAAACCAAAAAAAAAAAAAACATTTCAAATATTTTTCCATTTTGTTGAACTTCGACAAAGTCAAATTGTTTTCGAATTCTCGTCACGATATACCTCGTCCCCGGACGCTTCATATGATTTTGCTAACACGAAAAACGCTTTCTAAACGACTCCATTTCGAATTCGTATTTATTAGTAATTTTTTTATTCGTATCAGTCAAATTGTTGGTAGCATTAGCCATTAGAACGAAAACGAAAAGACAACGGATCCCACAGCTTTACTGACGGGTGACGTACGGTAAGAAGAAGCGCTAAAGGTTACCAGTAGATCGTAATCTTTATCATCATTTTACGCAAATATTTTATTGTGGTGCAATTTATCATTTGTTTTTTTTTTTTGTATCAACATTTGGCCTTTGACAAATCAGTGCGGCATTCAAGTTCCCATGAAAATCCATACATACTTTTTATCTTATTTTTGTCTTAAATATATCTGGAGGACACAGTAATAGAAAAAGTTATATCACTTGTGTGATAACAGTTTCACTTAATATTTACATATTTTTCATTGCCATTCGTTGACTTTTTTGTTGGTCATTTGTCAAAAGGATTCTTTTTTCCTGTAACGAACATTAATCAATTCACATCCGTATCTGCCAAGTTAATTTAGTACTAAATTAGCTGTGAATATATTGATTTAATCATGATTTGCATTTTCTAACACCATTCAACACCCTTTTCTTGTGTATGAATTTAGCTATAGTCCTAATTGTGAGATTAATGCTCGAAGTCAATATATTACAAGTCCTTGAAATACCTTGCAAAATCAAAACATAGGAACACAATTCTAAATGAAGAATTTTTATAAAGATCCAATTGAAAACCTGCGCATTTGTTTCACTAAACGGTAAGAAAAGCTACAAATACCAGGGGCCAGTCGTCAAATACTCTAAATGATGACAGACAAAATGATTATTAAAAAAAATCCATTGGTATAGGAGAGTGGGAAAGGAGTGGTCCGATTGGATTTTGATGTATGGAACAGTTATGTAAAATTATATTATAAACAGATTTTGCCTTAATACATTTTTCAATACAACTCACTGTTTTCGAGAAAATTGAAGAAAAAGTCAATTTGTGTGGGGGAGGACGGAAGGAGTGATCCGACTGGTTTTAAATGTATAGACAGGTTATGTAAAATCATATTTTAAAAATCTTTTACCTTAACTAATGATTGGTTCGATGCGTCTCAAACGGTATACTAGATCTAATATACTTCTATATGATAGATCATATAGAGTATATAAATCGATAAAAAAAAATATTTAAATATTATTAGTTGGAAATTGATGTACCAAATCGCACAAATATATGCTTGCAAAATTTTATGTTCATCATTTCAAACACTTTGGTGTAATTCTTTTTTTTGTCCAACGACTAGCCTTACACACTCATGCTCATAATATAAAAATTTTTCCACAATATTTCGGCAGTTTTATCCAAAAATAGGATAACAAAAAATGCCAGAATAAATAGCAATAAAGAGCTCTTTCCACAATTTTTGCGAACTCAATCATTTTACTGTTAGGCTGAAACCAGATATAAAAAAATTAGCAAAGATTCATTCCTCAACACGCCCAACATTCCAGATGCTTAGCAAAGCACTCTACTGTTTTTATGAAAATTACACGTTAAACAATTCCAAGCAAAAACCGACAATTTCATATCATGGAATTGCTCCTGTTTTATATCAATTTATTCCATTTGAGTTGGTCCTACTCTCCTTTCATTCCAGTTTACTCGGTTTCTATCATATAAATGGCTTCCATAAATCATGAGAAGATAGTTTTGCGTGTGCACAAAATTGGATTTCAACATGCAAAAATTTCTATGAGTTATCGCTAACATCGTTTCGCCCCATGATATTAGTAGATCACGAAATCGGAGTTCCCCTTCCAAGACAACAGTCTGGGGGTGTAATTGACTTCTAGTGACAGCTTCAGATGACCAGATATATTGTGAATTTTATTTAGAAAAAATCACCGAAGTAAGAACATTTTTCTAGAAACAGTTCATTTGTGGGAGACAGTACCCCAAGAATATAAATTATAAGATTTCCGAAAAAGAATACAATAGAGGGATGAAAAGTTCCAGGCACAAATGACGTGATTCAATATTTTAGCTCAATCGACTGAATAGTTCATAAAATACATTACACATTAACTTTCAAAACTTTTATGCCGCTAAAAATCAGCACCCCAAAAAAAATCAACTACATAGGGTTGAGAATAGCAGCGTGAATCGGAATCAGAGTCCTGACAAACATGCATGGAAAAGATTATCATCTTTCGCATTGCTTGAAATCCGATTTCCTTGAATGATGTATGGCAGGAGCACAAAGCGCAAAAATGGGTCACATATGTGCGATTTCCGTGAAACTTTTCAGTCTCGGGAGACCACCATCGCCGACGGGAACCTTTCTATGAAGAACATTCAAACGGAAAGGCGTCAGATAAAACAATAGTAAGACAGATAGGAAACGCGAACGCAAACTCGACAGGGCGCCACCCACTTTAATTTCTACGTTTTTATGATCTGCGTATGTATATGTGCGTGATGTCAAGTGGCTTTCTACGGAACTAATCCCGTACCGTTTCAGACTTGTGTTTCTATCATTGTATGCTTTTATCCGACTCAAAACTAATTTTCATTTTGGCGATACTTTGATACGTGACTGAATGCTTCTCGCAGTATTTTTTCCCCATTCCGCATATCAACCCGCAAAAACAGTTGGCAATACTGTCGTCGTATTCGGGGAACTTTTCCAAGCTGAATTCCGAAGGGTCTTTCGCCCGGGGAATTAATTATTCATGGCATGAATACCAGTCGGTGTTTGAATGGTTTTTTGAAGGTTTTGTTTTGGAATTTCCACTGCAGCCGCTCTTGATGTCGGTCACCCTTTGTTCAAATCCCTTCAGCGATCCTATGAGACGGACGCCTGATCCCACTGAATAACCGTATATCATAATAATTCGCCGAAAGGAACACCCAAAGGCAAGGAGATGAAAACGAATGTCACTAATACTACGTGCTTGATATTTTCGTATTATTGAAATGACAAAAAAATGCGAATAGAGTATTTCATTTCAGATTACTGGAGTATTTCCCACGAGGGATTAGAATTTAAATGTCGTATTCTTCATCTTTTTCTTGGTGTTCGGTAGAGTAGGCAGTTTATTAAAAGGCAATGACGAAAAACTTGACATCTTTGTAAAAGCTTCTTCTGATATGTAAAAATGCTATCTTTTTACACATTTTAATACTTATTAGAATTTTAAATTTTTCTAAGGAAATCCAAAATGTTTTGAGTATTTTAGGGAAAAATAGAGACTTTTCTTAGAAATTTCTTCTGCGCCGCCCGATTACAGTTTTACGTAGATTGTAAATCATGGATAGCATTGCAACATTTGTAACGTTTCATAATACATCAACAGCACCGAACTAAACCGATTCGATAGCTAGAATTTTCCTAAGATCAGGATTTTATAATGGTCACACTACACGCAAATGGAAAATTTTTCAATTTTTAAGCTACAAATACCAGTTTTATTAAAATAAGATATTGATTTAGTCTTTTAAATTCATTTAACAACCAAAAAGTGTGTATCTTTATATTTTATTAAATTATGGTGATATTAGTTTATATTGACACAAATCGCGGTAATTAAATCGAATATGTAAACAAACATTATAATAACTTCAAATGAATTAGTCAATAAATGACTAGAATTTTGTACACAACTGAAGCCTGTAATCAATGTCCTTTGAATATTTTGTCGTATACGTGTAACTGCCTCAGAATTGAACAGAATAGGATACAGCACAGCAAAATCAATGAATGAGTTATTATACGTAATTTGTTTACATAATTAATTATTTATTAATAATATTCATAGAAAATGCTTCGCTCAACAACAGCAAATGGAAATAAATTTTCAACGAAACGTAGCTAACGGACAATGAATTTCATATAAGTTATAGTAGGCTAGGGGATGTACAATGAAGACGTGTGGAGGAGGTACACGAAAGAAGGAACAAAAATGGGTCGGCCTTATAATTAAATTCTGCTTTACGTGTTTGATGTGGTGGGCAAATCGATATCAAAATTATAACTTTTACTTAATTTGATTATCGTAAATGATTACTTAGACTTTGTAAACAGTCAACCACAGACTCTTGCGTCTGTAAGTACGTCGACGTCGCAAACTTTTACTGAAATAAAAAGAATTTACTGAACAATTAAACTATAAATAGATGTAATCACATTATCTTAAGATCAAAAAGTTTTTACACGAAATTTTCTTTAAAGAAAAAAGGGGGAAAAGTCTTTTAGCCGAGGAAATGTTCAATACACGCAGGTGGGGTGAAAAGTTACGAGGCTGCCAAGGAAAACGCGTGATTTGTAATGAATTTTTCTTTGACATATTTTCTTAGAAAACATAATTTAGGGGTCCAGTAATTTTGAAGTTCTTTTGAAAATAAGTAAAGCAAGAATAAACTTTTAATTCAAATTTTTCATTTTATCACGCTCTGCTGGTTTTACGCTCTCACCGAATATAGGCGAATAAAACCTTGGCGAGTAATTCGGCAGATCTAGACGAACACGATTCTGCAAACTACAGTCAAACACAGATTGGAACTGATTTGGGCTAGGGGTACAAGGACGACAGCGATTGGTACATTCGTCTGACTAAAACCGAACGTGTCTAAACATAGGCGAATCACAGAAGATCAAAACTCCTCCGTTCGTTGCCATATCAAACGCTTTGTGGCCATATCAAGCGCTTATATTATAAAACTTTTCAAAACAGATTTTTTTAAAGATATTACGTTGCAGTTTATATCTACAGAGAATCTGATATATTGAAATGCTTTAATTTTTGTATAAAATTTAATCTGAAATAATCCAAAAACGTTTCTTCATTGTAGGAAATTAAACAGTCGCCGAGCTCTTTATTAGATCTAATGTTTTACAATATTCGAATGCAGGTATCAGCTATTCTATACAATTAACTTTTCTTTAATTTAGACTAGAATTTAAATATAATGACGAAGGCTTACATCATAGCAATAAACTATGTAATTCTGATTCAATGCAATGAAGTGTAACGCTTAAAAAAGTATCATAATTTCATAAGCTAACCTAACTTTTAGAATAATGTTAATATGCCATTTTATGATTTAATTACGTAATTTTGGCATGAATAGGCTGTCGTACATTTATGTTACAAACTTTTCTCCACTCCAAGTTAATCATAGTATCACAGTGTGGAGTACGAATAACCCCCTTTTATTGAATCGTATTTCATTAATCTTCCAATAATCCCAAGATAACTAAACCGATTTGTTTTCAATAGGCCAATAAATCAATCGACAGCTTTCCTAACATAAAAGGAGGCTTTACGTCTCGATCCCTTTCTTCAGGGCCCCATTTCTCCCTGTTTTGCCCTGAAAAGTTTTTGAACTTACAAATTCATTTTTTTGAATTTCGATCATAACAAACAGCTATTACTAGAAGCGTATATAAGTAATTCCCATAAGCAAACATGTATGTTTATAAATAAAATGCTGCTTTCTTAATATCTTAATTACAAAGCTTTTTGATTTGTGGCATTTTGGTTCTTTTTGTTTTTGAGAGTGCTGTTAAATTTTATAGACATAAAACAAAAACATAACTTATTCAAAATGTACCAAATGGAAGTTCTTTAAAGATTTTCGCTACGATATTCGATCAAATTCGAAAATAGTTTCATGTGCCTAGTTTTTCTTGATATTTTCACATTGTTATATAGATATCCAAATGTTTATGTTTATCCTGGTCCAATCGACGCACTAAATTCAGCAAATGTCTGACTAACTCAGTACTTTGCTTTTCTTTACTTTGTGGATTTTTATGGTGTTGTCTTCTTCACATTATACCGCGCAATTAACAAGAAATATAAACATAAACTGTGCATGCTCAACTTTTTCCTACTCTCAGAATTTCACTTCGTCTCTCTAACCACTCAAATGTTTTATATAAACTTAAATGCCTTGAGGTCACAACATAAATCTATCCCGAACTCACCGAGCTTATTCCCTGTTCCTGCAATGTTTCTCTTTTCCAGGCAATTTCGTTATATTCCCATCGCAACAAAAATAAACACCTCATTATGAAGGTCTGGTAGCATCGTCATTTTATATTCGTTTAGCGAATCAACCTTAGAACCAATTAAAAATCATTCCATAAGATTTTTTCTGTCTACTGCCATTGACGTTGTTCAATTAATTTTCCTGCAGTTCTGAATTCATAAATAAAATGCTATAACATCATCCACGAATAATTTCACTCAGAAAATAGTTCTGCGATCGCGTTTTTATTGTTTCGATTCAAAATTTATGGGAGAAGCGAATAAGAGATTCTTGGAAACGGAAATTACCAAAGTTTAACAGAAATTTATATACTACAATAATTTGGCTTAGAGCTAGATTTCGGATTGTACAAATTTTTCCCAAATAACAAAAGTACGATTCTAGTGTGAAACTATCTGTACGTGAATAAATAAATACGTGATTTCTAGCAAATTTCTTTTCTTACTTTTGGGCTCCTCGCTCAAACAACGTGAGTCGAAATTTAAACTCAATCGGCCGAGTAGACCTGGTCGACATTGTAAAACTAATAATTTTTCTGCAGGTAAATAAATTCCAAATGAAAGGGGAAAGTCTTAATTAAAACATTTTGATTCATTTATTTTTCATAAAGCACTGCTAAGCCATTTACCCATGTTTCCAGTGCAAAAATTGAATTCCTTCCATATAATCAAGTTTGCTACACTTTCGGGGATCGATCTTTGTTCGAAATCGTCTCCCTTTAAGATGAATTGAAATTTTCTTCAAGTACCATCCATCTAAAAATCGAATCAAGTAATCTGTAAATTAAAAGATCTACTCCACAAAGAAAATTTTAATGAATGGGGAGAAGAAATCGTCTTGAGTACAGATAATAAAGCCGTCAGGAAATACCAAATTTAAATTTCAAGAGATGTCGAAGAATCTATTCACATTGGCAAACACTTTTGGCTACATGAAATTAGAACGAAAACTAATCACCTCTAAAACATTTCGTTTTATTTTTGCAAAAAAGAATTACTTTAATAAAAATTTATTGTGCTCCATCGTACATAAATCAGCTTTATACATTTCGAGTTCTTTTTTGAAAATATTTAAACGTAATTCAGAGTTGCTGAAGATTAAAATACAAAAAGTTTTCGAAAAAAAAACATTTAGAATGCGTTTGTTGAATAATAAAAAAATTTACCTGATATAATTTGTATTTACGTAAAAGTAATTATTTTAAACAAAAATCCTCAATGACATACAAGACGCTAATAATCCGCTGTAGACAATTGATTAACAAGTTTACACGAAACTCAACTTAAATCGTTAATTAAAAACAAAAATAGCTAAAGAAGTGATTATTGTTTAAAGGATGAATGATTCTGGATAGCGCGTATTTAGAAATTGCGTGCCATGGAATTGCTTTCATATTATATATTATAAAAACTACACCTAATGCCTAATGTCAGGTTAGGTCAGGTACAAAGTAAATGACATTTCGTGACATACGATTATTATTATGATATAGATCTGGGAATTTTGTTTATAATTTCATTATTTCGGTTTATTTTGTTTCCTTGCACGTTCTGAGGGTGTGTTTCAGCGACACTAAATTTGCGCGAGTTTATTACATAAATTATTTGCATTTTTGTGCCATATATATTGCGTATACATGGCGTAATTTAAAGTTCTAGTGCGGAAATCAAATCTGAATACAAGACCAAATCCAATTCGAATAAAATATTCCAATTATTTCTCCCGAAAACAAAAACACAGTTTCAGTTGAAATTTCTTTTTATTTTCTTTTACTAAACACGAAAGTGTTGTATTCATGCTGACTCGAGAATTGGGGCATATCGAAACTTTCTGAGCACAAAGTCTGTGCATCTGTCTGTCGATCTGTCCGATGTATGTATCTTAAATAACTTGAGAACGCGTACTAACTTGGGAATGGACCATTAACTATGACGGGCACTTGTCATACAACTTAGAATTGAAAATTTTAACACACTTTCCAAAAAATTAAAGTCATTAAAGTCATTAGAGTTACTCACATTTAAACTTTTCAAACCAGAAAACCAAACAAAGTAGTTGATTCAATTCGAAAAAGGTTACTTTCAATTCACGGTTTATCACATTTTGTTGTATACATGTTTCGTTTTGAAATAATCGTAATGTATGACTTCCTTTGAAATGAAATCAAGATATCTAGTAACAAAGTATCTGATAGGCAACGATATTACGTTAGATAAGGATAAGACTTTATGAATTGTTGGAATTTTCACCAACACAATTTGAATAGCCTTAAAAACTTTAGTATCAGCTAACCAAAATTTTAGTATCGGTCCATCTTATCCGCACCGAACAAGTTTGGGTCTCCTATCCGGATATTTTCTATTTTTTGGGAATTTCCTTTGATTGTACGAAACCTTAATACTTTTTAGATTCACCTACTTCTCGGCCTAGAACTTTAGCCCGTCTCATTCGAAGGCCTACTGGACTACGATTCCTGTTTCATGCTTTCGGGAAGATCAGAATGTCAAGATATAAAATTGGCCAACAGTGATAAGAACATTTCTTTTCCTGTTGTTTGTTACTCCCCTAACACATGTGGGCGCCGTAAAACTACTCAAAACTACATCGAAAAAAAATCTTTTTTTTTTATACTGAAAAAGTTTTACTATAGTATTCATGAAAATTTATTTTATTTTCGATTGTCAAATGACTGTATTAAATGTACAATATGTAAAATATCAGTTGTGATCGAACGAAATTTTCCTCTTCAATATTTAGTTTCGGAAAAAAATATGGGCTTTGGGAATAAGTTCTTAGCGTTTGTTTTCTGAAAAATTTTCTTTAACATTGGAAGCTATAACCTTAGCCCATCTTTCAGGCAAAAGACGGATTCCTTGAATGAAGAGGGCTTGCTCTTTCGCGCTGATCCAGTCATGCATACATTTGTTGACCTCCTCATATGAATGGAACCGCATTCCAGAAAGACCTGATTGCATCGATCTAAACAAATGGTAATCAGAAGGAGCAATGCCTGGGAAGTATGGTGGTTCGGAGTATGTTCTTGAAAAACAACAATTTTTTTCATTGGATAAGTTAATGAGAATGGCATTCTCCATAGGCTTCCACTGTTATCCGATATCTTTCACCGTTATTGAGATATTATCATTAACATATCAAAAAATATATTTTTGCGAATTGCGTGCAAACTAATGGTATTTTGAAAAAAAAAACAGTTGACCGAAAGTCCAATGAAAATTCTAGGATATAAAATCTACGTTCAACACTATTGCTTTATTCCGTTGATACAAACGATTCTGAGAAGTCATTCACTTATTTGATCCGCAATTGCTCCCTGCAAGAAAACTGCACTGCGGTTAAAAATAGGACTTTTTAAATTAAAAACCTAATAACCATCCAAGAGTTCATCACAAAATCGTTCAAAGAGATGCCACCACTGCTAATCTAAGAAAACTTACGTTTTTTTTTCTTAAAGGTGCTCAAGGTAAAAGATCTCGACGAAAGTGGCTGGATTTTTTCAAAACTTTTTCATACACCATATTATATAATTGAATAATTTGCTATAATTAAAATTCTAGTATTTTTCAAGTTTATGGCTACATAAAAAGTTTTGTGAGAGTTTCAGTTATCTTAAAAATATGCTACATATATTTTTATGAAACAACAAACATCATTTTTTGAGTGTACTTTCAAGATACACATATGTGTGTACATCAATATGAATTTTCCCATTACTAACAGTATAAAAACAAAAGTCATAAAGGACTCTTCACATTTAGCCAAGACACTCACTCTTTTTGTGGGAAAAGTTTTGTCATTTTCCTACTGTGTACAAACAAGACCCGATGTAATAAATCAGCTGAATATCTGGTGTCTATTAAAAGGTACTAAAGTTCTACTGACGCATCATAACATATTTTAATTGTTCAAAGTATCTTAGTTTAAAATCTTTGGGAAAAATCACAGTGACACATTTTACGTTAAGAAATTATACTTTCCGGCGCCAAAAATACGTTTACTAGCACTTCATCGTCAATTAAAACTATATGGATTATTGTGTTCATGATGCAGAACGCCATGCAAATTGCACCCGAAATTTTAAAACCCACTGATGAGGCACGTCAATTACCATCGTATTCTTGAAGGCAATAAAAACGCGGATATTTTCGGGTTTTCGAGATGTTGAATCAAATGAAAAATCTCGAAATTTTTGTGAACCCAATAAACAATTTTCAATCTTAACACACTTACAGCCTAAAAACAGGACATTTTAAATATTCTTTTTCAGGACTTCATAATTCCAATCGTTTGCTTTCCCTTATTCAGTCAATAAAAATAGAAGTTGGATTGAAAGCGACATTTAATTTCCTTTCTATTTATTTTAGTATTTTTTTAAACATAAAAAGACCGTCCTTGTGCCAACTTTTCCCATGCTTCAATTGTTTAAAAAACGATAAAAAAAAGTTGTCCAATTACTTTGCAATAGAATTTGATGTCAAGGAGAAAAATCCATAGCTTGCCAAAGAATTGAGACAAAAGGCAAAAAAATACTCCAGAGAATGATCGAATTGTCAAAACAAGGTCAAATTCACCCACAAAAAAACTCAATCTTTCTGAATATATCGCCATAAAAATATTTTTCTTGGCTGTGTGGGGTCAGTCAATTGTTCGTCCTTGCAGAAAATGCTACGAAGCACAGGAATTTATTAATCTATGCTCTTTTTTCAAATATCTGGCACCCATAGTCAAGATTTGGAAAAAAAAATTCTTTAGCCAGGAAACCAAACAAGCAAGGGAATAAACAATTTTCACAGCACTTGGTCACTTTCATCTCCATCCGTTTGCTTTAGCGAAAACGAAGAAAAATCCACATTATGGATGACCATTTGCCGAGATTTCTTCCCCAAATAAGTAAACACGAATAACAGCACAAGAGTTCGAAATAAATAAACTAAATCAACGGACGGTGGCTATTACAGATTGGGTATAAATTAATTTGATTAAAATGTTCAAATTTGTTTTTTGAATTGATGCCAAACTCAATCGAACCGAACCTTAAATTTAAGGAAATCCGTATTTCCAAGAATCAAATTTATCTTCACATTTTTACGATCATGACCCTACATATCTAAATTTGTTAAGCATACAACATCTAGCGTACTTCACCGATACGTGAGAAAATTTTTCAGTATGTGTGGAAAACCAGCGAATTGGCTGGGCCCATGTCAGCTGCATTTTCCACTTTAAAGTTTTATGGTTTCATTTCGATAATTATAATGATTCGTTTTAATCGTCTATTTTTAAACGATAAGTAATGATTTTCTATTTGTGGAACTAGAAATTCTGTGAATTTACCATTAATTATTTATTTTCAATATAAATATTTAAATACAAAATGAATTTCCAATTCATATATTCCCATTCAACGTTGTTGAACTTTATAGAGCAGGTAATCAAAACAGTAATTATGACTAAACATTGTGTTACAAAAATCAATTAAAATAAAGGAAACCCAATTATCTGAAAACTATTCGACCAATTGAGACAACATTTTTTAGAATCTCTTCTGTCAAAAGGGTTCCAGGGAAAATGGAAAAATTTTCCACAAATCACGTGGAAAATAGTTGTGAGAAAATGTACACATTTTTCAATACCAAGGCTAAAACCCCGTTTACATTTGCGATTTTTTCTGGAATTTTTCTGCGAACTTGGTTCAGAATTTATTTCGTGATAATAAATTCACTTAGCAAAACTTGTCAAAATTTGAATTTATTTTGGCGATTTTGTATGAAAAAATTACAAGTCATGCGTATTTCAGGAATAATTTTGAAAATTTTGTATCGTAGATTGTGCAACATGAATTTAGTGTCGAAGAATAAAATTCGCGGAATAATATGTCCGATCTAAACAATCCCTAAGACATAAAATTACCAAAAAATGGATTGGCAGTGTTTTCCTGCCCTGAAAAACACAATTACGTTAATTTTGCGATTTCGAAATAAATTATTTTATTTCTATTAGGACAAGATTATTTTATTTTTATACAACAACAATTTTTCGCTTCGCTATTCACCCTCAAGCCTTATATTCTAAAGGAGTCAATAATTTAACTTCTAGTCGTCGTTCATGTTCATCGTTTGATGATTTTGTGGAGTTATTTCTGTATCCGGATTATCCTGAAGCAACGAAAATATCTTGACTCGTCTGTTCTATTTCTCTCGTTTTTGCTCTCTTATCATGAAATTAAAGTGTAATACATAAGTAAAGAATCGAAATAACAAGGAATAAAAAGTATTTCAACTAGCAATCATCAAACTAGATGGGCGAAAAAAATTCAACGTCTCCAGTTTGACTCGCTTACCCTCACTATTTTCTGTCGTTATTCGTTAAGGTCGAATTATTTGAACAGAACAGCTATTTATAGATTTTCCCGAACTTCTCCTTTTCCCTTTTCGCCAAAAAACAAACCTAAAAAAAAACGAAAAGTACCAACGGAAAATGAAAAAAAAACTTCTTATACTTTGCTTTTCATGACGAATTCGATCGAATATTGAGCTTTTTCTGATGTCAAGTACATTCTTTTGTTGTAAATTGTTCGATTCTATGCATAATTCTTCACCATTTTACATTGGTGTCGTTGATTTGGTTTTGTTTTTCTTTTTTTTTCTTTTATCACTGCGATTAACAAAAAAAACATACAAACAGAATTATAGAAACAAAAACCACTTGAGAACCTTATCGAAAGTTTATTGTTGTTAAGAAAATAAGGTTCTCGGGCATGTGTGCTCCATTCCCACATGGTCTATTTCTCTGTCATTTTTCAACCTCTTTTTTATCGAATTTCCATTTTACATACAAGTTGTCACCATTTTTGCTCTCAATAGGAACAACTAACAGGCATTCTGAATTATTACGATAATTTTGTCTTGTAAGGATGAAAAATCGCAAAGTAGGGAATTTACTTAAAGTAGAAATGCAAAAAGCATTGCAGTAGTTGTTAAACCAAGCTTTTATGTTAGGATTTAACTATGTTGACTAACTATACATTTTTGTTTATTTCAGTAATCGCAATTGGAAACTTTTGATATGAACATATTGACTTTCTTTCTGTATATTTTTTGCTGAGTTTACTCAAGTAGTCCCCAGTTTCAGATTTCAGTGAATTTCTCTTAATATACAGTAAAAGTAAGAAAAAATTTCATAAGAAGAGATTTTATACATGGTGCCTTTTTGTTTGAAGTTACTAAATTGCTTTAGGGCATTATAATGTATTTCGCATATAATATTTAAAGTGGAAATAATTTTTCATTTTACATGAGCTGAACGCATAAAAGTCTTACTACGAGTATAGCTAGCAGACAAATTTATCTCCTACTATACGAAATCCCTATTTCTGCTAAGCGAACCGACAAACAATTCGTCCCTTTAACAGAATTATAGCTAGATTTTGCTTTTCTCCTTGAATTTTCCCATAGTTTACGTTGTGTACAAATTGTAGGTATGTTCACGGTAAGTATACATGAAAGATGTGTACATGAAAATCATATGAGAAAATTGGTATTTATTTACCAGATAAACCCACGCCACCGTCATATTCCCATTCACAAAACAAGCAGTCTAACTATTATGAAATTATTTATGTGAAACAGGTAGGGGAAAACGGTAGAGAGCTTAAACATGAAAGAAAATTACATGGCGCTGGTATTTTCACATAGGAGCGCATAATCACTCCAAATTGATAAACATTTTTTTATCTTATTGTTCATGATTACATCATGATATGAGTGCGTATTACTTTATCCGAAATGAGTGCTATATTTAGACTGAAAACCAAAAAATTTCACAGTAGAAATCTTGGATAAAGTCTGAGATTTCAATGGATTCAAGGTTCTGGAAAAAGATTGATTCTTCCAAAAAAAAAAGTTTTTCATTACCACATAGAGATTTACAAAAATTGCAAAAAAGCGACAAAAACTTGTGTAATGTATTTTAGAAATTGTCCATAAAATACGTCATGGTAATTTCAAACTTTTCAAGGTTTCGTAGGTTTCTTTTGAGGATTTTTGATATGTCACACTACCGGAAAACCTCCGTAACCCCAAAAAATGTGACTTATTCTATGGAAAGCCCCTTATAGACAGCCTTTTGTGGATTGAAAATCAGATTATCTCTAAAAGCTCTATAAAAGAAGTCAATGCTTCAAACGGTTCGTTTGATTGCTTCACTTCAAGAATAAATATCAATAAAAAGTATTTTTTCGCTTATAACAACGATTGCTCTACAAATATTTTTCCAATAGGACATTATAATGAATATCATGGAAAATTCCTCCCGATGACTTGCAGCTAGAATCCAATATTCTAACATGTCGATCAACATTTTACTAGTGCCAAAACTCCCATAATCTGAATTTTCTCGTTCTTTCGCACAAGAAAACGTTGTCAATTGCCCTAGACGAAAGTAAGCCGACATACAAGAGAAAAATTGAGAGTCATTTTCGTAAATAATGACGGAAAATCAAAAACGTTAGAATGAGATACGAAAGACAGACAAACCATTTGTAGTAAAGTTTATTGAAGAAACATATTTTGACTATCTAACATTCATACAAACACAATTTCTTCAGCTTATTGACAAATTAACAGTCGTAGAAGGAACAGACTTTAACACTTAGTCAAAATGTCTAAAATGAATAGATCTGTTATTCAAGAATAAAGCTATTAAGGCGCTCTCTCCCCAAAAATCAACTTGACCTCGGTTAATTGACTGTGAGTCTATTGCTATAAACTTGTGAAGTTATCTTAGCAATGTTAAGTAAATATTCCAGAAAATGGGACAATTTAGCTAATAAAATATAATGAAGAAAGTCACGTGCAGTAGACTCAAGATTAATTATTGGTTTACTTCGCCACAGTCATCACTGGCTCAAATAAATTGACAGCGACGAACCTCAGCCTTATATTAACCATTTATTTTCTGGTTTTTCCTGTATTTGTTGTTTGCGCCAATTGCTTACTTTGTCCAATAAATTCCGGGATACAAATAGCTCCAAGCACATTAATATTCTTCCTCCGCCTACTAACCATAAATCCGAGTGTTTATTACAATGGCTGCGGTGAAAAGGCACCTAATTAATACGCCATCTCGCCCAACAATCACTACAGCCAATGGCAGAACCAGCACGCTGATGTACCACAATTCATGATCACCATCCTTGACTTTTACCTATCCTGTCGGCCTTGCATTGGTATCCATTCCGCTTCACCCTTGCCATATTCTATATGAAAAGCATAACGATTTACCAAGAAATACGAAATATTTACTTTTTGATTAAAAAGTGACTAAAATTGGGTGGAGTTGGGCAGTTTCTGCCAAAAGAAAAATGCCATCAATCGGGGGCTGGCCGATCGAAAATCGATGACACGTGTTGGTGAAAAGGGCACACAACCACCCTAAATTTCTCAGGACGGGTGTGGTTTGGTCAGCTCGTGTAATCATTATACAAAAGCAAAGAGGAAAAATCCCATTTCCAATTATAACATTAAATTCATTTAGCATAGAGAGTTATCTCGCCGGCTGACATCATTCATTTTCCAGCTAAAAGTTTTGTTTTTCCCATAGGAATGACGGTTGAGGTTCAGAGCACTTTGGGAAAATAAGTCGTCAGGTGTCAAGTCATATTTTATCTTTCGAATTTCACAATGGTGCCACTCCAAAAGGCATATTTGAAAAACCGTATTGCCTTAGGTATGTGGGTTCACTTTAATTTCCATCAAGGAATTGAACTAGTTTAATGTAAACTTGTGCTTGAAAAACTTCGTAATAGCTGAACCGATTTATATGATTGAATTGATTTATCATTGAATTTTTCTTCACTTTAAGAATGACATTCCTGAAAAAAACGTAGGATTGCTCAATATATTATAAAGTTTAAAAATCGGATGCAAATTGTGAGGCATCATTAATAAAATACTATCGTATAAAGTTGAAAAAAAAAAACAAATGGCAGATAACATTGTTGCATCGAGTATTTTTGTATTTAAAAGTTCTTTTTGTTATTGTTGCCATAAAATTTCTTTTTGTAAATATTTTCTTCCATTTAAACTCATCCAACTCAGTCTACATGCTTTTGCATCGCCAGGTTAATGCGATTTGTTTGTCTATTTTTAAGTGACTTTTCGCTAATTTAATTTCTGGGCTACCCTCGGGAATTTCTTTGCCTTTGCGATTTCTACCCAAAGTCCCAATTGTCTTCCTAAGATTCTTACTCTGCCAGAGTGCAAGAAACTTGTCACAAACAATTCTCAATCCTGTTCGTCTAGAAATAAATTGGGAAAGTTCATTTTGTTGCTCCCCACCACGAAAATTTTCAATGGAAAAATAAAAGAAACGGTGCTGTCGTTTTTGGTAATTTAAATCTGACAACGATAGTTCAAAAATTCCATTTTTCTTGCTTGCCGACACAAATATGTATTATATGAACATCTAAATATTT
The DNA here is from genome assembly GCA_964034945.1 of Chrysopilus asiliformis. Lineage (NCBI taxonomy): Eukaryota > Metazoa > Arthropoda > Insecta > Diptera > Rhagionidae > Chrysopilus > Chrysopilus asiliformis. The sequence continues at coordinate 116,643,398 of OZ035960.1, forward strand.
AACATAAATGTGCTGGGGTCAAACCGCGTACAGTCATAGTTGATGATAATAACCAACCGTGAATTTTTTGAACTACTTTAAGATGACAATAATACAATTTGTAGTACAATCTTATAAATGAAAAGCAGGACCTACAAGAGAATTACTACTTTGTGATTGCTTTCTGGTGGAAATTTGGGAAACTTTCTTACTACAGACGTCTGAAAAATCCACAGTTCACAGTCATCATAGGCTACCTCACGCTACCTAACATACCTAACATCCCACTTATAAAAACTCACCATGCTTTAATGAGCTTTATTTAGTCGCGAGTCGTTCGTAAAAATTGCGAAATTGAATATAATAGAATAGAATAAAAATAGATTTTCGTTACAACGCAACAAAATAGAAAAGTTCTTTTGCCAACTACAAACGACATCACTGACTAACAACTTAATATCTTGTGATGGATTTTTCATGAGAAATAAAAATACTCCAGGCGATGTTCGTACGACACAATAAATTTAATTAATGATGGAAAATTGCATTAAGAGTAGAAAAGTAGAAGAGTAGCTAAGTTTGTCGTCTCTTTCACATATTATTATATTTTTATTACAATTTATCCATGATTTTTATAAGACACAAATTAAGTTGAACGCAAAATTTAAAAAAATAATAAACACGGCTTGAAAGCATTCTTTAAAACAAACAAAAATATGTGTAAAGCCTGACTTTTCTGATTGACACAATTTGCGCACTTAATACATTTACACCAACCGAACTTAGCAACTTAGACGGTTTTTATTTTATTTTTCAAGTTCCAGAGTTTCTATGGTTTAAGTAAGGCTAAACACAACTTATTTTTTTAAGATAAGCACACGTAAACGTGTGAAAATTGGTTTAAGTCATAAAATGTATTAATAAATCAAATTTTAGCTCCAATTTCAATCAATTTAAATATAAAATAAACTTCTATAAATTAAAAATGTGCATTTTTCCAACACACATTCAATTCTTTAAAAGATCAACACCTTTGTGCAATTTAAATCTTTGGTTTCACATTTTTTCCAACCCATCCGTTTATGTGATTTCATTCTGTAAGCCGTCAGGTGATTTGTTAAATGGAGCCAATTCCAATAAAATTAATTGTCTCATCAATACATTGATCCCCGGGCGCCATTAATCAAATTGCTTTTCAATCCGAATTGATTTTTTTTCCAAATGGTTTCTCTTTGATAGAAATGAAAAAGCCATACAAAACAAAAGGGTTCAACTCAGTTTAGTTTGCTGGTGAAGTTTTTTTTTTCACAGCGAAACGGTTTTGGAATTAATTTCAAAAATTTCAAAACTCTTTTATGCTTTTCAAAAAAAATTGGTTTGTTTAATTTATTTAACATTTTTTTTAACATTTTTATAGGATAATGAAAAAGCATATTTTTCTGCTGCAACTTTTTTCCATTAACCATTTGGGAAACAATATTCAAAGTTTTCGCTTAGCCAGTTTCTATATAAAGATTTCACAATTCTACCTTTCGTTTTTAAAAAATTGAACTGCTTTTAATAAGATTATCACGGTATTTGAATATTTATTTTATTTCCCAATTTACATATTATTTGTGTTTGTGTGTGGATTTACATACATAAATTCAAATGATCCACACACGATTTAAAATATTCCATCCGTTGTATTTTATATTTTGTAAATTTTACTGCACCACCAACATTCTAGAATTCAGTATTTCAATAGAAAATAATTACAGTATAAATAATAATAATTACACCAATTTGAATTTTCCGCATAATCGGAAGGCACATTACATTTCACTGACGGCGTTTAACAAAGCGCCAACCATCAGGCATGAATTTTCAATGAAGGGATTTTAATGGAAATTACACATTTCAATATCTAGTAAGTAAAATAGATGGTGTATAAACCATATCCATATGAAAATATCGAAGATAATCCCTAATGCTAGTTTGGAAATTATTTGAAATCACAATAGATTCAAATATTTTCCACTACAGGGGAAATTTTCACATTTGTTGCCGAAAAAAAACAATGTAAAACTAACCATGACGAAATTAGATTTCAAGCGGAAACTTTTCGCAGCACTTCATTTAACATTTCTAGTACAATATTTTTACACTTCAGTCTTGAAAGGTATCCACAAATAAAAACGACAGTTTCATGGTAGATGGATTTTTAAAAATCTCTTCCATATATGTATGTAATGCACGTTCAATCGAAAGTGATGACATTTAATACTAGTACCCATTCTAATTCCAGTGTTCAGTTTAGTCATGCGGGTGATATTTCCATTATTACCTCAATTATTTTCTATGACACCAAGCTTATTGCAAATAATTGGAAATTCAACGAGTTTAAGTTATATATAACCAGTAAAAAGCTATTTGCTGTTTAATGTTTTCCCATTTAAATCGCCATGATGCAAAATGTAGAATTTTCCAAATGTCGTTTATACGACAAAACATTTTCGATTTATAAAAAATCAACAAATTGAAAAAATCGTTGAAATTTTACTTGCACGTTCTCGATTTATGGATCTTTAACTTTTAACTCTCTGACATTGGAGAACGTAATTTCCTTAGCGTAGTTTCCAATAATCTCTGGAAATTTGGAGTGGTTTCGCTGTTATTGAAAATAAATTTAAGCAAAATATCAAGTACTAAAACACAGATATTAAGTTTTTACGCCCATTAAATTTGATGGCTGAACAGAATAAAGGAAAATACATAAAAAAAGGAAACATATTCTTGGGTAAATTTAAATTCTAGCCACATCTAATAATCAGGTGAAATAAACCTTAGAAATTTTAATGAAATCTTTACGTGTATACGAGAGTTTGAGAATTTTAAAACTGACAAAATACAGACTTTAGGCCATAAAACGACATCGAAGTTCATAAAAATTTAAGTGTTCGACTCGAAAGTTGGTAAAGACATTTTGACCGGAAAATTACCAGCCCTTATTGCTAACACTATAATAGAGATCTGACCTAGAAACCGGTCTAATGTATTAAATTAATGAAACCCTTTTTGATACCAAAAGGGAGTTTGTCTTAACTACTTATTACACTTTAAGCGTATTTTAGAAATGTAGCTTAGAACGATTTTTATTAAGGATTACACCAAAGATGGACTCATTCATTACTTAAAATTTCCATTGTGGGGATAATTTTGATGTTTAATTTACGGGCACGTTTTTGTGCTTTACTATTTATGAAAATTTAATTACCATCTTCCTTACGGATGAACACTTTAAAGAATTGCAAATTAATTATGCCTTTTTCTATAATCAAGCATTCTATAGGGCATGAAATTTATACAAAAAACACATTTTTCTTTAAAAAAAAATCTGATGTGAACAGCACATAACTTACACTATGAATAAAATATTAGTTATTATTAATAATACATGATTTTTTTTACAAAATCTAAAATATCTCGATAACGATAAAAGATATCAATTTATGGTAAAAGGCAAAACTGTAAAGAACTTTAATGTCTTTAATTCGTCCTTTAACTGCTTTTTTGACAAATCGTTAGTTTGCAAGCAATTTACATGTTTTTTGGGAAATGTTTTTTAGGCAAAACCAAGAGTTCGAAAATTTTCAAGCATACGCTACTGTGTTATAATTCGTAGAAGAAAGTAGTAGAATTTTCGTTTCCAAGCACAAGCAGGAGTGATATTCCGTAACTTTTTTCAAGTGTTTGTTTCGAGTTAGAAGAGTTTGGACCGAAATAAATGACAGAGAGAAACCGAGATAACAAATCGAAACACACGCTTGAATCAAGTTACGGAATACCACTCCAGCATTTCACACTTTTATAAATTTGGGAAAAAATCCATATTCATTTTACGCTACTGTTAATATAATATGTGGATCCTTTTATCTCATTTTTACAGAAAGACATGTGAAAAATCTGTTCAGAGAAAGGTTACACAAAAAAAAACTATGAGAATTGTGTAACAAAATCACAAATTTCACGGGACATCGCCCGTGAATTACTGGACCGTGATACTGAAATTCAAAACCATGTGGATCAGAGGCACAAAAAAATTAATACGCGCTTCAAATGTTCACTTTTAAAGCATTAAACTGCGAAAATTTACGATTTTAACGCCACAAGTACATATAAGGATTATATATTTACAGGAACAATCTACTTTTATACAACTAAAACAGTTCAGAAGGGGGAAAACATCCCTATCTTAAACAATTTATGTACAAGAAATTCAAGTTTTCTAGAATTAAAATAAATCACACAGTGATTTTTTTATGGAAACAATAAAACTGAGAGATTGCACCATTTGAATTAAACTGTATTCATACTAGTACAGAACAAAATAAAATTGTTTAATCAACTGTGTTTGATAAAAATATCTCTCGAAAAAACGTGAAAAAGTTTGATGCCACTAACAACGTGTCTATGTGAAAATCTGACGGGTAGAGAAAAGAAATTGCAGGGAAAAAACTCTACCGGCAATAATTATAACAGCTAGAGCATAAAAATAATAAACGTCAGAGCCATGAATGATTTCGCAAAAATTTCAACTGCGGTATTCACTCTAGATATGGATTTCAGAGTCCTCTCAGTCGTATCCTGTGTCAGTTGGTAAAATAATTAATTATATTAAATTACTCGTGCATCTACACTCATACCACATAAACAAGCATATATTATATACATAACATATGAATATAAATATATTTATTAGGTGCTTTTTTTCCATCTGTTGAAAATATACGCTGAAATAGCAACATACGAATCATATACATATGGTATGTAGGATCCGTAAAATGTTTCACTTCAAGTGATTCTTGTATCAGTGAGCTTTCGGTATCCTAGCCTCGGAATACCAACAGGACAATCTGCCCTTAGGTTAATGACGTCACGTCTTCACTATATATATATATACTAAAAGTCTGTACGTATGAGGTTGTGCTTCGTGCAATAATGAAACTGTCGGAAGAGGACATAAATCCTGTGAGGTTGCTGCTCACTTCAGAGGTCGGCCCGTATTTGACTATACATTCTAAGTAGATTTCCCTTGGATTTTCCCAACAACCTTCTCTACCTTGGATTCCTTCATGATTTTCGCCTTTTCTACTGTGATTTCTGATGCAGAAACAGGTACCTACCTAGTTATATTTGTAAAATATGAAAATTAAAGATACAAAAATTCCTTTATATTTCAAATTTCTTTTATGACGACTAACATTATATGTGAATATAAAGATGGCATGAAGTAGTTAAAATCTTTCTTGATTATATTTAATGGTTACTTTGGTTACTTTGGGCATTGAAATAAAATGTAAGATTCTTCGAAAACTTGTTAAACATCGACTTTTTAGATTAGGAAAATTACAATGGTTTTAACCTGTAGATATTCCAGTGGCTAACAACAGTTTTTCCAAAATTCTTCAAAACAGTTAATTGAATTTAAACCTTCTAGAGGAAAATTAAAAAACATGAAACTTCTATCAAATGATTTTAACTTGTAATTAAGTGAATATGATCCAACCGATTTCTGTCGTATTTAATGGAATTTATTTAAATCAAATCATTAAAGATGTAAATTTATCATTAGATCAAAGTGGACACGCTTGAAATCACAGCAGGATTCGTATATATTGTTAAATGGGGAAGAAAGACAGAATCGAAAGGAAACAGTAGAATCTACTTAAGATGTGAATCGTCAGTTCGACTTAAAGGAATTTACTTTAAAGTGTAATATTGTTGGATTTGATTCGTTTAACGAGAACCCAATAAAAGCCTAAAGACCATTACGAACAGCAGAAATTGTTCTTATATCGCTTAATAGGAATAGTCCGCAGTACCAGAAACCCCACGAGAATAATGAAGTCGAACCCAAGACATCCCCGAGCCCCAACTTGAACAGCAAAATTGCTATAAGAATTTCAGAATGGCAGACAGAAACAGAATAAAATAAAATCGAATCGAATCGAAAATGGAATAAAACTAAACCTTGCTACATTCTAAATTGGTTTTCTACTTAAATGCCATATAAGGACTTCCAGAATCTCCATCAAAACTAAGAGTTTTGTCTAGAAACTTGAACGGCTGCTGTCTGTTCCTCTGCCAAGCAACACGACAAAATACCCTTGGAGTTGATTCTGCAAAGCAACGGTAATTGACCAGGAAATCGTCCTTTCTTAGTTACAAAACCGAAACCTTTTGTGCTGGTTATTGTGAAAAATTCCTTTTCCGTCTCCCAGGGCCTTAAACATATAAATCTACTCCATGCGAAACTCAATCCATGGAGCTATGAAAAAACATATGTCTGATACGACGAATATATTAGTCCAATACTTAATTGGAATCCAATCGTCATTTAACAGCAAACACGAAAACACTTTAGTACTGTTATGCATTTGTGGATACTTTTAGAATTTTAAATATTTATTAAAGACAACCAGAAAAATCACTGCAATGCCATATCCACGTTATTCCCAATTGAGACTTTCATTTTGCTTTTAGGGATAGCGTAAATAATTTTCTTTCAATCTAAAAAAAATGTTGATGTGTTCAGAAAAATGTTCAGCCTTGATGCAAACTACAAATTAAATGATTTGCAATCGCGCTGAAAAACATGTGAAAGAAAATTTCGTTTTTCAACGCCGCACAGTGTGTCATCTGACCAATCTAGGTGGACAAAAGTCATTACCAGATTCCCACCAATGAGCTAAAAACTGATGTAAACAACACCTTCAAACTTCTAAAACCGACTATTGTTTATATCTAACATCTAACAGTAATTAAAGATAAGGATTTAAAGTTGAGTAAATTGTTAAGTGCAATTGAAATTATACGCCAGTCACATTTTCGCGATACTTTGTGCACCAGCTTACTGTGTGAGTTTGCAATTGTGAAATATTTTTATTAATAGATCTTATTTCTGAGGGCAAGTAATATATTTTTTTCAATTAATATTAATTTGTATGTTATTCAAATAATATGAAAGAATGTGTTGAAAGTATCGGTAAAATACATGTTATTTTTTCCTTGTTTCACAACTTCCAAAGTCTGGAAATAATATGTACCCACATGTACCCGGGCTAAATTTTGCATATATTCTAGCTGCATCATTTTTCTTTATAATAGTATAAATTTTAGCCAGCACACTCAAGTACAACTATATTTTTTTGTTTTTTTAAAGAAAACCTTTACTGATAACTGATACCTCGGATTCCGATGGGGAACGTTACTCATAAAATTATTTTATTAATATGAATATTGTATTCAATTTAATGTTTTTCTGGGCTTAGCGGCCTAAATATTTTTTCGTTTGGTCCAAAAATTAAAAACACAATATGTTTTCGAATATTTTTGTCCTTTATTATTTTCTCCGACGTTTCGACATCAATATCTATGTCATCATCAGGGAGTTTGTTGATATACTACAATCAAAAAATCACTTCTTAAAATTTATGTATGCACAATAATGTTTAGACTTACATGACTATGTTTGTGAACAGTGATAAATGTCTGGATACATTAAAAACGGGTTACACAAAAGTATAATAAATAAATAAAGTCACAAAACGAGGAAAGAAAGAAAAACACAAATTATTTTGAACTCCATATTTGATCAGCTGTGCTTCGTCTTATCAGAATTGATAGCGGTAACAATGATGCGTCAGCTGATTTTTGAAAAACGCGATAAATACACAAACAATCGCGTTTTTCAAAAATCAGCTGACGCATCATTGTTACCGCTATCAATTCTGATAAGACGAAGCACAGCTGATCAAATATGGAGTTCAAAATAATTTGTGTTTTTCTTTCTTTCCTCGTTTTGTGACTTTATTTATTTATTATACTTTTGTGTAACCCGTTTTTAATGTATCCAGACATTTATCACTGTTCACAAACATAGTCATGTAAGTCTAAACATTATTGTGCATACATAAATTTTAAGAAGTGATTTTTTGATTGTAGTATATCAACAAACTCCCTGATGATGACATAGATATTGATGTCGAAACGTCGGAGAAAATAATAAAGGACAAAAATATTCGAAAACATATTGTGTTTTTAATTTTTGGACCAAACGAAAAAATATTTAGGCCGCTAAGCCCAGAAAAACATTAAATACATAACTACGGCCGTATCACCTAATAAGGATTTTTCATTGTATTCAATGTAAAAAAATGTATTTTAAGATACTACGATTCTTACATTTCTTGTATTATGGATTTTTAGGTAATTTTAGTATTTTTTTTAATTTTTATAACTTCATAATCCTGTAACTAATTTCCTTAAAAAATAATAAAGAAAACATTAGAAAAATGATTTATATTATTTTAATACTAACATACTAATTGATACGAATGCAACACTGCCGAAAAATAATTTTGTCCAGCTAGGTTGTTCTACGCGACACACTGTGCGCCGGCCGTAACAAAATTTTTTACTAGCACACATTCCTCATCGTTCATGTATGATAATGTTTTTTGTAATTTTCCTTCTGTTTGCACCTGTTCATGAATTTTTTTTTTCTCAAAAATTTACAAACAAATCGAAAATCTCAAAAAGAAACTGTCGGATATGATGGACTAAATTTCGTAAACTGATGTTTACGAGTCTAATCTTATGAAAAATGAAAGATCAAAATCATGGTGGTTAGATAATCAAAACCGTCAACGTCAGATAAACATATGTCAATCAGATTAAGAAAATCCAAGCGTAAAAAGATCTTCTCATTACGAATTTATTCCATGTATTTTTTCGAATGTCACACTTGCTGAAAGTCACAAGCGAAAGTCACAATTTTCATTGAGGAGATCTTAAATCGGTATACTAAACGTATACTTTTTTTGTTGACAAATTATTTGTGGTAACTAAAATGCTTCATGGCGGAAACAGTGACACCAGCAGCAACAAAAACCATTTACTGGCTTGAATTCCACATACATTTCTGGTTGCGGTAACCGGCAGTAATATATCCTATCACCTGATTTCATATTCAAATTTTATTCAAGGTGATTCTTATGAATTTTAGAGGATTTTGCCGCCACTTCCTCTTGGATATCTACTCATCTTGCGATCTAGAAAATTGGATTTTTATGTATTCCGTTGTGCAAATTTATGTGATCGTTTGAATGCGAGCACTTGTTTTTTTTGCGGCACTAAATCCACACCCTTCATGTTACTGACGCCCAAATTGTTAAGTAAATTTAAAAAAGGGAAACGAACACCCTGAGGTGCTCATCTCAATAATTTTACGGTATGTTATAATTCAGGTAGTGCTTGTGTTTGTTTACCGCCCAATGCATTTCACTGTCATATTATACTTTTCTTTAACTTATTCAAAGTAACTAATTTTCATTTTTTTTATGAATTTTTCATGTTCTGTTTATGATGAGGCATGAAATTTATGAAATATTCAGAAAGCGTTTGAAAGAAGCTTTACATTAACGACATTTTGAGTGTTTTTTTAAAATCTTAGATTTTTCTTTATGAAAGCTGACGGAATTCATCAGATGCAGGTTTACCGAGATTTCGCATTGCGCAACAGAATTCTTCCGGAACGATTAGATCAGATTTTGATCCCTGAAATACATAACACAGAACATTTCATCATGATTTTTTCTTTTATTAAATTCCTTATAAAACTGATTTTTTTTTCAATAGCTAGATTTCTATCGATTAATGTCAATTACCACTTTAACATATTTTGCCTAAACCCACCAGAATCGATTAAAATCCACTTGTGAATTGCAACTGTGAAAATTTTCGATTTAGAAGAGATAAATCTCAAAACTTCACTTGCACATGGTGCTCGATTGTAAACAATTCTTTTGGATAAAGTTGAAAAAGCTGCTAAATTTCCAATAGCAAAAAGTTTAAGCGAACATTATCCTTTAAGAAACAGCAGCTACATTGTTAGAATAAAATATTAATACATAGATTGGATGTGTCAGAGATTAATTGGAACGCCTGCTGCATCCCTAATGCATTGTTTGGACACAAGTATATTTCATTGTTTTCATAAACCTATACAAACTTGAAAACTTTTTGTATTCTAAAGAAACAGTTTTGGTATCGCTTTAGCAAGTTTATCTATCTTGTGCTTAAGGGCTTGAATGAGGATTTTCAAAACTTTCTTTCTATCGACCGACGATTTCAACTATAACAATGCTGACAGGATAATTAAACAGAACACGACGAAAATATGTAGTCGGAAAATGCAACATTCTGTAAATTAAAATTTATTTTATTGCAAATCTCTAGATATTGCTAAAGATTTTTTTTAAAAGTAAATAGAAAAAGTTTTATACTATTGATATCTAGTTATAATCATGGCAATATAGATATTTAACGTGAAATCATGTACCTTTAGATTTAGTAGCTAAACTCTCATAGAACTTACTGACATGTGCTGCTGAGTGAAGCCTCAATTACTTAACTTTTAATTAAATTATAAATATGCCACTGGCATCCATAAAATGGCCGCTGGCACGCACAAAAAAAATCAAAGAATTTCTTTCATGAAAATAACCTTTTCTGAAAATAACATAAGAATTTCTTCTCTTCCACTTTCATTACCATATAACACCCTTCATTTCATGATTCTTGCAATATTTGACTTTCTTATATACGAAATAACGTGAATATTGTTGAAATTTAAGCTGTTACATTAAAGAAAATTAAAAACATTACCTACTGTTTACATTCATACCATAACAAAAATGTCTCAAATCCAATATCTTTATGGAATTAAGTCGTTACCAAACTTGCCAACAAAACAAATAATCATGTGAAATATCACAAAACTGTAAATTAAATTTGAGCCACAGTTTTATGAGATATAATTATTTTTATTAATTCAATACTGTGACGACAATTTTTGTTGCTCTTGAAATGCTAAAGAAACGACATATTCACTTTATTGGATTATGGATTTATGAAGGCGCTGAACTTTAAAGGCGATCCGTAGAATATCATCAACTATACATAAAAATATTTATTTACAAGAATTTTACACTTGGCAACAGCGTTATAGGTAGTTTTATCAAAACATTAAAAGAGAAAAAAATTTAAATGTGAACAGGAAATTATTAAATTTATAGGCATTAAAAACACACAAAACATGCAAGGTGGAAAAACATGCAAAAACATATGAAATATAAGTACATGAGGCTAGTATGCAAATATTATAGTTGAGACAATGAAATATGGTGATGATGTAATCAAAAGAAGCCGTATGATCGCAACTTCGGTGTTACATCAATCTTGTTCGCATTTACAATTTGATTTTGAAGAAAAAATTCTTATAAGATTTAGAAAGGGTTCCTTTTGAGTAGATTTTATATAAGAAAGTGATGTGATGTTCACATCAGTTATTTTTTTACGTGTTTTTAATAGCACTAAACTAAATTTAAACAAGTGGGAAATGAAATTTATAAAAAATATACCTAGTGCCTGGTTTAATCGCGAGAAATGTGAAAATGTCGGAAATTCCTCGTATTCGTTAAATGTCACTCGTTATAAAAGTGTTATACATTCTACGGACTATAGAAAAACTAGCCTTTCAGAGACATTCCGCTGTAAGGTGGTTCAACAGGTTTTATGTAAATTAGTCACTTTACGGTAGTGAAATAATTGCAACTAGCATGAAACACTTCAACACTATCCTAATATATCCTAATATAGTGTGTTCATTTTATGATCTTTGCCGTTGGTGATGTTTAATGAATATAAGTCGAACAAGAATTGTTAAATTAAAACATTATAGCGGTTAGATATCAAATTTAAACGACTGCAATTAAAAACTAAATAAACAACTCGTTTTAATTGCGGTGACTCTTTTTCTAAGAAAAGTTTTTTGTTTACCAAGACTGAATGCGTGGAATTTTCTTAGCCATTAATATTTAATAACGTTCGACGATGTTAAAAAACCGTACAAAAATTAAATTCTAATTCGTAAAGGTTTTTTTTATGTCAATAGCTAGATTTCCTGACAAACGCTTAAAAAATATTATCTTCAAGTTTATTATAAATTCCTTATTCTCAACACAAACCCACATTCGGCAATCAAATAACTTGAAGATACAATCTGGAGTGGTATTCCGTAACTTGATTCAAGCGTTTGTTTCGAGTTAGAAGAAAAAGTGGTATTTGCTATCTCGGTTTCTCTCTGTCATTTATTTCGGTCAAAACAGAGACAGCGAATACTTTTTGTTCTTCTAACTCGAAACAAACGCTTGAAACAAGTTATGGAATATAACTCCTGATTTTCACTCGCGTTACCCCGAAAAATCAAAGGTTTTTGGTGCTCTTGCATTGATCCACTGAGGGATTCATAAATCTGCTTTTCTCAGATTCTGCTTTTATAAATCGTTTTAAGATAATTCTGGGTATTTCTTTTTAGACATTTCTATTGTTAACAATTCACAGTTCTTACAAAGAAATATGGCCAGGAATAGACAAATCAATTGACGCAAATTTATGATCAAAACCTAAAACTTTCATGGCAATAACCCCACATTTACATTCAACATAAGACAATGGAAAGCAAATATTATCTTTGTAAAAAAAAATTCCAAATTACCCATAAAAAATTAAAGTTTGTGAATTTATGTGCATGTAAATTACATACGAAGCTCTGATAACATTTTCATGAACAATGAACGGTTCGAGTTGTAGTACTAAAAGTTTTTCAGTATAAAATTTCACCTTTTGTACAAATATGGTTGATGTTATTTGAAACTATGATTGTTATGTGTTGCAATATACTGGTAAGAGATTTTCTCAGTGAGTGCACATGGAATGAATGTTAAACTCTATGCACGGAGATCATTGTGCGCGCATTAACTAAACTAGAGATTTTTGAAATGTTATATCGTCCAATTTTCTAAGGAGTTATAAAGGATTTTCAAATTAAACCAATTTGTTCTAGCGAAGCTGTGCGTCCAAAAAAGTCGACTCTTGCTCTTTAAATTTAAAATATGTATTAACAGTTTGCAAATAAGGATATGTTAAACCCCATCTTTGTGCAAAAGCTATTAAGATTAAAAAGAACACAACTCATTTCGAAATAGAGATTTCTTCATGTTATATTTAAAAAATGATGTTATATTTAAAAAATTAAAATATTTAAAAAATAGATCATAAAAACCAATTTTCAACAAGTATTTATTACATCTCTTTCAAAACGTCATGTAGATAGGCAAACCGGAAAATAAAATTAACCTCAATGAAAAAAGGTTTCCAATTACCTTCAATTCACTTTAAGTCCTAATAAACTACACTATTAGGGATCTGATACGTTTTTAAAAAGAAATGGGGATACAAAATTTTATTTATTAATCAAGCTTGGCGTCACATCACCTGCAGGATGAAATCCAAGCACCTGCTAAGGGAAAAAATACAAAATGTGAATGGAATTTAGTCTGCAAAATGCAAATTTACTCTTAAATGGCAAAAAAGGACTACAAATTGGTAGCGAAATTTGATTAGTTTAGGCATGAAGATTAGTTGCTTCCAGATATGTGCCTGGATTTTTTTTCTAACGTCCTATTTGAATTTCCCCTGGCACTACACTAATACGTGTGATGTTATCAGAGCTTTTAATATTTGTTTTTTACTTTTTCCTTAGGCCAATTATACGCGGAATCTTTTGCATAATCACATTTAGCGATGTTACCTTAATGCTCCACTGAAATATTCATGACCGGAAGTCAATGCCTGAATCGTAACAAAATCTTTATAACTACGTATTTTTCTATACTTTCCAACACTCACTCAATACAATCAACTCCATGATCCTGAAGCATCATTCTATTAAACGCAATTATCGTTTGAGGTTTTAATGGAAATTGCATTTCCTGAAAACATAATTTTCAAAAAAAATAAAGATTGTTCAGCCAAATCAATAAAATTCGATATAAACGGAATATCATTCGATTTTTATTACTTAATTGAGATAAATGTGAATAAAGTACCTACTGAAAAATAGTTAAATATTTAATAACATTCATGTCATGCGAAAATAATAAATGTAATTTATTGAATCATTAAATATTTATAAATTTAATTGTTGGAAACTTTCCTCTAGTAAATATATTTCATTTGTCAATTATTTAGAGAGTTTTTAGCGAATACACTTCAGACAACAGTTAATCCTGATATATTGAATAATGTTTGCGAGTTGCGTTTTGTTTTAAAGTTACGATTTGTAATTCAGGTGCCAAAATTCAAATTATCAAATATGTTTTTCTTCTGGTTTTTGGTTTGGTTACAGCATCTGTTTTAAAAATGCTTTGATGTTGGTCCGCTTGAGACATCTTTTTTTCAGAGTCGTTCGATTTATGGTTTGATTTTGGGTTACTCAAATTTTGGCTAAATTTTTTAGTGGTTCCATTAGAAACCAAAACTAGAACGAAATTTCTGGAACTTTAGAAACCAAAACCAAAAACTGGAAGTGCAATTCACCCTTGAACCAAAACCGAACCACACCCTGAAAAAAAACATTGAACTCTAAAAAAAAATCCGAAAGCTTTTTTATAAACCAAATACTAAATTCACGCATTCTTCGTAACCAAAAGCCAAGTTTTAAAACCCTATTTAAATTTAGTATCTACCAACATACTATAAATTATACTTAATTGTATTAAATTTATACTATGCATAACCATCACCATGATAATCATATGAAAACTTTATTTCGGGTCGGAAAATGTTTTAGACGAATGGGTATATATGTTTTCAATAACATAATTCAGATGTTGAGCTTGTCACTCCTATACCAACCACAAAATATACTAAAAATATGCCCTATTTAGAGTATGTTTTGGTTCATATGTAGACACATCCACAGTAAACGGAAGTTTCCTCCAATCCAGGGTATTAAAGGGACACAAACATTTTCATCTGCGATATTTACCTTTCTCTCTAATTCAGTGATGCTTTGTGATGTTCACATTTTCGAAATATTCCCACATAACTGAAGCCAAAGCCGAAACCGAAACTGAAACGGTCCGCATGGATGGAAAATAATTTGATGGCATCATAAAATTCCTTATGGGGGAATTTATGGCGGGGAAAAGGGTATATTAATAACGTGTTTGCAAAAAAAAAAGGGTTTACGATAACGAGTTACAGGTGCGAATGACGGGAATAATTCTTACTCGCAAATACATTCAGCCGACAGACTTTCATATAAGTACGAAAAAGATACAGAACAGACTAAATTCGGATCTTTTAGTCGCCTTTAACACGTTCATAGCCATGACGGTATACGCGTTGCTGTGTCCTGACCCGAAAAAAAGTGAGAAAAAAACTAAAGAACCTCACGTATAAATTATGAACGCCTACAGCGAACATCCGAACACCAAACCACCTACCTACATATACACAATTCCGATACTATTTATATTTAGACTCTTTGAATCCCTATGCCCACCACCAAAGGCTTAAGGAAGAGATAAATTTTTGTGACCATTTTCATTTTCATTGCGATTGTACGTAGGAAAAGAGTTCTTTAGCCTTCGGCTAAATAGTCGATCCGTGCTATATATGAGATACTTTACGGGGGATAACTTTCCTTTTCTGAAATGACCGAACCGAATCGACCGACCGAACCAATAACTCATTTTGATTGAATCGGTTCAAGATGAAGTTTTGACAACCCCTTATATACCTTTCTTGGTTAAAATGTACTTAAAGTTTTATTTATATGGCATTTTTGTGTAGTTATACAAACATTTCCAATTCTATATCACTTTGGGTATTTATATATGCCGCTGCCTGTTATTATATGAATTGAAAAGGAGGAAACTTGAGTAGAATGTCAAAGTTTCCTCGATCGAAATGATTTATATGTTTTTCTAATAAAACTTTAACTCGGGCAAAACAATTTCACCGCATTAATTCGAGCAAAACATTTTCAGTTTCTACATATATGAATGTATGTGCGTACAAAAAAACTTGAAAAATTTTACATATTGAACGATATACCAAACATCTTGCGTCAGATAAAATATGTACATGTTTTATGTGGTAAGGAATTTTTCTTTTTGATAAATTGAAAATGTCATTAACCTATATTAGAAATTCCTTTTTTATTCTTCATCGGTAAATTGATTCTGCTTGCTTGGCTGTACATAGATTTATACTAACAAGGTTTGGTAAATCTCAATTACACATACGTAAATACGAGGGGTGTAGCAACTAATAATTTATTTCCGAAATTTCAGAATAATCTGTCAAGTGACTTTCGAATTAGAGTTTTATTGGCGAATAACAGTGGGTTTGTTAAGCATTTCTCTAAGCATTTATACTTTGTAATTTTTATACTTTGTAAATTACTTTGTAATTTGTTCATTTCATACTTCCTCTATTATAAGTTGTGAATGTTGTCTTGAGATAAAATACAATGGAATTCATTTGTTCCCAACTAAAAACTGTTGAAGAAGATAAAGTAATGAAAATGATCTTCAAATGAAAATTGAAATGTGAATAGATTTATTTTACTTCACTTTCTTCGAATTTTTCAAAAAAAAAAAAATCTACTCATTAAGGAGAAAAAATAAGTGAAATGTTCAAGTACCTAATTGGACAACATTTATGCCAAGTTTAAACAAGAATTAAACGAAAAACAAACATTTCTTCAAATAGCCAGAAGCAAAAGGACAAGAAAAACGTTTTCTTTTTTCTTTTACATTTGAAATGGTCGCAATGCATTGAATTCGTTTCTTAATTGCATAGCAAAGCTACTTTCTTGAGAAGCGGATTAATGCTGTCAAGTAACCGAAAATGGAACTTCAAAGGAAATTCTGGATAGCACTGTATATACATTACAGGATTCAGGATACACCGAGTTCATCTAGCCAAAGCTTTCGACACTCCGAGGATATTTTGTAGTTAGAAGAAAGTCTAATGTTTTGTTGGTTTTGAAAGAAGTTCAACTCCTTTTATAATTTGGCTCTCCTGTGACAAAAAAAGAAAAAGAAGACTTAAATAAATTATTTCACTTCTTTAAGGAAACTTAATTTATTCACACAAAAAGGGTGGTGAGCCTTTTAGCATCTTAGCCTTATTTATGGTTACAAAAGGCGCGTCATCGTAACCTAAAGGATATACCAGCAGAACGACGGCTTTGGGCTGTTTTTTTGTTGTAGCGCCCCCAATCAAAATGGTGAAAGTCTTTTCACCGTTTACACAAACAAACGAATAACCAAACATACATATATACAGACCGAAGTATAATATTGCTTTAAGAATTTGTTTTTCTGAATACTAAAAAGGGGTATAATAAATGTACACAGTGAAGACAAATGATAAAAGTAAGGGGTATGAAGATAGGACACGGGCAGAATTTAAGCCCTTCATTTTTATTAGTTAAATGCTAAGCGATGCCTGAAAGGAGGTCTATATTTCACAAAATTTTTAGATCCTTTCTAGTCTTACTGATTTATGCATTCACTAAACAATGGTTTTTCATATGAAGGTCCTGTTCGGTATTACATAACGAACGCGTTTTGGTTGTAATTTTGATGACGCACTAAAAGCTGTAACTTTTTTTAAAAAAGGAATTTTCACAGTTTTTTTTTCGAAATCGTCTGATATTTTTTAATTAATCATGTAAAGAAAGTTTTTTTTACATAAGTTTCGTCGTCAGCGACAGCGAAATTCGAGGAAAAATGGGAAAAAGGATATTTTCGTTATCTTTATAGAAGCGTCCGTTTTAAATTTTGAAATTCTAACACCAGATTCGTGATCAGCGACCCTGAAAACCCCAGAATGAGATTTCCCATGGTAAAAATTAATTCTTTAAAACACCTATCCCTATCCGCCTCCCATTTAACCCTTTTGGGGTGGAATTTTGAAAACGCCACTTTTTTTATATATATATTATATATATGTATATATATATATTTTTTTTTCACGCCTAAGAAAACCACAAATATATCTGTATTTTTTAATGACCAGGATGCTTAAATCGTGCTAGCGATGATACATCATCATCGATACTAGATGTAAAAAAATCATAAGTGGTTCAGTTTGCTCGTTTACAAAATACTGGTTATTTTCGCTGTCATTTTTTTGGTGTTCTTTTGCTTACTTTATCTCGAATAATGTTTGAATTTCTAGCTCGGAATCGAGTTTATTTCATTCAATAAATAACGTCGTCGTTAGCTATAAAAACAGAATTTTCTGTATGCCAGTATCGTATACGTAAATCTATCTAACAGATACGGCTATAAAGAAAAGAGCCAAACATAAAATACCGAAAAGAGACTGTACAAAGGATTGATTCCTGTGAAATCGATTATAATCTTCCAATTGGCTTTTATTTCTCTATTCGGCTCACATTCACTATGAGTCGTTCTGTCGTTTTGTAATATCGCCAACTCAGGATTCAGCACATAAAAGATTCATTCAAGATGAGAATCATCCGTCTACATTGATCTATTAGTAAAGGGGCGGTGTGCTCCACGGTGCTCCTTATCACTAGGCACGAATTTTCCTTTTACTTCGTCCTACACGTCGCTTGCACATGTCCAACGAACATGAAAAGTCCAAGTCAGGTCCATCATGAAAAAAAACTTCCCTTCAGCATCTTTACTCAATTTTCATCACTCTTCACCACAATTCTTCTTCGTAAAAAACTCTCAATGGGCTTTCAATGGGCGACACATGTATATCTATTTCGTATTCTGTAAATTGTGGAGAAAAAACTAGTTAAGGATTACATTATCACATATCGCACAAAACGCCTGGAAAAGTGTGATAATTTTATTTGTTTGACCGCTTCTATTATTGAGTTCAAAGTTTAGGAAACTCAATAGTCATTCAACTAAAATGTCTTAATTTGGGAAAATCGGTACGAAATTTCCGTTGTAGGCAGGGATCCCGTTTACACTACTATCGTAGTTTTACACTACTATTTCGAGATAATTTGACCTAACACTACTTACACTACTGAAAAACTCAAAACACTACCCTTTTCGCCCTATAAAATATGTGCTACAAAGAAAGTTAATTTCTAGATTTGAAAAGTTCATTTATCTGGGGAAAATTAAAAAATATGCATTCAGACTCTTTATCTAAAATATTTAAGTACTTTAGGCATTCCCTATGAAAAAGTGACTGACTAAACGCACCCAATTCTTGAACAAAAGGGACATATAATACTTAATTCCGTCCTTTAATTTTAATTTAAAAAAAAAATATTTTTGTACTAAAAATGTACTGATATGATATGCAATAAAACATTAGATGGTAACATTCAAAATGTGTTATCTCAATGAAACTCCAAATGACTGTTAAAAAAGTTGACACTACTGAAATCCCTCTGACACTACTATTTTTCTATCAGTAACACTCCGCTTTTCACTTTTGGGGTGGGAACCCTGGTTGTAGGCAAGAAAAATATTAAATCTTTAAAGTAAACTGCTCTAGAAACATCTAGGGTGAATGGGTTTTGTGGGTTTTTTAGTTGTACCAATTTACCTAAATTTTTATGGCAACAGAGATTCTTTGTCATTCCTTTTATTATTCGGCAGATACATAATATTTCACAGTTTATTGCTAAAAACAGTAACCTAAATCTGAATTATGTATTATGTTATAGTAAAAATACTATAAATACAAATACAATGTGCAATCGCCATCAAAAGCATTTCATATTGTCTTACAAATTGACTGTGTTTATACTGTGTATATATATGTGTATATATTCTGGAGTTATGCGTTTACAATATACATTTCATGGGCTCAGCGCAAAAATAACTGCTATTATGGGTTTTAGTTTACCCGTAAATTTTATCATTGATTGCGATGATATTTCCATTTGTGGAATTATGATATTTAATTGTGTTTACCCAAATGTCACCTGAATTTCAGTGGTAACCTATTTCGGTGTTTTCACTTTTTTCGGTTTATATTTTGATGAAAAATCAAATATATTTTACAGTGTAGATTGGTGAACTGCGACAGTTTTAAAATATTTATTAACAAGTTCCTTGATTGCTGCCCGTTTGCGCAAACTTTTAAAAAATTAATTTGTGTTTAGTCTACTTAAACCATAGAAATTCTGGGACTTAAATAATTTCAGTTGGGCTTTAATTGCTAAGTTTCGTTAACTTTTTCTTAAGGTTATTTTCAATCTTAACAAGTTAATTTCTTTTTCAACCAATATTAAATCAATTTTCATGAGCAACTTAATTTGTCTACATTTTTTCCCCCGTAATTAGTTTTAAAGAAAAATCTTCGTTTACCTTGTAATTTTGAAAGATCCATTTAATTTACTTGACTAACATAATTTTCATTTTTTTTTTGTTTGTTTTGAAATTCCAGATAAATCGAATCCACAACCAGTTTTCGAGAAAAAGCTGATTGAGTAAACCTTGTACTACTGCATCCAAAGGCGACCAGAAGTTTCACCCTTGAATGATTTTGCATTGGGGAATCGTGACGCTTTTTTCTCTCGCTTTGAACTTTGCATCATCATCGTTGTAGAACATACCCTTGAATCAATGTACAAGGTGATCTAGAAAAACGTCGAGAAAGATTTCAGGAATAAAGGAAAAACACGAGGAAATACAGAAAAACATTATAAAAAAAATTCGCGCTTTATTGTATATAAGAAGAAAGACTACCGGGAGACAACACACCACATTGCGCAATAAAATTCAAAATATATCGAAAAGGACATGAGTGAAACAAAGAAATAGCAGCAAAACAACGGAGCAATCTTTTTGTCGTTCTTGGTAGCAAAACAAGTCTTGGTAGCAAAACAAGTACAAAAAAGCAAAGAATCACATCAAAAAGAGAAACAGATAAAGGTAAAAGCCATTTTCCGAGTGCGCTAGTATTTTGCAAAAAAAAATATCGAACGCACAATCGACGGATTAAGAACAAACTTGATAGAAAAGTCGAAAAGGGAATAAAGTCTACAACAGAAAAATACAAACCAAAACGAAGACTGAAAAATACACCAAGCCACGTACATAGATATAGATATAAATAATAAATATAACAAAAATAATACAAAAAAGAAAAAAATTGTTCTACTTTGAAGCGAACCCGATTTCAAAAGCGGGAATTGGCTTTGCTGAAGATGTTTTCTTGTTGGCAGATTTAAAACCTACAGAAGAAAACCAATTCTCGTCGGAAAAGAATACATCGCTGCCAGAGAAAACCCCCCAAGGAACTGAAATCGGGAAAAAAGACGAAAAAAATTGGCACACAATAAATTATTTACATCTTCAACCAAACAACACCTTTTGGATACATTGGGATCGATACGAGGGTATCTATTCCATTGCAAGAATTCGGTGGGTGATCCTTTTTTTTCGGATGACGACAAATAAGAGCCATACTCGGCAGTAGAGATACGGGGTGTTCCTTAATGGAAAGGATTCATTATTATTAGCAACAAAAGGAACAAGACCATCAACACCAACATTATCAGGCGAAAAAACCCGAAACCATCCGCCCCAATAACAAAGCTATTGCCATCTTTAGCGGTAAATGTTTACAGGCTTAGAGGTTTTTGAGGAACTTACACTGATAAAAAAAAATATATGCGTAAGTTGAACGAATGTTACAAGAAATTTGAAATAGTGTTCGTGCAGCTTAAATTTCTCGACAACTATTGTACAAACACAGCTGTTTGTAGGGCATACAAAGGCTATTCTACTCGGCGATAAATTTGAGCTGTATGAATCACAGTAGAGTAGCAACTGCTTGGACAAAAATTTTGATCCCGTGGTAAAAATTTTAAGAACTTTCTTTTAATTTTTCTTTCTTGTAAAGTGTCGCGGCCCGAAATTGGCCGTCCCTAAAAAATTTTAAATACATACATGAAATCGATACAGTCCCGGATATCTCAGGTGATAATTCCACCGAGAAGACCATAATCGCAGAAAGCTTTTCTTTATAAAACGTAATAAATATGTTTTAAATTTCCTTTCAGTGTAAAATGGCGTAGCGAAACCGAAAAAGAAATAAAAAAGAAATAGAGGAAGGAAAGTCCTCTTTGGTTACGGTTCCGATTTATAAATCATGGAGTTAATTCTGCGCAAAAATGTATCCATTATCAACAAAATAGAATGGTTTCAACCCGGCTTTAGTGTAATACAACAACAGAAGCGACTCCCTCAGCAAGAAAACCTCCATCAAATTCACCAACAACATCAAAAGCAGCACGACAAGGACCAGAAAAAGGAGCAACTTCACCGCCAGCAGCATCTTCAAAAGTTAAGAAATTCAATCAAACGAAAAGCGGTACATCAAAGTTTCATATATGAAGAGGGACTCTTATCATTCGCATCAGACTTTCTAAACATACTTCATTAAAGGAGGACCGGGGCCCAAGGATCCTCTGTCGATTCCTTCGAGATTTACGTTTGGAGCTGTAAAAAAAGATGCAATACCAATACGAAAAATACACGGATAATATGATTAAGATAATATATCCTTGAATATAAATCCAGGGTATCAAAAAAAAAGAATTACAAAGAAATTGTACTAATAAAGCAAATATTAGTGAAGAATATTACGTGGACACAGAGGCAGAAGAAATTTTTGGGCAAGGATAACAATACCTCGAGGACAACAGAGAAAAAAAATGTGCACGATGAATATTTAAAAAAGTTTGCAACTAAATTTCTGAGACTTTCATTGCCAAAAATTTCATTATCGAAGTGTTGTCTTATTCTCACCCAATAAGAACGAGCGCGAGAAAAAGGGGAGTAAAAACGAATAAAAAGCAGATATAGAATATCGCAGAAAGTATAAGCAAATATAGGGGTTGTTTTGCGTCTTCTTCAAGGACGAAAAAGACAAAACTCAATATTCTAAGGCAACAACAGCCAAGGGCCGCTACTTGTTTATTTTTTATTATATATACTTCTCGTCAGTAGAATAAGTTGCTCTTCTTGTTAGTATTTCACTGAGGAAAAGGGCAATAAGTCCTCTACGAACAGAACTCGAACGCAATTTCAACTCTCTTCCGGCGTTTTGAATCGTTGTCGCCACCGTTGCTGACGACCTTGTCGTCGTTTCGTCAATTTCCCAATTTCCATCAACTATATATTTATTCCAGTATCTACTGAACACTCACCCTCCCCCCTTATATTAAAAAATTGGAAGGAATGATTATTCAAATAACGACAACCGTACTATAGAGTGTACCGATAGATAAACATATTGTCGAATAACTAAGCTACATTTCATAAGTGATTCATATATGAATTTATAACCGTTGCTTCAGGAAATTTTCCAGTATCGTGCACATAGAAATGGGAGCAATTTGAGAAATTGCTCGAATAAAACCGAGTAAAAATTTATATATGAAAATTACATGTAAGAAAACGCAAAGTTAGATATTTATATAACGTTCATATTGTACGTAGTATCGAAAAGTGAATCGAATTTTCCACAAAAGTTCTCTCAGCGCAAAGAAACAAAAATTTTACTGGAAATCGTTCGTTCGTCATGCAATAAAATTGAAGAATCCTCGTATATTTGATAAACATTGAATCATAACTCCTTTGAAGGTAAACATAGAGATACGAAAAACGACAGTAAATAAAATTAGATTTTACCAGAGGAGCTAAATCAAATTGCACAGACTAGAAAGGCAAGCAATCTTTTATTTTATGTGAATAATGCTTAAGTACATTTTGATTTAAAATTTAAATACAAAGACAACAATTGCGATCAGAAGGTAAAAAACAAAGAATCATAACAACCCTCTTCCCTGAGTATTTATTCAAATAAAAATATATATTGAAGAAAATCAAATTATATAGATTTAAATAATAATTATAATTGTATGGGAACAAAAATAGTGAACTTAAGCGTAATATTCGACCACCAAAAAAATTAAAATAAGTAAAAAACAATAAAAATCTGATGTAAAATTATAACAGAAAATTTCTACAGGGAAAAGAAATACTTAAGACAGACAACTTGTGGCAGCAACCATTTTTAAATGCACACCAAAAAGAGACAAAAAAAATTAAGAAATCCTTTGAATATTAAAGAGAATAACTTAAGGAAAAAACTATTAGAAAACAGAGTAAAGGAATAAGTGAAGTAGAGAGGGAAATTACAAAACAAAAGAGAAAAAAAATAATTAACCAATTAAGTATATATTTATATTATGACAAAGTGTTTGTATAAAAAATATACGGGCTATGTTTGTGATGCTGTCAGTCCGTACCACTTCCGTTCATGAACGGCAAGCCGAGACGATTAAAGCGAAAAATCGACTAACGGCTAAATTAGGAACTATTCTAGCCAATCGTAAACATAAAACTAAAAATAGTAAAAATCTAATTAGCCACATAAGTCATAATAATTTAAATTTTAATTTAAATAATAATAATAGTAATATAAATAGTAACACTAATAATAGTAGCTGTAATAACAATAGCAGTAATAAAAGCAAACACAACAAAATTTCAATTGAACAACTGAAAAATCAAAATCGACAAGATAATAAAATCACAATAGCTGCTACAATCGACGATAACACGGTAAATCAACGGAAAATTATTAAAAGTAAACCGAGCTTTATTTTAGCCGAGCTGAATAATTTCCGGAAACCGCCAACTGTACAGGTAAGCCAGTACTTACTTTATAATATTTATTAATTAGAGACCTTTCTTTTATACTTTTAGTTTATCTTAGTTAAATTAAATAAAAAAAAGACTGAGATACTGCCGTATTTACGGGAAAATATTAAAAGAATCTCTAAACAAATTCAATCATGAAAAGCTACAATTGCCAGGTGCCAATCGTCAAATACTCTATACAAAATGTTTATTTAGAAAAAATCCATTTGTATAAAGAGGGGGCAAGGAGTGGATTTTGATGTATGGAATGGTTATGTAAAATCATATTCTAAACACATTTTATCTTAATAAATTTTTCACTACAATGCACAGTTTTCGATAAAACCGGTAAAAAGTATTCCATTGGTATGTGAGAGGGGGGACGCAGCGGTCCGATTGGATTTTGATGTATCGATGAGTTGAGTTATGTAAAATCCTATTCTAGACACATTTTGCCTTAATGATATATTATACAAAGTATAAATATAAACACGAATTTATATATATATAATCATAAGTATACTTAATACAATTTCCACCAGAATTACTATCCACAATATTAGCACAAAAACCTCGTAGCGTAAGAAAGAAATATAATGACCACCAAGAATAAAACCTCAAATAAACGAAAAAGAATTTATTTCGTTATGAGCTGACCCTAATCATACAAAAGAAATTTATCTTTGAATTTTTATACGCTATATGATATATCATATCGGAGTATATTAGATTTAGTATACAGTTTGTAACTCATCGAACTAATCATCGGACACAAAAATGAACTACACCAGGGTGTCAGATATGACAAAAGATTTTGATTCCCGCATGTCCGTACGTCTGTCCATCCGTCTGTTTGTCGGTAAACACCATAACTGTGGAAAGGATTGAGCTAGAGACTTAAAATTTTGTATAGTTACGTTTCTCGTGAATAGGCTAAGTTATTGAACGGGCTAAATACAAACGAGACAGTTTTTTGCAGTTTTCTCGAAAACTTTATATATAGGTAAAGTATGTTTACAATAGGATTTTACATAACTCATTCGTACATGAATATCCAGTTAGATTATTTTTCCCCCGCTCCCATACAAATAGAATACTTTTTTTCTCATACTTGTTTTCTCGAAAACTGTGCATCGTATCGAACATTTTAAAAACATCGAATGTGTTTAGACAGTTTCATACATCAAAATCCAACCGGACCATTCCTGGGGCCTTATCAGGGAATTCGAATCGAAAATGAAATGCACGGAAATGTTTGAAGCGGTATCAGCTAACTCGAATTTGATAAAATATTTGTCATTCATTTTCGGAAATTTACTCGAACACTTTTCAGTCGCCGGAAATGAAACTCGAAAGGAAAATTTAAGTCATATGTTTATGTAAGATTTTTTTTTTCTTACAAAACATATTTAAATTGCTTGGAAAATCTACTAAAAATAAGGAAAAGTTGCCTCTAACATATAATATTTAGTTATTTACGATTTTAAACGAAATGAATTGAATTTTCTTACTATTCTTGGATAGAAAACGCTGTCATCACTTCCGTCACTTTTATCTGGCACTTATTTCACATTCACTTTTATCCGATTTTTATTTCAGTTTTTTTAAACTGCCAGCATTAATTTCACAAAAAAGAAAACACAAAAACTAACAGCAAATTATTTACAACTATTCAATAATGACACTAAATATAACCACGAAATTTCCAAGTTACCAGCAAGTTTCTCGTTTTTGATTAATTTATGGCAGTACATTTTACTCGAAACGAAAGTTTTACATGATACCAATGCAATTCATTTTCGAGTGCGGCGTTCGAGTCGATTTGATTTTCGATTCGAGATACATGATAAGGCCTCTGTTCCCCTCTCCTATACAAATGGATTTTTTTAAATAAACATTTTGCCTGTCATCATATAGAGTATTTGACGATTGGGCCCTCGCAATTGTAGTTTTTCTTATGTGTTTTCTATTCGTTTTTTTCTTTTGAGGAAAATACCATTGCTCCGAATTCCTTTTACAAAAAATTAATCCCTCTAAGAAGGGCATTATATCAAAATCCTTTTCGTTTTATGACATTTCTTAGTTCCTACTTCTAATAGATTTTCCATACCTACGCTCATAAAATCCTTAATAAAACCATTGAAATAATATTGTGGCTACACCACAAAAAACCAAAGTCGTATTAGTCGGAAACTTGAAATTATACCAAGAAGCAGTTCAGCCGGAAAACAATGGCTAAATAGGAAACATTTCAAGCATTTTGTATTGATTAATACATTGGTTCTGAATATTTTTTTCTCTCCCGGCCTCTATTTTATTTTTAAAAAATCGTAGCTCACCTTGCGGACCCATTTGAACAGTTAGTCCCTTCTGGGGTTCGCAATACAATGGATTATTAACTATTTTAATATGTAAAAAAATTAGATTAGGTATACGAATTTTGTATCGAATTTGCAAATATAGCTAGTATTTTCGAATTTTTCGAATTTTTCGAATTTTTCAAATTTAAATTTCGATGATAGATTGTATTAGGGTCTTAATTCTATATTAAACACCGATCTGAATTCCCCCGACTTGAATTTTATTTTTCCATGTGAATTTTTTCGCAGGTTCCAGTAGCAACTATACTCAACGACCTAAGCCCTGTACCGGGTGCGACGAAGGTCAAAAATAAAACAGTCATCACTCCTACGAGCCCTATGACCCCCAAGGGACTGTCAAGTGATACGCCGGACGTAAAGGCCATGCGGTAAGTAAACAAAATATCATGTAACGTAATGACTATCTAAAGCCATAGCATTGTGAAGGTTTCACATCCTATTTAGTCCCTACAAAACTGATCCCGATGTACCAAACGAATGACATATATCATATTATCCCTACTCAAGTACCAACATCGGTCCAACAATCCCGTCTATTGGACCTAGTGAGGGATGGATTTGGGATCAGAACGAATTCCCGATGGCGGTTAGACTAATGCCTATAGTCCGACATTGGAATGACCACGTCATCAATGCCTTCCACCCACATAAGGGAATATCCTATTCTACCTTAATGAAAACCAGAGGTCGAGGTCGAAGCTGATTCCAGAATTGTGGCTATATATGTGGCTAGATTTGAAGTTTACTGACTGCCTGAGCTTAAGGTCATGAGAGGGGAATAACCACCATACTATATACCAACTCTATGCCAACAAACCTATAAACGACTTCGTACATATTATAGAAGAACATAATTAAGGCGAAACGATAGCCGAGTATACGTCAAATGGCACTGAACTGATATTTCACTCGCTTTTTTTACCTTCAAAGTAACCATCTTTGGTTTCAGGTCAACTCCTAAAGGAATTCAAGGGATGGACATTTTTTTTCTCCTGTCTATTTGGTTGTAGCAAAGATATACAACAATATCGTATGTGTAGCTAAACTATACAAAGTAATTTGACTAACATTTTATTTGGTTTATGAGATACGTTTCTAGATAGCTTAATTAGGAAAGTGTTCATAGAGGTGGAGAATGTATTGATTTTTCTCGACTTCACTTTGCATGGTAAAGCGATGTTATTCTAAAATTTATAAAAAATCCTTGGTAATTCAGATTTCAAAAAAATGTTAAAGTTCACCAGCACTTTTTTCCATATATTTTTTTAACGAACCCGACACATACTAATTAACACTTATGAGTGTTAATAATGAATCCACTGCAGTCAGATGGATACAAATTCCGCATCATAAAATCACTAATATTATGGAAATATGCTTTGAACTTTAGCGGACTGCAGTGTTAATAAAAGTTTTTCATTACAAGCAGTTTCTCTGTTTTGAGTGTCGAAATTTCCATTATTTTAGGGGTATTTATGTAAGTTTACTTGATATAAAACGTTTAAGTTAATTAAAAAAAACAATTTTGTTTTTGAAACTGGAAAGATTTTTCGTTTATATGAAACAATCAAAAATGTTGGTTCAAGATTTTATGAGGAACAATTTTCATTTTAACATGCCTTTTACGCGGTTTAGTGATGTAAGGAAAAAATGATAAAAATATTTCACTCAGTAAGTCTGATTAAAAAAAAGTGGTTCCTCAAAAACCTGATGTAGCGCTACCGTGCTATGGTAAACAACTTTTAATGGCTTGAATTTGATACTATGGATGTCGAAGGTTAGTGGTTTCAACAGGATTGCGCCACATGCCACACAGCCAATGAAACAAAGATTTGATTGAATGATAAGTTGTCAGGTGGCATCATCTCTCGAAGAAGCGAAGTCAATTGGCCGCCATATTTGTGTGATCTCTGATGACATAAGATATATCATTAAAAATTTTGATCATCGAGTGGAAGTGTGCCGCCGAATCCTTGGCGAAAATTTGAGCGATATGATTTTTCACACATAATTGCCATGTGCCAAAAAACATGATTCAATAAAGAAATCAAAAAATTTTAACAAATAACATTGTCTTATTTTCTGTTAACATCGGTCGAAGCCATTGAAACACCATGTATTTATGTTTTTTAGAACCGACACATGCTTTTAATGGCTAGTTGCTGCTACGTAGTCCATTTATTTTGCTATTACTGTATATCAAATTTATATATACTGAATTGTATTTTTGGTGTTTTACTTATGTCATTTCGCTCCACACAACATTTAAAAACAGCACAGACATAAAACATACAGTCTAACAGATATTTCTGGGATATTATAAATCAAAGTTAAATCGAACCACATTGATTGTGAATAAATCATATTGCTCCCTCTCCAAATAACGTCTCCACAATATTGATTGCGTATGATGACATGTTTAGTGTATATGACAATTATAGGTTTGAAGGTCTTCGCTAATCGCCACCCACTTTTATTGCCCTACACACCAAATCCCAAGCATGGCAGAGATATAAACAAATTCGTCCTTCTAAGTTGACAAAACAATAAGCAAACAAAATCATACACGACAACCAAAAATAAAAATACAATAATCACTAAAAGAAATAAAATAAAAAAAGGTGGTTAGAAAACTTTTTTTCTCATCACAGTATATGGATATAATTGTGTGACTAATATTGTGTTATAAGAATTAAACCTCTAAAGGATAAAACTAAAACAACAAAAACGGATTTTCCACATTAATTTAGCTTATTTCACAATGTTTTTTAAATTTTTCTGGTAATTTTTTTGTTTCAATTAAAACAATCGTTAATTTTATTGACATTTATTGTGCCATTTTCGAATTTTTGGCGGCCTCTAACAAAAGCTCTCATATTTGTCCAGGTATATCATTCACATTTTTGTATTCCTAGCACGTTCCATTAAATGAGATGGAGGTAGCCTTATAACGAGATTAAATTTAGGATCTATTGACTGGAATACAAAATTGAAATTGTCTCTGATCTAACAATTGCCCTATACCACAATTCTCACCATTTCCTGAACTAATCGACCATATCGAAGAAAATCACTTTGGAACGCAGCATTTTGTTAATGATAAACATAATCTTTATAAAATAGCTTTTATATACCTAATATAACATTTTAAAAAGCAATTGATGCATAAATTATGAGCACACCAAAGACTAGAAGAATAACCAAGGCTAACGCTTTTTTGTACCAAGGAAAACTTTTCTCCTATTCTACATGAATACGAACGAACGTTGAATAATAAAAAACTGAATTCAATTATAAGAAATACTTGATTTTCAGTTCAGACTCCTTTAAGCGACTCAGAATTTAAAAAGACATTAAAATTCTATAAGAACTGCTCAGTTTTTAAGAAACATTCAATTTGGTGTGACTCTGAAAATTTCATAAATATGTGGTTAAGGTGGTGAGTTGCAGGTCTGACAAGGAAAACACATGATTTATGATTAATTGTCATTTTTGTTCCAATTTTTGTAAAATTGAGACTTTTTTTTTGCTATGATGTCTGGGTTTCGGAACTTATTCTGCATTTCTTAAAAAAAACATAGATAAAAGGAGTTATTACCCCTTCTTGAATTTACATACTATGCCGAAGTTCCCATATTACAAAACGTTTTCTTCAATTGTTCCATTCGTTACTTCCGACATTCATATACATATGCACAAACATCAGTAAAGTTTCCCCGCCTCCAGAAATTTCAGAATTTCCATTAATTTTGAAAGTTACCCTTCTGTTATCCAAAATGACACTAAAGAATTCACATTCTGCTAAGGTTAAATCATTTTGCCTGTTCCCTTTTGCCGTCATTTTTCTCTCTCCTATAAACGAATCGATGAACACAGGATTGATGCTTTTCCGCTTCTCCTTGTGTCACCATGTGAAAATCTCTGCTCTGAGAAAATTTAAAACTCCTTTAAAACTATTAATATTAAAGGGAACGTAAATGAAGGCTTGCACGGACAAACATGAGGAAATCCTTTTTCAAAACTGTGTCTTGAAGTTTCCGATTAGCCCCCATTTTAGTCAACCATGAGGATTTCAAGTCAAAAGATTTTCAAGGTCACTTTTGATGTTGAATTTAATACGATTTATAACGAGAACTTCAATCAACCGAAAAAAAATTAAATGAAAATTGAAAATATGTTTTCAAATTCATTGAAATCAACATGATACTTGATTGACATTCACATCCGACCTATTTCAAGAAAATCGAATTTACGTCCATTTTTCGCTATTCTCTTTTATAAATCGAAAAAAGTAAAGGCATTTGTAACTCCGATGCCCGTTTCTCCATCTCTCCCGTCAGTCACACGCCTGTAACTTTGAATCTGTTAACCACACGTTTCAG
This sequence comes from Chrysopilus asiliformis, assembly GCA_964034945.1. Taxonomy (NCBI): domain Eukaryota; kingdom Metazoa; phylum Arthropoda; class Insecta; order Diptera; family Rhagionidae; genus Chrysopilus; species Chrysopilus asiliformis. Next base: position 116,674,760 of record OZ035960.1, read on the forward strand.
AGATTTATTTTTTACCCAAGATTTCAGCTTTTTTCAATTTTTTATATAAATCTATAAGAAACTCAATAATTTGAAAAATGCGCTATTAATTTTTTAACGACATGGTAAATATATACTATTTATCGTTTAAAATATCCTATAGATTATGGAATCCTGGCACACTGACGAATGTTTCAATTATATAGAAATATCACAGTGGCTTCTAGTTACCAGTTAGTCATCAAAATGTTATACTTCCAGTGTTCATATTTATTGACAATAACTTATGGAATTAATAACAACAAAATAGTTTCGGTTCCTTCCAATCTGGAAAGGAATTTTTCTCCCCAGCCCAGAGCAATGATTATCAATTTGTGCCTGCCGTAAATTTGAATATTTTGTATGTGTTTAGGAAAATCTTTGTTATATATAGCATTGGATACTAAATTAAATTTATATTAATCTGCATTGAAATGAAATTTATTGCTCATAATCCCTCTGCATAGATTAATAATTTCTTAAAATGAACACACGGCTCATGTTGTGAAATAATTCATCTGTGCTGGAATCATGTAAATATTCAAAAATTTATTAAATTCTTTATAAAATCACAAATCTAAATTATACAGTGGAACGCCGTTTTTTGAACTTAAAAGTAGGGCACGAACGTGAGTTTGTGGACAGAAACGTTCAGAAACTGAGGTTCCACTGTATGTTGAATTTGGGAGACAGCCACGTTTTTTGAGATTTTCTGCTTCCATATTCAAAAATAAATATTAATGCGTAAAAATACAGAAGTCTCCAGTTTTTTTTAAATCGTACATATTTTAAACAACCTTTTTTGCTCCCCTGAAAATAAAAAAAAAATATTCTCGTTAAAAAACATTTAACTCGTGAAAAATGCTATTGAAAACAATCTCTTCTCCATCCATATTTTAAATCACAAATCGAAAATCAATTAAGTGTAATTTCATGCAAGAAATTAGTACTTTTCATAAGACCTTGTGTACCTACTATAAGAATTCCTCAATTAAGATTCTATCAGTATCGAATCGATTGATTCAATTACCTGTGACTAATAAATTTCAACTGCGATTCAATTGTGGTCGGCCACGACGAGACTTAGCAACCCTTCAAGATCTTTTCCTTTGGCTCCTTCTTTGTTGCCCAACTTTCAAAATTTCAGCCCCAATTGAATAACAAAACAGGGGCACCTGTTTACTTTCTTGTTTGGGATGGGAATATAGGAGGAGGGGGATTGACTGTTTAGACGGACTTACTTACAATCGATATAATGAAATTTACATTTTGTACTTGAGCATCTGCGTTCCCAAAAAAAATGTAAATACCAACCAACGTCGATCAAAAAACAGCCCTCTCAATTTCCTTTTGAATAAATTTTAATTATCAGTTTTAAAACTTAAAAATATTTTCGACGAGAGAATGCTTTCCTTTGTTTGAAATTTCCGCTTTATTTGACACAAATATTATTTTTATTGAAATTCTATTGTTTCGTTAATATAGGTACTACAGGTTGTGGATATACACATGCAACGCAGTGCTCTTGATGGCCGTCATTGTATTTTGTGGCGTTGCTGGTAAAGTTTTAGTCGCCGATTACAAACGACTTCTAGTTACTGGTCTAAATTTGGGTCAACCGAATTTCATTTATGCCTATTTAGCACTATTAGTGCAATCAGGTAAAAAATTGAATTTTTCTCATTATTATAGTATTTTATTTTTTATATGCCATAGGTTTCCTTCAACTAATAGGGTGTCTTGGTGCCTTAAGACTATCAGAAAAACTACTAAACGCTTATTGGTTGCTTTTACTAGTATTATTAATAGGTGATGTATTCTTAGGAATATTCTGGATGTTCAAATTTGATAAAATCATGCATGAGCTACAGCCAATTTTAAGGTAATCGCATAATTTTAAACAATGAAAAATTAATTTTGTAAGCATTGTAAGCCTAAATGAAAATGAACAAAATTATTAATTTATTGAGATATCATCACTTGTATATTATGTAAATATCACTGTTCGCCCAGACAAATGATTAAACTGTAAGATCAGCTTTTCTTATTCAAACTATCATTCACAATATTACATCGAAGGATCTAATTTTAATCCAGCAATGAATGTATCTTTGCAATATTATTGATCGCCCTTGAAACAAAACAATATAAAGAAAATAATTTCTCGTGAATCAGCTCCTACCAATAATTTACATGACAATTATATGAACAAGAGAAACAACCACACATCACTAAGAAATGTACAACAAGAAACAACGGAAAAACATATCCAGGTATGAATCTATATCACATCCAATGAAGGCTTATAAATGTCAGGAAAACATGTTGACATATTGAGCTTCCTCAAACGTGTGAGATTACATAAAGGTTCTATTCAATTCTGTCACCTTCAATAACACCCCTTAACATCCCCTATAATTCACTCATCACCTCGATTTTCCCATTTCACACCTTTTCCGATTCCAACACGATTTTCATACTATACAAACGGTATCCACTAATAGTTATACACATATCTAACCTATTTGTTTATGTTCTGGAAAATATCTGAAAGATCCGTACCATACATGTACCGAGCTTCTAGCTTAAGGCAAACACGTTTGCAATCTACCATAGTCGGTCATCAAATTCTGGCAAATTGTTCCCAATTCACTTTATCTGATTCTGTCTCATAAACTTTAAAGTCCCACTATAAATACACCTCCAACCATTAAATGTTATTTAACCAATTTCACCGCTATTGGTAAATTCTCCTCTATGTGTCAGCAACGAACTTCAACCACATATACGCTCTTAAAATTTTCAATAGTTTGAAAATTCGTTTCGTGAACAATAAATGTGGTTACCTCTTTCCAACGATTTAATGCTAGCCACATTTTGTCAGGAATTTACCTCAACATATTTAACTATTAACCCGAAAACTATCATCCATACCTTTCTTTTTTTTTGAAACATAAGAAAAGCTACAATTGCCAGAGGCCAATTGTCAAATACTCTATATGATGACAAACAAAATGTTCATTTAACTTATATAGGAGAGGGGAAAGAAGTGGTCCGATTGAATTTTAATGTATGGATGAGTTATGTAAAATCCTATTCTAAACACATTTTACCTTTATAAATTTTTCAATAAGTCTCGCCGTTTTAGAGAAAATTGGATAAAATTTATTTTGTTTTTATGGGGGAGGGAGTAAGAAATGGCCCAATTGCCCATTCAAGAACTTAGCCTAGTCATTTACGAGAAACGTAACTATACAAAACTTCTAGTCTTTAGCTCGATTCTTTCGAAAGTTATGGTATTCACGGACAGACAAACAGACAGACGCGCAGACATGCGGAAATCAAAATTGGTGGTCATCCCTAACACCCTGGTGTAGTTTATTTTTGTGCCTATGATTGGTTTGGTGCGTTACAAACGGTATACTAAATCTAATATACTCCAAAATGATATTTCATATAGAGTATAAAAACCCACGACTAAAAAAGTCCTTAAAAAATTTTTAAAAAAATGCTTTTAAAAAAGATAAAAAAAAATTCATTAGAGTAAATTTACAATAAGATTTTTTGGTCTTAAGATTTTTTGCAGCCACATAAGCTAAAAATTTTTAAGAACTTATCATGGAAAAATATTGCCAAAAAGTGGTTTTTTTGTCTTAAGCGCAAGATTCTTCGGTAACAAAGATCCATTCAAAGTAGTATTAAATTTACCTTTAATGTGCCGTCATTTATTTTCCTGACCTACATTAAAATTGAAGATAGCTGTCTAAAATGTTTCTCTTTGAAATGGAAATTTTTAGGAAAACTAAAATTTAATTTTCATGAAAAAAATGTTCTTCCACTTTGTATTTTTTATTGCGATTTTATCTTTTTCAACATTTCAAAGACTTAACTCTATCAGTTTTACCTTTATAAAGTATATAATATGATGCAAGAACTCTGTGAAAAATGTGGTGCTTTGTAGGGAGCAACACTGACAATTGATTTTAACTTTTTGAAAATCTGAAAAACATTTCACTTTCAAACATTTTTTACATATTTCACAAACAAAAATACACATATTTAATTCTCTCTAAAATAGTGTAATTTTGCTGCAAAGCTCTCATTTTATCTTTTCATGCATTACTGGAATTAAAAAGAGCACAAAACTTTAACCAATCAACCTCTCAACAATAAAAGTTTTTTATCAAACTTTTCCAACATTGTAAACAGAAATAGCCTTCATTCCTATTTTTTAAGCAATATACCGATAGAATCCAAAACTCCGGAACGTTGAGAACGTGTGGGGAAAACTTTTTGTGTTTTTTGCATCCTCACTAGCTGGTTTTCTCTTCTTCGCAATATTGTGTGTATTTCAAGGGAAATAAATTGTGACATTTTAAGCAGATACTGATAGTTTGCGAAGAATAAGGATTCTGATATGGGATGTGTAGTTAAATAAGGGGTGAACTCTTGGGGTATTAAAATAGTGAAGAAGGAGAAGATGGGAAAGATACCTTTTATAACGGGGGTTTTTTAATGAAAACACTTCGAATAACTTTGATTTCAAAACGAAAATCTGGCCAACAGAAGAACGGAAGAATGTAACCCAAAAAATTGTGAAAACAGAAATAGCAATTTTTTTATATCCCCCTCTTGTTAACAAAGAAAATTCTTTTCAAAGTAAAGATAATACTTTTTACTTTGAAAAGAATTTTCGTTAAACAAAAATTCCATGACCATTGACTTACATTCTAGCAAATATCAAAGTTCGTTAAGGAGAAACTATTTCAGGTATCGTGACTTTAAAATAGTGTTAAATAACACCAGATAATACTGCCATATAAAATAAAAATAAAGACGATAATTCATATTTTTAATGTCAAATATGCAAGATTTTTTTTTTATGTTGGTAGATGTCTTGTGTCATTGATCGGTAATATTTTTTAAAAATCAATTTTCGTCATATAGCGAGTTCTTATCTAGACGTGTGCATTATTACTTTAAGTTATTCTACTACTAGCATTATAACCCACACGTAACCGATTTCAGTCAAAGACATACTAAAATCAATAAAATAAAAAAAAAACTTTAAAATAGTATCAATGAAAATATTGTAGGATTTTAATTTCCGGAAAATCCACAAGCCAATTATATAAAAAAAAATTGAAAGAAAATTTAAAATACCTTCAAAAAGGTATCAAGAAATATCAAAAAACCGACGACCGGTCATGTTAATTTCAGAGAAAAAAATGTCATTTAAGCAGCATAATGGATTTGATAAGAAAACATGGGAACCCATCATGACTATTTATAAAATACACCCAAACAATGAGTATTTGAAAAAAAAAAAAATATCGAAAGGAAATCAATAGATGTCAAACATAAATAGCAAACAAAATGAAATTTCCAAGTAAATATTATCGATGCTATAGAGATACGAAATACTTGTTTGCTTACTTACTTATTTGAGTGTATCTTCTGTAAAGCGGATGTAAGTTGTCTTTTTCTTTTTAGATTTATACTCTTTTTTTGTTCATGTTTCGTAATCAAACTTGCTATTTCCATGGTCTTGAAACCGAAAATATTTAGAGGTATATACTTTATAATAAATTTTCGTACTTTTGTGATTAATTTTCTACTTTTAATTAAATAGTTCACTTTAATATAGTCTAGTGCTGTGATGGAGTTTTAATTATCCTGAAAAATGAAAGCATTATTATCAGGAATAATTTCAAAGTTCTAAGAAAACTTTCTTCATATTTCTTTATTATACTAATGGAATTCTGTTTGTCTCTTGTTTTACGCCTATTTGGGATATAGAGGAATATTAAATACAAAAGAAGTATTATATGAAGTTTGCACAAATCTCTAGCTTCTAAATTAGGGGCTCAAGTTTATTTGCAGAATTATCAACAATAATTCTTGTAGTGTGGTAGTAGGGCGGAAAAATTCGAAGCCTTAGTAAGAAAAATACTTGATTTGCCCTCTTCTCACTGGGTGATTTTCTCTACAAAACATGAATCATAATATCAACAAAAATACCAGCTCAAAGAAGTTTGTTTGATTTACTTGTTGCTTCTGGATAGAAACTTGGACCACAAATGGTATAAACAAACAGATGTCGCACGGCGAACAAGCCGATATTAACGAAATTTTTTGCCCTGGGATGCAACAAGGCGTCCCATACAGTCTGTTTTGTAAAAAGTGTATGTCATCATACACTGCTAGCGGATGTCAAAATCGCATACACTTTTTACAAGACAGTCTGTATGGGATGCCTTGTCGCGCAAAATTTTTTGTTAACATCGGGTTGTTCGCCCTGCGACATCTGTATGACTATACTAATTGTGCTTAGACAAAGGTTTATCCAGAAACTTGCAAAACTTCGATTTATCGAGAGTTACTATCAAAATGATTTTCCCAACTTTTCTTTTCTAACATACAAATATAGCACATATGCTGAGAAATAAGGCTAATTTTTAAAATTTAATAAGATTACAGTAAAAAAAAACCCCTATAAAGTTTATGCAAAATATGGCTCCGTCATTATTTTTATTTGCACTTTAAAAAGGCAACAATTTAATTGCCTGCCATTTAATTATAATAAAAAGTTTCGTTATCGCAAAATTCCAGGCAGCATTCTGGCAAAATTGTCTAATCCGGGAGATATTAAAGTCCAAGTCAAATAGATAATTAAACACATTTTTGGTGTTAATGGGAAATACTTATTCGCCGTCTGCCATTTCTGTCGCATTTAAATATCATCTACCAGTTCTGTACTTCCCGAAGTCGACCAGCAATTTGTAAATAAGAAATCCCCCAAGGCCAAGAAATATCGAAACACTCTAGAAAAACCCCTAAAAACAGAACAATGTAACGAAAATTTTTGACAAATTAAGAAGTCAGAAGCTGGAACTTATCAGTCAATCGCATCCTTTCATCCAGCAATGAGGCATAAATAACAAAAAGGGAATTTTCTAAATTCGCACCCTAACAGCAACAACAAAAGGAAATTTTCCGAAAGGATTTTTGCTAGTAAGCAAACTCTACTCCCATCGCACTTTATAGACAAATCGCTTCTCATACTGACTTTAACATGAGGAAAAATTTCTGCTCCCACCGATCCAAACTGATCCCATTACATAAAAAAAAGTCTCTCGCAGGCCTTTAATAATAATATGGCGATTTTTTTTGGTTTTGTTATTTCGGTTATGTTATCCTGAGAAAACGAAACGTCAGAATATAATGTAATGCTCGCTTGATATATTATGCTTACGCGAATATGTTCGTCATTGGTTGTTAGGTTAGGATTCATCCTCTGATTTTCTTTTACTTTCATATTACATACGTATATAATAAAAATATGGATTTTTTCTACTCATATTCGTTATGTCGACAGTGGATAGATATTATGCTACAATGCTTACATCAATTTTATTATATTGAAGTACTAAAAAAGAGGAAAATTTATAAAAGAGCAATTCTTTCGTGGCCATCTCCGAATACTTGGTTTTCTTTTATTTAGGTATCGACTTGCCTCCGAATACGGAAACTCAATCGAGTTTAGTGATTTATGGGATCGACTGCAGACTGAAGGCAGATGTTGTGGTGTTATGGGACCGCAAGTAAGTATTAAAAACATGATTCTATAAAGCATATATACAAATAGGTATTGTGGATAATCACACAACAAGCAACCACTAAACATTATCCTCCTATATCGTTAAATGTTTTGGGTTACTTTGCTTTTTATAATATATGTATGTTGGGTGACGACATCAAAGTCATAAAATTTTATTCAGTAACAAATCGCACTAACAGCGCCATCGTTATTAAATTATTTTCCCAAGGATATGTTCATACATTATATCGCCAGTAATATGATACACTTGTAAATCACTCGCCATGAAGACATTTTTCTTATAAAAATTACCAATGTCAATTTTAGTTTTGTTTGAACGATTATAGATCAATATTTATGAAAATTGAAAAAAATATATTTCAGGCACCATAAAATAAATTTGATATACAGCCAGATCCTTATCCAAATAAATTTCTTAGTGTTACACCTGGCAGCACTGGCCTCTTGCCCTTGCAGGAGGAGAATAGAAATCAGAAGAGTAGTTGATCGTGAAACCTGACAAGGGCAAGTCGCCTTAAAAATAAGCCTGCGCAAGAAGACGAGACAAACCTGGAATTTAACCAAGTTATCCGGAGTCTAACATTATAGAAATAATTAATATTTAAACTTGAGTTTGGTTACCGTGTAAGGATGGATTTTTAAAGATTTTCCCTGATTTTTGAAAATACGCGTTTTTTTTGCACCGCTTATTAATTCTACTCGTAAAATGTCTTCACATTGCTGTAGATCAGTATTTCCTAACCTTTGCCGTACCACTGCGAGTTGCATCACTGCATTAGCGGATTGAGTCTCTTGACTGAATTCCATAAGTAAGTCTCGCGTTAAAGATACGTTTAATAAATTGAAACTGAATTAAAGAAATTATATTTTTACAGCTAGATTCGACCGAATTCTTTTTGGTGACAAAATATTAATTTACAAATTAATTAATTTGATAGGATTTTTCAACACTGGCCGGAAACAGGACATACCCAACATCGTGTTGCTCCTCTTCCGATATAGCGGATCAGATATCGGTTTCAAGACGACCGTTAGCGTCGGCTGTGGTATTTCGAAATGATGAATTAAATGCACAACAGAAGAGCAATTTATCAGATATAGCGGACTCAGCGTGGAACCATGTGGTGTCCGAGAGTCGTGAAACAAAAAGTGTTCCAACATGTAAGGCTGTTTTTCCCCAGGTAATCAATTTTATAATCCTTAAAATTCATGCAACCGTTTTGTGAAAAAAAAAAGTTTTTTCTGTCTACTCACACAGTTATAAGATATAACGTCTATATCTGTAGATTTTTCAACTCGGTAACCATTAAATTTATCTACAAATACGAACACATCGTAAGAAGATACACTAGAAAGCTGAAAAGAAAAAAGAAAAACTCCATTTTCATGACTCTCTTATATGTTATTAGCAACGAAAAACGGAAAAGAAAACTTTTTGGCACAAGCACGTAGTTTTCCTCCAGCGTAACCTTATGGGCGTAAGAAATGACTTCAATTAGACTCATAGAGTAATTAAGCTCGTTACGTTTTATGGTAACAGCCAGGTACAATAGAGGCAAATACCTTTGAATCGTATCTAAAAGAGGAATTCATTTAAATTATGTGGCTATATGTAGCATTTTTATTCACCTAACGGATCCAATGCTTTCATAACATTGGTGCGAAGATAAAATTGATGATGAAATATGTTACTCAGTATCCGTAAACCTGATTACAATAATTATAGACAAACGGCGACACTTTTAAATTGAGAGAAGAAAATTTATCGACATTTTGTTAATGTTGTACATCACATTGAAACATGGTCGACCTGAACAGAAATTAAATTCAAGGCAACGTTCTAATAACTGTCATAAAACGTAAAGATTTTATTAAATTCAAGCAGTTTTTTAGACAAAACGTTCAGTTTTTTTAGTACACCAATCTTTTAAGTCCAATCAACTTATTTGACCGAATGTGTAGTAATATCTATAGAACTGTTGATGGGTTCCATACCTTAAACATGTTACAATCAAGAATTTTTAATCCATATAAAACTAACAATGCCAATGCTATAAACAAGAAAATTTTTGTGAATTTGCGAAGGCCAAGGCTAGGAATTGAGTCTGATGATGTTACTGTTTTGATTCTGAGTTTTTTAAGGAAAACATTATAAAACGAAAACATTTTTTATAAAAAAATACTTTGTTTTTTTTTTTAAAAAGACATTTTCTTATGGAAACAAAGGAAGAATTATATCTGAATAGAAACGAAAAGGAGACGACCGGTATACTCGTCGCAATATAAGAAAAGAAAACTGTATTCAAAAAACACACCACAATAATAATAGGCTCCCGGTAAAGACTTATAAAAACTGGAAATAAAAAAAGGGTTAATGTATCCATCATCTTTCGAATAGAATAATTTATCAAACATTCATGCCATTAATTTAAATCAACCGACAACAAAAATCCTTTCATCGCGAATATAAATGGAGAGCCTTACATAATACAATTCACAACAATATTCTCGTACACCATAAAATAGCATATAAACATAAAAAAAATATATGGTATTTGGCGATTTCTATTCACATAAACGTTAAGTCACAGTTTAAAATGATTTTAAGTGCTGTGAAATGAATTACTTGCGAAATATTTTACGCTTCACTAGCATATGCTGCAGCAATAATTCGACTTAAAATTAATGTTTCTTTTTTCGTCGAATTATTGCTGCCATCGACAGAGGAAATTGTTAATTTAATGGTGTCACTTTGTTGAAAAATATATACAGTGAGAAACATAAGAAATCGATGTTAGACCAAGGAATCAGCAAAAGGTTCATTTTATGTGAAATATAACTAAGCTATTGATTTACAATGCTTTAAAAGACCAATTTATTCTTTTCAAATTATTTATGTAGTTCTACTTCTAATAACTTTTGGAAACTGAAAATATTGAAGCTTCATTAAAATTAGAAATAACAAAAAACTTGTTTATTATTTTAAAACACATAATTAGATTTTGGAAATTAAAACTGTGTTTACTTTCAAATGGAAAACGCCAAACCCATCCGCGTAGTATATACTCAAGCACTTTGGTGTGTTTCATTTTCTGTCCAAAAAAAACTCTGTATTTTACAAAATATTTTTAACGCCATTCGTTACAATTGATTTAACAATGAATAATTTTTTTTTTTTCGCTAACAAATTACAAACTTTTCAATGAAACCATCAAAACTTTTAATTGAATAAAGTGCACTTCATGCTTTTTGTTGTATATAATAATTCCATTATGACTTAAGACCGATAAAAAGCATTCCAAACTATTTCATTTTCTCTAAATTTCTAGAATTTTAATTCGAGATTATATCATTCCAAAAAGTCCAGCGTTAGAACCCCTCAGCATCAACATTTTGCATAACTCATCAGAGCCTCAAATCCACAAGGAAGTTATTCTAAAGCCAAATTATTTACAAAATGTTAAGTCATAGGAAAAACTATTCCCATATAATCCCGCCTTCACTTTTACAGCCTCTTCCAAAACGCAATAAACGACATTTCTCTTATCGTGGGACACCAGAATTTTTGTACCCATTCCACATAGCACTCTTTCGGTTCTGTGTGAACAATTACAAAGTACATCGAGTAGTACGGGGTGAAACTTTCGAGAGGAAAATGCCGAGTTACATTCAAATATTTTTATTAGTCCTCCGTTCATCTGGTAGGATACAACATACTGTTTTGCTGAAGCAGAATTCCACAACTCTGACTTTATACGAAAAAGTTTGTAAAAAAAACCACAAGAAAAATCAACTCTCAGAACCAAGGTGAGAAGTAAACGGAAGGCAATTTTCCCCTATTGCACTTTAATTCAATTGCCCGAAACGTAGACCAAATTAATCGTCAACCGAATTCATTGAAATTCTAATAGGGGTGAACAAGAAGCCGACGTAGAATTTCTGCGGCAGAGATTTTATTTCAAATTCCTTCTTCCAGGATAATATTTCACATTCCTTCTCTATTTCTTACTACCATCAGAACGACGACGTTTATCACGATTCGCTATATACATACAGTGCACAGCAAATATACAGGATATTCAAGGCGATGAGATAATTTAAATTTCGACTTCAACTGCAAAATTTCTGCTCACTAAGGCCATTCCATCGAAATTTAATCTTGCAAAGACATTTTAAGAAGCTTTTTTTAAAATTTGACCAGAAATTAGGCGTGGTCTCCGAAATTCATTTTACTTTATAAATTGCGGTAAAATATGGTATCATATTTTCCAAAATAAGTTTGGTCTGTTTTAATTGAAATCCTTGTAAACTTGGTTCAGATACATTAATTTATGGTCATTTTGATTAAGGTACACAGTTAAAAATAATGCCTCAATTCCAACATTCAAAGTTGGACATTTTCATAATATTTTTGTTGTAACATTCTCTATGTAAATTTCACGAAAATTGTGCCAAAAATAAAGCACTCGACCGATTGAGCTGAAATTTAAAAAAAAAACACTTTTTGTCAAGCTGAGCATTTCTATTGATGCCCAGAACTTTTCATCTACCCTTTTGCATGAAGAAAAAAAACTGATATTAAACTATAGAAGTTCAATTATGAGAACTTATTTAAACAAATTCACATGTTATGTAAAGAAAACACAACCTGTGTCAATAAAGGATTCCAATTTGCAGTCCAAAACAAACAAACATGACACCACATGCCAATAACTTTATTCAAGCAACAATCCTACGAGAAAAGCAACTTTATTTCAACCGTGAAAATTTTAATGAAAATTAAACCGTCATTCACCATATGTAAATTTACACATCCCTTAATGTTTTTTTACCGCCTTAGCAAATGTGTGTAACTTTTAACCTCAACGTGCTGTGCCTATCGCTGAAAAGTGCCATCTCCGGAATTATTAACTGTGTTTGCTAAAAAGGCTAAAACACTACGTACACATACATATCCAAGCAATTAAATGAAAGAATAGGTTCATTTTGACATTTGAACAGTTCGAAATTCCGAGAATGAAAATCAATCAATGATTTCCCCAATAGCCCCGAGGATTCCAAATATTCTGACCTTTTTCCAATTCAAGCAACTAATCCGAAATCGATTGAATAAACACAGAATCACATGTGCATCGCCATGGAACAGCAATGGTATTTATACAACTGAATGTACACAGGAATGTTCAATGTCCTTGTACCAGGATTACAGATAGATAATTATCTACTCGTTATAAGCGTATATCCTGTGGATGAAATTCCATGTTATGCAAAAATTGTAGCACGTTTTTAATCCTGGTGATAAAAGTTCTATTTTACTAAACTTTTCAATTATTTACCGGAATTATGAAAATCGCAGCTTAAGGAAACATGAATAATATTTTGATGAGAATATTTTTTTAGAGACAACTTTTATCTAATTGTTATACGAATTTCAAAACTGAACTATATATATGTGTAGATAAAAAAAATACACGGAGCTTTTCACTCATTACGTACCTAATATTGATGCATAATGAATTTTTTTCATCACAGCATGATTAAAAACATTTCATATAAACTGAAAAACTTTTTCTTTTTGAAATTTTCATTAACAAGAATAAAGATATGATTCGATTGAAGGAAAATAACTTCTATTTTCATTGTAATAACATTTGATTCTATTTCACAGGGATGCATTGATAGAATAGTGGCATGGCTGAGAAATACTGCTGATATACTATTCGTTCTTGGATATTGTGTGATAGCGTTTCTTAAGTTATCTTTTCTTGGCATTTTACGGTACGAGATCCGTGAAATGATACAAAAAATTAAATTACTTCAAAATGAAACGCAAAACTCAATACTGGAGCCTGAAATCGAACAACAACAGTTAACACAGGTAATAATTACAAATATAGATATGAACTTTTACTTCCTTCGCTTGTTCGGTTTTTAGGAAAAAATTTTAATTAATCAAAATAAATATAAAATTTAAAACTGATTTCTCGACACAATTTAAAACTTAAAACTTTTAAATTTCATTTAACAACATACCTTTGTTTGTTGTTAATTTTTAGGTGACCAGCACATCAATAAATGGTGGTTTACATACGGAGCCAAAAGTTGGAAATCGAGACCGGGAACGATCCCGGATGAGTTCGGGTGAAAGTGAACGAGAATCTCTGCTGGTACACGAGAATCCGCCACCTCGATATCTAAAAAATAAGCATCTTTATGGTTGTGCGGATACGGGAGCGCCGGGCGGTGAGTCGGATACAAATTCAAATTGTGCGCTTATAGTGGAAGATGCTAGCGCCGCAGCAGCTGCTAAATCAATAAATGGCAATAATAACTACGAGCTAACTGAATTTGATACAAAAGCGCCAACGTACAGGTAGCATAAGAAACGCATAATTGTATAAATACATACTAAATGGTTTCTTTTTTAATAACTATGTATTTTTATGCTTTTCCTTTTTGCCGCACTTTGTCTTCCTGTTGCTGCCAACACAACTTCATATTAACTAAAATACTATTTTTTTGAAAAAATATATATTTTCAAAAATATTTTATATATCAATAACAAATACAATAATTGTGCTGAAATTTACATAATCTCCTGCTCCGTCCAATATAACTCCATTTTACAACATTTATACTAATTTTTTTTTTTTTTTTTTTTTGAAAAAAAAATCTCATAAAACGATTCAAATTTATAAAACCGATCCTTGATCAAATGATATCCCTTCAAAAATTCTTTTATGTTTCACATTGGAAATCACAAAAATGTGAAAAAAACAAAACATTTTTTAATAGAAAATCAAAATGGCCGTCGTTATGAGAAATACAGAAATACATGAACAAATCGCGCAGCGAATCGGGTCATATACTTTGTACAGAATACATATAGGATCGGGTCATAAAATCCAAGAGAACACATCACCTGAAACAATGACATTAAATGAAACGCTTTTGTAAACTTTTGTAAAAAGCAACACAGATTGTAAAACAAAACATCCGAAAACGAAATCATCATACTATGTAGTCACCTTCTAAATCGTATATGTATACGAAACGACATTTGTTTTAGAAAACAAATCATTAAAAAAAACATTATAAAATCAATCTAATAAGCACATATTTAAAAAAAAAGTAGCATTAAACCTATAAAAGCACAGTGAATCACTTGATAACAAACTGCTGAATAACGCAAGCAATGCAATTTATTACGTTAACGGCTTCTACTATAAAACGACACACACAAATACACACATACTCCCACACAACAAAAACACAAGCGTACACAAACACACACACACACTAAAAAAGTTAATCAAAACAAAATAATATACATACATACATTTACACAGTTACATTTTAGTAAAATAACATAATTTTATCAGTGATACAACAATCCAACGTCAATACCACCCCCGCTGCAACAAGCTTCACCACCACAGTCACCAACACTGCAACCAATACCAACCCAAATACCAGCCTCACGGTCAGCATCGCCAATGCGAGGAAAAAATCCACCTATCCGCCACGTACAAGAAGAACAACCCTAGCAGCGTTAAGTAGTACTTACCTGATGGAGGTGTCAACGGTACAATCGCTTCAACACAAATACACAACACACCAACCCAAACACAAACAAAACTAATAGTAATGCACACAAAAAACATAGTAGAAAAGTTATCAAAGAAAAATATAATAATCAGGATGCGGCATTTAATCGAGCATTTCCTCCATGACAACAAATCCGATGTACGTATTTGAAGTAATTAACTGCAATTTAAAAAAAAAGATAATAATGCTTAGTGCACATAACACTAATGATAATCTAGAGATACTCTAGATCAGGAATGCCCACTTTTACACAAAACACATGCATACAATTCATACATACACACATCCATTTATATACACAACTACGCTAGCTATTTCACCTATACAAACGCTCTTATAACTGCTTCGTAAAAAAAATCTCACGATTTTAGAATCAATTCACTTTATTCTAGATTCCTCCTAGAACAGAGTATGAAATCTAATACTAAATCTTTTCAATCACAAATTGTAGCCAAATCCTAATTTGGACGATGCACTTCTTACAGTAACTGTAGCCCTTCACGATTTTTGCTATCACTTAAAGAACTTTAGGTTCAATTTCACTCTAAACGGACTTTAGGTTCAATTTCACTCTAAGCGGACTTTACTTCCCCAGTTTTTAATTTATTTATCTAATCTGCTAACGTTTTCCTAAAAAAGTTCGAATTTTCAAACCCACAAATTTTTCTTGCAGGAACCCACAATTCTTAGCTACGCCCTGAACACATTCCTATTGTATTTCAAACCGTTGAATCAAAAATTCATGTTCGTATATAATTATTGTCAAAGAAATCAAATCAATAAACGAATTTCATTTCAAATCAATTTAATCCCTTCCCTATTCTGATTATATTTTTCTAAAAATTTTCTCAATCCAAATCACAATTTTGCAAGTTTTTTTCGAAACGCAAATGATTTTCTTGTTTTTATTCCGAGTTTAAGGGGTTTTTTTAGTTCTGTCTCTTGTTTTGTCGCTTGGGGAGAAAAAGGAAACCGAAAGTCCTAATCTAAAACACATCAAGCACCTGGCTTGGTTTCCGGCCGGATACACACTTATCCTCGTATCTGCTCTACTCCCAACGATGAAACTCGTTGTACCTGGTTTCAATACAAGACATTTGGGGCAACCACAATTCACTACCTTTACTCACGCCCTCATCCTGATTTCATGGGTCCGGGGCCATTAATTCGATTGAATAAACATTTACCCTATTTAGATGAGAGGTGCGATATGCAGATAGAAATGCTTGGTAAAGGGACAATGTACATGAAGTGGTAGGAGGAAACGTGAATGGATAATGTCTCTCGTTTATTTGAGAAAATTTCTGATCATATACTTGTAATTACCATCGTCATTCAATGTCCTTTGCTATCAATCGAATTTATTGATTAATGTTGAACATCGTTAAGCTTTAAGCGATCCAAACTTTTTCATTCAATATTCTATGGTTGTGATTTGATTCTCTTGAATCGCTTGATTTCTTCAAAATTGTGAAATATCAAAATTCATCAGAAGCAATGGTGTAAATTTTAAAATTTCTCGGTATTTTTATATTTAAAAAAAAGTAATTTAGAATGCCCGCCCTATTCCCCTCTTTTATCATCTAAAATTAAAGGAAAACCTTAAAATTTTATGTCTACAATTATCGATTTTTACTAATTGTAATTGAAAATCTTTATCCCCAAAACTATATTGCCCTTATTGTATCCAAATTATGTTCGATAATTTCCTAGTTACCTACCGCCATTTTTAAGAACAAAAAATATTTGGTTTACTAATATTACCTCTGCAACTATAATAAAACAATCAAGAAGTCGTTTTATTTAATCTTTAATAGTGTTCAGCAATGGAAAAATTTATGTCAATCAAGGCATGCAAAATTCCCCTCTTTAATTTTGCAAATTTGAAGATAAAATGTAGTTTGTAGTGATAAAAAATTTAATTTTTTTATTACTATGTAGAAGCATGTCCCCTAACCATTAGTAAATGTTTACGTAGTAAAATTTAGTATATTGAAAAAAATATATAAATGGTAAAAATATTCAAAACTGGTTTTTGTAACTTGAAATAACTGGAAAAAAAACTCAAAAATTTGAATGTTTCTCTAAAATGGCATTGGATTAGTCATAAAATTACCTTAAAAAAATTCCATACAAAATTTATAAAAAAAACTTCATTTCAAATAAGATTTCTCAACATTACCTACATTGTTGCAATGTACACACAATTCCATCTTAGTATGAAACTGAATAATTTTGTTGAAATAACCACCGAAACCATTAATCGGAAGAATTTGAAAAGAACAAATATTTTGATCAGCATTTCCGTCACTCACGTAAAAAAAAGTAATATTCATGAAATCCATATTTTTGAGTGTGTCCAAACCTCGTATTATCCGAGGCTCAAATAATTGTGCCACCATTTTTCAAGTGATGTTCGAAATTGTGTTCTGATATTATGAGTTACAGAACATATGCATAAAATCACTTTATGTAACAAGATTGAAACAATATTAAACTATCCTTTATTCAAAGTAATAATATTCGTAAAAATATTGTTATAATAACAAATTTTCAATCAGTTGATCTATCTGGTGAGCTCAGATAGAGCGTTAATTGTATAGGTCACCAAAAAAAATGTTTTTTTTTCTTTATCAGACAGCCGTTCATATCGATAACAAGCAAACACGTCCAGAACACAGCTAATCGCTATGAAATTTACTTATTGAAAAATCTTCAATTTGGAAGATACTTTTAAAAATTATTTTTAGAAATGTTTCCCAACAAAAAAATGTAATCGTTTTTGAAAACTTTTGCAGGCTTCTGAACGCTCCCACAGTAACTAAAATCTGACTACGGTATTACTTGGAGCAGTTATTCGGTGACCGATGGCGAAAGTATGGACGACATCGACCAAGCAGGAACCGAAACAGAACACCACGTGGTGAGATACGTGGTGAACAAGGTGTCCGTTTTTGCATCGAATCGATTGATGGTGGAGAGTGTGAGTGTGAGGACATTTAAAATCAAGAACATTATCGATTATAAACAAAAAAAATTACAATGAAATAAGTTAAACCATCTAACAAAAGTGTATAGATAAATAATAATAAAATTAAAATTTTAAACATTGAAAACATACAAAATATTAACAAACCTTCATATAATCTAAAAAAAATGCATAACCAACAATTAAAGAGACTTTTAAAATAAAGAATAAGTTATCTACCTTTAAACAAATGAACTAAATGATGTTGAAAGTCACAATGTCATCTCAATAAAAACAAACTAAAAAATCAACAAAGAGTGATTGAAAATACAGTCAGCTTTAATGTTCAACAATATACTCATCAATCACCGGAAAGTGCAGTAAGTCAACCGAACCACGTAAATCAATAATCATCACACGTAGTCGAATATGTAGTTATAAACGCAGAAATGACTCAATCAAAGAGAAATAGGGCCAAGGGAGGTGTAAGTCACTAGCTGTTCCAAAAAAAAGTAATCAAACCAAAAGTACATATTAACAGGAAACACTGTTAAATCAACAAAACAACAGAGAAAAATTACCAAATCTCATTAAATTGTATTCAATACAAAAATATAATTAAATTTTAGTTATAACTCGTAAAATATATATTCTAAAGAAGAATCATGCAAAAAGGATATAAATATGTAGGTCTAACCGAAAATAATAAAATTACAACTTACTACAATAGTTGATGTATCTCAAAAGAAAAAATATATTTCTATTATTTAGCTTAGATTAGTTGTTACGCATAGCGAATAAGTTTTAAGTGCAATATGTATTTATTTATACGGACTAAGTATCGTATTGAAGTTATAATAAAATTAGTATTATTTTTAAACTTCTTTTGACATATACAGCAAAAACCCCGCATAGTCCGGCTTCAAATATTCCAAATTCACTAAGTTCGATTCAAAATCTTGCGATACGATATTTCATTTTTTCGGGCGTTCCTGGTTTAATGTGTAAGCTATGAAGTACATGTACGATTGACCAGTAGCCGTTTGTAAACTTTTATGTCAAATTCACTTCTATGATCTATTAGTTTTCGATTATTTTCAAACAGCCGGGAAAATCGGTGGAACCAATTATTTATCCGGACTATGCGAAAGTATTTTATTAACACAAAAAATTGTATTTCTTTAATACTCGTATTATTGTAGTATTTAGACAATAAACAAATTATTAAAAGAAATTATATCTGATTTGTAAATAATTAAGGAAAAACTTTTGTCTTGTATTACATTTTTTACAATAATTTTTTAATAAACGTTTATTCATTTTTTTTTTTTGTTGTAAATAAAACAAAGAACGGACATCTTATTAATCTTAATTGGTCAATCAACGCATTCGAGTATACATTTTACGGAATTTTAGTCAGGCTTTTTTGTATGTAACAAACTTAGAAGCAACTCCAGAGAAAAATCGAATACATAAACGAATTTACTAATCCAAATTACATTTTTATAAATAGGAAGCCTTAATTTTGTTAGAAATTAGATTTAACTTAAATTAAAACCGATGTGTAATACAACTTTAACAGAATTTTTACGTATTTTAATTGTATTTAAAATACCTGATCATTTAATCGCCTGAAAAGGATATATTCTATTAGCCCCAAAATTCGTATTTCATAAAATACAATTATCCTGCAGATTTCAACTTTACAAATTTAATCAAGCTTAAAGTAAGGCCCGAAATTATAGCTATTGTGCAGACAAGAACAAAGATCAATTTTTGGATATATTTTTTAATAAATTTTGCGATTGGGAGTTTTTCAAAAGCATACGTTATGAAGAACCTACGCTGCGCACACTGCGTGCAAATAATTTCTAGTAAATATGATGACGAAAACCTTTTTTTAAAGCAGTGTGGCAGCCTTTACAGATCATATTTACTGAAAAAAATCTTTTTTTTTATTCCACTACACAAAGTTTAGAAATACTGTTTGAAGACTGCCTACATTTTTATAATTTTTCATTGTGAAAAATTCCGTCAAATGTAAATAAACAATGCTATTAAGTAAAAAAACGAACCATAAATTAAATGCCTAAAATAAATTAATATAACTAAAATGTATTCACGTTTTTAGCCTTTTACATATCCATTTTGAATTAAAACGTGTTTAAATAATTTATTTTTGTTTAATTAAGGAATTGATTATATATATTTAATGTAAAAATTAAAAAAGAGTATTATAAATATTATTACAAATTCATTTATTAAGCATCTCATTTGCTTTATTCTTAGGAAGACTTTTGTAAAAAAAAATATAGAAAAGTTTTAAAAAAATAATATAAAATATCAAAAAAATAAAAAAAATATAAAGGAAATAGTGACCAGCTATTTTACCTTATGAAGAGATGAAAGCATAAAAAACCAAAGAGAAACCAAGCTTTGTTTTTATAAGTGAAAGAGCTTAAAAAATAGTGCCTCGAATTTGTTTTAAAATTTATGTTTGAAATCTTGTCAAAACCATTTCAGTTTTTATTTCACTTAATCACCATTGATTAGCGATTTTCTCACAAATAAATTTGAGAAAGGTCAACCGAATCGATAATTTCATTCATCAAAACGTTTTCAGTACATGTTAAGTACTTTACGTATTTTTCATTTAAAAATTCAAAATGTTAACTATCACAATAATATTTTTAATGAAGATTAAAAACGATTGTATAGTAAACTTTTAAGACTTTTAACAATAAAAAAATCAACTAATTGATCAGACTTTCATTTCGATTAAGAAATAAAAAACTATCGGTTCCATGAAAAAATGTCGCTTAGATATTCCGCGCTTTGGTCCGTATAGCTTTCTTTTCAGAAATAATAATATCCCATGAAAAAATTGCATCAGTCTTAATACACCGGATTTAAGCAAATTTTAATATACAGAATTTATATAGAAACTAAATTAAATCGATAGCAAACAACTCGGCTGCCATTATGGTGGGTAAATTAAATTAATTGGTAAAATTCCTCTGTTGGTATTAAGCTTATCAATAATAAAAGACCACTTCGTTTATAGCCTAAACAATGATAAATTGATAAGACAAACCAATTAGGCCAATTATAATAAAATATCATTAGCACATATTTAAATAATGTAGGCAAATATATCATCACACAAGTCAAAAATCGGGAAAAATAGGAAGGCTATAAAGAAAACCAAATGACAAAACATGTCATTCATTTGGGCACATCAACTAACTAAAATTGATTATTTAACATAACACATTTTTCCTGTGCAATGAAGAATACAATCTGTGTGTAGCACAACAAGAATCATAAATCAAAGATTGACAACATTAATAAAATCTTATACAAGAAATTTAAGTAATTGCAATGGTTATCATACTTAAAATCAATGGAAATCAGTGGTTTTTAGTTCAGTTATAAAAGATGAGGAAATACATATCTTCATCTGTTCGAAAGCTTTAAAAATATAGCTTTAAAAAAATCATTTTTTCAAGTTTGAGAAACTGCCCTTATCTCCACCGAGAATTTTTTTGGAATTCCTTATATTAAATATTCTTTAGATGGCGGAAAATTTAAGGAGCTCTTTTAAAATACCGAAACTTTGAAGACCTTTTTAGGATTCCCATCTTTAGTAGCCATTAATCTGAACCTCCCCTCTAGTTACGGTTCTAACCATACGTATTTCTTATACTCATTTGTACAAGAAACTATATGATTTTAAACTAATAAAAAAATCTTAGGTTTGATTAGAAAATGCATCAAAACTAAAATTTCTTTACGAGTAAAGCATTTTTTTTACTATAATTGCTCCAAATTTACATGTGCTTCCGTAATAATTTAGGACAACAATTTTGAAGTATAAATAAAACACTGTTTGATAGAAATCTTAAAAGTTTATTTATACAATCTAAACTCTAGGAACCGTAAACAAATTCTGTTGTAAATATGCTTCGCTTCCTTTATACAGAAGTATGATAAGAAGAAAACAAAGTAAAAATACCGAAAACTAAAAATTTAAAAAACCAAAAAAATGAGAGTTTTATTTAAGATAAAAAAAAGTAGATAGATATTTTTGCATACCGAAATATGTACCAAAGTGTAATAAAAACCAAAGACTCCCTTTCCAAAAATAAAAAAAAATCCCTTTAAATTATTGATAGAATGTAAAACTAATAAAAAATATTAAATAGAGAGAAAAAATAGCAAAGAATAGAAATTTGTAATGTGAACCAGTTTCTCATTATCACAACCATTACAACATCAATTACTGTTAGACAGACACATAGAATAATACATAAAAACCAATATACTCTCCACATAATTATTCGCAACATACAATTCATTAGTTCACAATGTAAATACAACTTTTTTATGATTAGTCAACGTACAAAAAAAAATTGAAAAACGTCTTTGCAAGAATGCCAAAACATGTTTCCGCAAAAGCATTGCAAATGTGTGCCAAGCGCATAACATTTTATTTCATAAATTTCTCTAATTTTCAATTACAGTAAAATCAATAGCTGAATCAATAGCTGAATTAATGAAACACCACGTTTTACCATCAATTTGCGGAAACTTGTCGTTTTGGAAGGTACCGTGCAATATTGATTTGCTATGATTTATATCAATTAAAAATCCCAAGTATTATAATTTTTAAAATTAATAATAATTACCAAGGAATATATTATATATAACTAAACATTGGTTTTTTTCGCATTTCAAATTTGAATGAAAAAAGGGTGAAATAAATATAGAACGTAATTTTATAATTAAGTAAGCTTGTTATTTCGTTTATAAATTTACCCTTATATTTAATATCGTTATTACACAATTATTTATCATCAAAAACGAATGTGATTAAAAATTAATGAATAAATTTAAATTAAATTAAACCAAAAAAAAAAATATATAGAAATTTAAAACTGAAACGATAAATAGTAAAACATAATTAAAGTGAAAACCAAACACACCCATACACAAAATACGAGAAAAAAAAGTTAATAAATTCATGTAAATAATGAAGATATTTTAAAAATTGTAAACATTTAAAGTTGTGACGTTATTTCAATAAATCAAATAACATCATGTAAAAATAAATTTTAAAAAAATAAAAAATAAAAATAATAAAATAAAAATGTAAAACTACTTAAAATTTATATATAAAAAATCTCAAATAAACTAAATACTAAAAAGAAATAAATGAAAATCACAAATAAATGGAACACACTTGAGTAAAAGATATGAATGAAATCGGAATGTATTACAGTAAAAAAAAACCTTTAGACGTTTAAAAATATATTATTTAAAAATAAAAATTAATTATGATTGTTTCTGGTGTTATGTTTCTATTTCACGGTATATCACTTTATCTCCATTTTCAGAATATCCTACATTTTTTGAGTGTAAAACTGGGAATATCATTTTCATATACCATAAAATAAGTGGAAAATTCTAAGCCTTCCCAGGACAATTGAGTAGCCACCATGTTTCTAGCAAGGATCTGTCAATGAAATACCTTAAGCTAATTTTAGACTTTTCCGACCCCCCCCCCCCCCCACCCTCTCCCATCCTCTTGAATTTTAGATTTACATTCGATTCTTCAGAATCAGTTTAAAAAAACAGTTTTCAATTTTGCTGCCGGAAAATTAATTTGAAAAAAATTGGTGACTTACCTTCAAATCGTCCTCGACCGCTGTGAGGCATACATCAAGAATAGAAGCGCCTACGACTACCTAAAATGTTTTGGACGAAAATATTATAACTGGTTGCAACCCATAGACGAAATTCTAAAGGAAATAGCATAGAGAATAATGAAAGATTGAATTGCAACTATGTATGTGTTTTATTTATTCAGTGTCAGTGATAGGATAATTTATAATTTACGAACCGGTATATCATTCTTTGGGACGTTAATGCATTTTTCATCATGTTTGTGATTATGAGATCTTAACATTTCGAAATCCTTATCGACATTTTCTGAGCCCAAAGGTTTTTTGTCAGCCGACTCAGTTGTTGATAACGATGCTAAATGAACTGAAATTTCTGAAGCAATACGAGCATTATTTTTTATCAGGGCAATATCTGAAAGCAAAATTTCAAAAACTTTAATACATACTTTAAAATATTGATTAAAAAATTTACTTGATTTCAGGCTCTTTCCTTTGGTTATTTCGGAAACTGCTTGAAGTACAAAAGGTGTTACTTCCTTCCCACTAATACCCTTTTCCGACGCCTGGGTCAATGCGTTTTTAATCGCAGCTGCTATTAAGTGCTCTGTAAAAAAAAATATAGTAATAAATACGTGAACAAAGTATTAAGAAATAAAAATATCGGATATAAAAACGATTTTTTTCCAGTTCAATGAAGATATTTCATTAAAATTCCAATAAAAAAACATGAGTAGAAAAGGAGAAAGTGTGACATATTTACCGAACAATGAAAAAAAAACGATTGATCCATAAAAAAATTACCTTCAATGGCGAACTCCTCTGGTATGGGGACTCCAATCAATACACCTGATCCCAAATTAATCTGCAAAGACGCTTGAATTAGCTGTGCTGCCTCCATGGCAGATTCCAAATTGTATGGAGCCTTTACACCACTTGACCTCGAATAAAATGCAGGAAAATCTCTTTCAGGACTCTGATATGATGCCACACAAACACCTTGAGTTTCGAGATACTCAAGCGTTCTCGGTATATCCAAAATAGACTTCACACCACTTGAAACGACGGCAATCGGAGTTTTTCCAAGCTCCATCAAATCGGCAGAAATATCAAAAGTCACATGACCCTCCCGATGGACTCCACCTGTACCAGTGAAAAGAAAGAAAATCAATCGTCTTACAGGTAAAATCGTATAGCGCTTACCTATTCCGCCCGTAGCGAACATTTTGATTCCCACCATATTGGCGATAACAAGCGTTCCCGCCACCGTCGTTCCCCCACTCTGTTTCTTGGCCAAAACATAAGCCAAATCACGTCGGGAACACTTCACAGCTTTCTGGCCACCTCCATCGTATCCCGATAATCGCTGCAATTCATCGCTCGTTAGCCCGACTTTAATCCTTCCATCAATGATGGCAATGGTTGCCGGTAGTGAACCCTTCAATAAAATCACAAGTTAGACATTTTTTCGCCTTTCGGGTTAGTATCATCGCTCTATCCCCAGGGAGGATGAGAGTTTATTAATTAAGTTATATAATATATAGGGTGTTCCAATGGCTTGGACTGATGTTCACAGAAAATAAGACAATGTTATTATTTCTTAAATCCTATTGGAATTTCTCGGCTTATAAGGTCTGCAAAAACAACAAAATTATATTATTTTTGCGGATGTTTTCACATCCAAATTTCCCCCCAACAGGTCGGACATGTCTGCCCTGAAAACCCACCAGGAGCCTGTTTCTGGTATGGAAAGCTGGCTCACCGTCATCAGAGCCTGCTTTGCCAGCTTCCATGCAGGCTTACAGGATTTTGGTGGAGTAAAACAGGCTCCAGATGGGTTTTCAGGGCAGACATGTCCGACCTGTTGGGGGGAAATTTGGATGTGAAAACATCCGCAAAAATAATATAATTTTGTTGTTTTTGCAGACCTTATAAGCCGAGAAATTCCAATAGAATTCAATGCTAAAAGGTCGAGTATAAACCATGAATCAGAAATGGTTCAATGGTTAAACACTAAATAGATTATTTCTTAAATTTCTTTTGATTTTATTGAATCATGTTATTCGGCACATGGCAATTATGTATGAAATATAATATCGCTCAAATATTCACAAAGACTTCGGCGACACACTTTCACTCGATAGTCAACATGTTTGATGACATCTCTGCATAATTGCCTCGCGATCCCACAAACATGCTTTATTATCTTATCCTTCAGCTGTTAAATTGTTGTTGGCTTGCTGACATAGACCTTACTCTTGAGATACTGAGATACACCCAAAGTCCAAAGGAGTGAAATCACACGATCTTGGTGGTGAAGTGCGCGAAATGCGCGAATCACAAAGTGTGCGGAATGCTTGTTTGAATGCCCATTTTCGTATTAGACTTCAATAACTTTAACACGAAGTTCGAACACCCGATAGAAAATCTATGGTCAAGGCGACCTAATTACCTGTCGTTGAACAATCTCTTCCACTTCGGATGCTGTTTCCAAATTATGCGGATACGGCATTCCATGCGTGATTATGGTGGATTCTAGCGCTACTACAGGACGATTCATCAGCAGGGCTTCGTGAACGCGGGGATGGATATCAATCAGATTACTGAAATTTAAATTTTCCATTGTTTTAAACAAAATTTACCTTTTAAATGTGAAAACTAAACAAATTACCTCAATTTCAAGAGTTTTTCAGGTCTTGTGTATTTACTGCGATGCAAAAGTTTTGGAAAAAAATCGATTATCCTTGAACACATCATTTCCAAAACTGAATTCTTTAGAAAAAGCGGTGAATATATTATATTGTTTTCAGAATAAACTAAAAATGAATATTATCGTGATGAAAAAAGTGAATTTCTAGATGTAAAAATTTTGTCAAAGAAATTAACATGTATCCTTCAAAATCTACTAACTAATGATCCCTATAATATAAAAAACTCTATGGATTTTAAGCAAAGATTGTCGACGATATCTTTAGGACCAAATGAAATTATGGTTAGTTTTGACATTGTATCTCTTTTCACGAACATCCCAGCAGATCTAGCTATTCAAATTGTTTCACAAAAATGGGATAAAATTTCAGGAATGACGAATCTTGACAAAACTAGATTTATGAATTTTTTAAAATTTTGTATTATTGACAATAATTATTTCTTATTTAACAATAAACTTTACAAACAGAAATTCGGTGTTCCGATGGGTAGCCCAATATCCCCAGTAATAGCTGACGTAGTCACACAACATATATTAGTGGACACAATGAAAAAACTGACTTTTGTACCAAAATTATTTGTTAAATATGTTGACGACATTTTTGCGATAATCCCTACAGACAAAGTTGATTACACCTTACAAACACTTAATAATTTTAATCCCCGCATACAGTTCACAGTTGAATTGGAAAAAAATAGCACCCTACCCTTTCTAAATATGCTTTGCATAAAAGAAGTTGACGGTAATATTATGACGAATTGGTACAAGAAGGACATCACCTCTGATAGAATTCTGAATTTTCATTCCCACCATCCCTACACCCAAAAACTTAACACGGCCGTTCAATTCATAAAACAGGTTCTAAATCTTAGTGATAGCAAATTCCATAACACAAATATCAAACATATTAAAGAAGTTTTATTTAACAACAATTACCCCCATAACTTCATTAAAAAAGCCCTTGTCATCGCTAGTCAGAATATAAATAATATCATCCCGCCCAACATAAGTCCTGTGAATGATCGATATTATCGCAGCATAACTTATGTAAACGGGATCACAGAACAAATTACTAGAGTAATTAAAAAATACACAAGCAATACCATGTTGGCTTACAATAATAAATTCACTCTACGCAATATTTTTACGAAATTAAAAGATCCCATCCCGAAACAAAAAAGATCAAACATAATCTATAAAATACCTTGTAAAGGCAACGAGGGAACAGGGGAACCCTGTTCTCTTAATTATGTTGGTCAAACGGGTCAATTTCTGGAAAAACGAATAATTGGGCATAAGAGTAGCCTAAAAAGAGCACGAGAGAATCCTCATCACACTGCAGTGGTAGAGCATTATCTCGAAGTTGGCCACACACCGGACTTTGATAACACAAAGATAATAGACACACAAAGTAACTACAATAAACGTTTGACAACTGAAGCTTTACACATCTACACACAGAACACATACAACAAAAAACGAGACACTGAAGACATGAACGCGATATATTGTGCTTTAGTAGAAGATATTCAAACCAATACACGCAAAAGAAAGAGAAGAGAAATAGACATAACTTAACCTATACTATCACATTAAAAACTGTTTGTTGCTGTACTGAACTGTTACCACAGTCAGCTGTTTCCTTTTTTCGTTTTTTCTTTTTTCGTTTTCTTCATATTTGCTTGTCAATTTAAAGTATATTTCATATGTTATTTATTTATTTATTTATTTATTTTAATGTAACATTTCGACAAAGTTTTTACGGCTAAATATTGACAGTTAAAACATATTATATTTAAATGATTGTTCAACGTAAGTCCCCTTTGTAAAAACAATATTTATTTTTTGGTGCTTAATAAAATATATTAAAAATAGGCCTCTGAAGATGAGCCAAAACAAGGCTCGAAACGTCAGGCTGGAAAATTGAACATTAATTTTTGTTTTATTTCCTAAAATTGGACCGCTAAGCCCGCCAAACTAATACAAATAATATTACACGGTCGACATATAATCAAATTTAGATGTAAAAATTTTATTGTTGCGATTTTATAACCATATTTCTATAATACACCCCATAGTTCTAATCCAGGAAACTTTTGTGCTCTTTTTAATACTCCTAAAATCAGATTACAAATATGGATCGTAAAAATTAAAAATCGACGAATGCTTTTATTAAATCATAGCCTCTTTGACCTCCAAAACTTCCAGTTTATAATATACTTTTCGAGGTTTGTGCTAAAACATTGAGAAATGTGAATTCTCCGTCACATTAGAAGGATGTTTCGGTATTTATGCTTTAATGTAAAAAGTTTCCGTTATTACTTTAATTTTTCTCATATTTCAAGAATCATAGGAAGATTCTTTTTTCATTTTGGATACTCTTCGCCTGACAAAAATAAAAGATGGTTACAAGCCCTTCAATAAACTAGACAACTTAGACTGTAAAGCCTTCGATCAATTCCGTGAAGTCTTTACGAATGAAGCATGAAAAATTTCTTGAATAGCGAAAAAAACAGCTAATAATGTATGTACTCAACAAACATATCATAAACTCGAAAATTTTCAATAACATTTTCTTGCTATTTTGTAAATAGTTCTGGGGAGTTCTGAGGAGCAACTTTACGTTTTTAATGTTACTCAAATGATAATAGAACCAGCACTGATAAACTGGTGATTATAAAGATTTTTTTTAAATAAACAGGGGTGCGTTCCTTTATTCCCGGGTAAAGTAAATGTTGGGTTTGTCAAAGTTCGAACAGCTGATTGCCAAAGTTGAAATTTTACCGACGTTAACTCTGATTAAAAGAACGCGATTTGGTTAACTTTGACAGCAGTGATGTGCACAACAATACATTAAAAATATGTCGGGCCAACAAATGCTCAAAGCAATCTTTTTGGGAGCTGCGGAATAAAATCCACCATTATCTTGCACAAAACTCATTCGAAACTACGAGACGAATTGACAGTTGATTGACAGTTGTAACCGTCTCGGTTAACTTTATCGCGTTCTTTAATTACAATTAAAGTTAACTTTCTCCAACTCAGCTCTCGAGCAGAGTTGAGAAAAGTAACTTTGACAGCTTAACTTTGGCATTTAGGAACGGCAGTAAAGTTTACTTAGCGTTAACCGTAGGCATTTAAGAACGCATTTCTGTTTACCGCGGTTAACCACGGTTAACCACGGTTAATAAAAGAACGCACCCCTGGCCATTAAATGTGTGATCAATATATTGATACGGTATCTAATCAATAATCAAACCAGTCGTTTTAATTTTAACCGCGACAGCATTAGAGGGATTTAATATTGATCGATATGAAATAATAGAGGCCGGAAAAGAAATCTTCGTCGATCAGTTTATAAATTATTGTCAAACTTTTATTCTTTATGTGCGGTTAAGTAATAAAAAAAATTGTGTCTGGTCATATTTATCTACTTAGTGATGGCTATTAAAAATCAGAAGCGACCATACTTTTATTAAACCTATATTTTTGGGTTTTAATTTAGATTTTTTTATATAGATTGCGAATAGTTGCTAGGAAAGCATAAAAAAATAAACTTATTGCCCTAGTCTTATTAAAATGTTCACAATCACGAATATCACTATGGGTTCCAATCTGAGTAGTAGGCAAACAAAAATCGATTAAATAATATTTCAATTCGGCAGACATTGAAAATCCTTTCGTATCATTTCTCTTAGTTAACAGTTTAAGTTTTAAATTCAATATTTCTATTTTGCTAATGTTTTATCCAATTTGTCGGATTTACGTTTGACATTTTCAACTATGGAAGGATTACCCAAATTGCCTGGTATGGATTTTGAGAATCGTTTGAAGAGTCACTACCATGTACCTCATTGCTTCGATGTAATAAATGGATATCCCTTTTTTCGTGCTCCGCCATGTGGAATTGGCAGTGGCCCAACTGGAGAACAAAGCATTGCATTTGCCGGGAAAGAAGATCCAACATTGTATCCAATACATTTTATCCAATACTATTTTTATTTTATTTTCTAAACTTCAGATATGATCCAGCTTTAACCTATGGCCGAGTTAAAACTATACAAACGGAACCTTTTCGACCCCATTTCGTTCGGTACGATAAGAAATGCTTGACATTTAAAGCATTCTTTAAGCAAAACATCCCTGAATCAGCAATTGAACTTTATCGAATAAGGCATGTGAATATTACTTATTTTCTGGAAGATGACACCATAACAGTAATGGAACCTGAAGTTCCAGTGAGTTACAATACTATTAATTTACTAGATCACACTTTTTAAGGGAATTTTCATTTAAGTTGTTTTTACTTTCTGCACTATACCATGTGCGCGCATTCGATAATCTCCACAATATTTTTACCTTGACGAATATGTTCAAATTTATTTTTGTTATTTAGAATTCTGGGTTGCCGCAAGGACGTCTCATACGTCGTGGCAAAATCGCAAAAAATCTTAAGGGTGAATGCTACAACTGGAAAGACTTTAACATCGGCATCGATTTAAAATTGAATGGAATCGTTTTCCATATAACAAACTGTGATCCATTTACAAAAGTAACATCTACAGATACTTTTCTAGCAAGTTTAACTAAATTACAAAACTATCAGAATTTTCTAGTGAGCCAAGGAATAGAACTAAATGAATCGGAATGTTCACCCATCGATCCCGTTACAGCAGACAGAACCATTAGTAAATTGAGAAGGAGACCAAGTTCAACATCAAAATGTTACGATGACAAATTAAGACGCTTCCTAGAATTTCAGGGAAAAGTTTTAAAGTTTGTATTTCGAAGTTAGAACAAAGATTGTTATTAATTTCCGCCCCTTTTGTTTAAGATTTGATTGCATTTTGGATGAAAGTGGCCGTCCAAATGGCGAAACTTTGACATATACTTTGTTTTATTATCTGGAGGACGACACTGTGTCAATAAAAGAGCTGAAGGAGAATTACGAAGGAAGAGATCGATTTCCAATGTTTCTGAGGCGTACGAAACTCCCAAAGAATTGGAAGGGAGTCCCAGGTAAAAATATGACTTGTTTTCTTCAAAAATACAAGCTAACTGAAATTTTCTTATCGTTAGTAAATTTCCCAAAAATCTATTTGGAAGTTTCGGAGCAGGAAATCACCGAATATTATTTGCCAAAGGACTTTTTAGTTGGAGAAACGATCTCCGTATTCGGAAAGCAGTTTTTGCTCCTTGATTGTGACCCTTTCACCAGAAGATACTACGAAGAAATACTGAAAATTAACCAACAGGAAAGATTATGTATTCAATATCCAAAGCACCCAGCGACTAGAAAAGTATCCATTTTGTAATTTCCAAGTTTTAATCTAGCAATAATAATTTTCTATCAATGCAGCAACTTCCGGTATATCTCGGTCTGGGCACACCTGAAGATTCTCTTGCATCTTATTTCCGTTTGATGCCAAAGGCTCCACGAAAAGACATCGTCAAATATTTATTCAACACCAATAAGTTCTTGCGATACGAATGTGTGTTGGATTCCGCTCATCCGGAAGATAAAAAACGAAAATTTATCTTAAGCTATTCGCTCGCAAACGACACGATTTCGATAGTGGAGCCGCCGATTAAAAATTCTGGAATAATCGGAGGTCGTTTCCTCACCTCGGAACGAGTCGAGCTTCCTGGCTGTGATCGAAATAATCCTCTGTATTATGGACCAAAAGACTTTTATGTCGGTAAGTTGAACAACAACGGAAGCTACAGCGGACGAGCATATTTTAATCAAAGGTTTTCAGAGTTGTAAATAAGTCATGGAGGTGTAATTCTTTTGTTTTTTGTGTTGTTTCTAGAAACGATTTTTAAAAAATGATATTTTTATAACTTATCATGTAAAAGAATGAAAAAATCATTTAGTAAAATCGTGTTAATTCGAAATCGGATAAATAGTCGGGTAAAAAATGATGGATGCTGATTTCCCTTTTTTCAAATTGAAATGTTTCAAATTATTTTAGGTTTGACACGAAATTCTATGTCAAACTCGAAAAAAAATTATAGGCTTATAGTAGAAAGGGGGTAAAATATAATAAATTATAGTAGAAAGGCGGTAAAATATTTTACATAAAATAAATGGAAATGTAATAAAAATCTAATTGAGCCAGAAATATAATTTTTACTGTTTTAGAATTGACACATATTTTAACCGACAAATTGTTTCGTTGTATTTCAAAGGAGCGATTCTAAAAATGAATGCACATCGGTTCAAAATAGTCGGAGCTGACTTCTACGTTTTGCAGTACATGAAAAAGCATATAGAACTTTTCACAAATGAGGCTGTGGAGAGCGTGGAGCAATATTTATCAAAGCATCATCCATTTGTCGCTTCAGCAGAGGTGAAACCCAAGCATTTCTTATTCGACACTTTAATGTTGTATTTTAGCTGCAACCAAAGGCAAGACCGAAAATTGGGTTGAGGGGACGGAGCGATCACGTAGTGACTGAAATTGAGCAATGCCTGCAGGATGTCTTCCTGCACTCCAGCGTGAAGGAGCCGGACCCCAAAGATGTGGAAACTGTGCTTAAAAACGAGGAACTATCAGAACCCATTAACAAAGATTGGAAAATAGTACCCGTGGAAGGGGAAAAGCGTCTCGAACAACTTTCGTCCAAGGAATTTTCGCGACCAAGCAGTGTTAGAAATTCGTAATTCCTGAAATCTATATTTTGTACTTACAGATTTTTCCAAATAAAAATAGATTTTTATGTAGCAAAACAAATTTGTGTGGCACTAGTGTAGGTTAAGATCGCCAAACAACAGCTGATAAGAAACTCACGTACATCCACTATAAATAATTCACAGCGTCCAAAGATCAGTTTTTTATTTGAGTTTAGCTCGTTGATATTTTCAATAGATTGAAATTATTTTTAACTAACGAAAATATCATCCACCAAATTCATCCGACCACAATGCACTACTATCACTATTATCAAAACAGAATCACAAAAACAAGCAACTTCCAGTAAAGTCGTTGAGACGTGGCTAAAAACTAACACATTTAAGTGAGACTCCCGCAAATCGACAAGGTAATGTGGCCGAATGTAGAATTGTTAGTCAATTTCAATATGGAGTTCGGGGAAGAACCTATTTATCAGTTGTTTTAACTGGTTTTTCGACATTGAATGTTGTAAGTCAGATATCATAGAATTCATTTTCATTTAATTTATTCATTTAATAAAAAGAGGCATGATGCTTTTATAAAAAAGTTACATAGGATCTTAAATAGCTATTTAATAATACTATGAATATAGAAATGAGGCATATTGCCAATTGAAAAGGTTTTTTACTAATAACGATATAAATTTAAATACAATGTCGAAATATATTAATATGAGGATCTTACTGGCAATCATTAAAGGATAAAGGAAAATAATAACAGGAATTTAAAAAAAACCTAAAAGTGCCCATTTAATCTACCAACACTTTAAAATGACTAGTGACCAGACTCAAACAACCGATAATGAAAGGGCACTACAAGCACCTAGCCCAAAAGTAAAAGGGATATAAAGGACACTACAAATAGAAAGGTAAATTTTATACAGAGCACCGAAAGATTTCCAATGACTATCAAGCGGTCGGATTATCTCAAAAAAGCATATCTTCTTGAACAGATTAACATTACTGAGTGGAAGAATTTAAAGTGGAAGTGAATTCCACAATTCACATTATTTTGTGAGAATTTTTTGGGTTCAAGATTTGGCAAATGCGACGAGAATTGGAAAAAGAAAGATTTCTTACGAGATCTGGTCAAACAAGATCTTAAGTTAAGCGATAGCTACATCCCAACTTAAAAATTTCAGAACATATAAATAAATATGCTCATATTTTTTATCACCATACACGAACCTCAGAATGAAATTGAAGCATTTTTTTAAACGTAAGAAACTAGACCCCTCGGAAAAAAAGCTAGTCTTTTCTTTACATTGGTGGAAATCGTAAATTTATAGGTTTCATCAACCGCAAATCCGAGGTTCTTGAAAATTTCATTGTATTATGGTATAATCTTGTGACAAGTTTTTTAATTATAAAAATTCAATGTTTTAAATATGCCTATTCCATCTTAAACTACATTTAATATGATGAGATCCGTCCCTTTTCAATTAGCCTACATTGTTCTGAGTATTTGTAATATAAAAACTGATTAAAAACAGACAAATCATTTTACTTTGCAATTATTTTTCATATTTATCACCCAGCTTGGGGTTCTTTTACCTTAAAACTATAAGCCACAATAAAACGAGTTTTTGTATTTAGTCGAGATAACTGAATGAATTTTCTTTCAAATAACAAAATAATAAATAATTAAAAATATAATTAGAGAAGTGACACCGGCACCACCAAGGAAGACATATTTATCCTCGGTGATTCGCTTTTCAATTAACTTCATAGTATGATTAGATAGTCCAAGTGTGCTTCCCATATCAAAAATCCTCTGTCGTGCCCCCTTTAATGTGTCCCTTTGACTTCTTAAGCTGTCCAGGACATTATTGCCCGTGTAGAGCATTTCGTCAACACCCTGGTGGGCATTATTCAGAGAGGTATGCGCCTGCAATGAATAATCGATATCAATTGAAGTCTCTGAATTCGTTGTGAATCTCCGGTTTAGTAATTGTTCCCGTTCACTGATCTCGATCTCTCGCTTCTGTTTCTTCTGTTGCCACATCTGTAGCGCAGTCTAAACACATAATTGTTAGTTAGCAATGAATTAATTGACGGGGCGGGTATGGCATGGGAGGGGGCAAGAAGAGCAATTGCTCCAAATACCTGTAAATGTCTGATGTCATACTTCAACTGGTCCACTCGCATTTTCGCATTGGGGCGCTGAGAGACAGGCACTTTGTACACCAAAACATCCAATCGATCGCAGTTCCTACGAGATTTCACAAGTCGCACTTAAATTACAGGATTTACAGGTAATAATAATCACAAAAAATAATTACGCATTGACCGCTGCGATTTTCCCTTGAATATCCGATTCCACAGCCGATAAATCCGCCTGTGGTTTATTTAGGTGCTGGAAATTTTGCTGTGTGTCTTGAATTAGTCGATTTGTTTGGTGATAAAGCGCCTCCATTTCACAAAAATCAAGAGATTCTCCCTTTGCAGCCGCCGGAATGTTTTTGTAAAATGTTTGACGTATAGGTTGACACGTCTAGCAAATCGATTGGAAACATAACCTAAAACATGCATACTCGCGCAAAAATTCAAATTTTAGTAAAAATATTTCTACAACTTTGTGGGTTTTTTAAACGTTGTGGACACTTGGAAATTTAAATACACTAATATTTCATTTCATAAATTATTTAGTAGCGAATAATTTCACACCAATTGTAATTTATATAAATTTGAAAACTACCGTATTTCAACAGAAATTAACTTATTTTTTTAAAGGATGTTTTTATATTTGCAATGTACATGTCCTACAAATTATTAAATGAATGATTTTCTAAACTTTATTGCCGCTTTTACATACAAAAAACCAAATTCTTCAGAGAATTCATTGAATAAAAGTCAAATTTCAACATAAATCATATATTTCCAATGTTAATAAAATACTTGAACTGAAAATAAAAGGTAGTTGTTTTTCCAACAAAACACGATAAGCGAAACAAAAAATCCCCCCTTTAACCAAATTCGTTCGTTTAATTTTCATATTTTAGTCTAGTTGACGAGAAGAAACAGAAAAACGTGAGAAAATCATTTAAGAACTCTTGTGGCTTCATTTCGAATATGAAAATTAACAACATATTCGGTATTAATTCGTTGAATACTAATGGCAAATGGCTCCGTAGGATGAAATGTAAAAGCAACGAGTTTTCGTGTCGCCAGAGATAGACTTCGCTCCTGTAATCCCGGATAGATACGAAACTTTAGCAATCCAGAATCACGTCCGAAAAATCGTATCGGATACTCGCCACACGTTTTTGGCCGTTCCATTGGGGATATCCATTTATCATCATAGCTAAACAGACTCAAATCCAAATACGGTGAGCTGCTGTAGCTTTGAGCACTGATAGGTAACTGGGCAAGCATTCGTTTCGTAGCCTCAATCACACCCCCGCCACGGGCACTTATTATTGTTTGTTTCCATCTGAAAAATACGTCATTTTCGATTTAATGAAATAAAAATTCTGTGAATTTCTGTAATTACTTTTGATGCAGAATTTTCGCATGAATATTGTTGCTGGGCGAGCATGGAAACAGCGCATCTGATTGCGTTTGTGCGTTACGAAACATATCACAGAAATTTTCAAATAGTTGAAGTAGATCTTTCGATGTATTGTCATAGACTGCTAACACCTTACTATCCGGTATATTATAGAATACAAAAAATGAAGGATGAGAATTCGGTTCAGGCACTTTCAGGCTAACTACTTCTTCGCTAGCGTATTTAATAAGTAAATGATTTTCGTCCAATAGCTGCATTTTCCACATGCGTAGATTTTTATACTAGAAAAACAAAAGAATTAGTCGATTTCACAGGAATATTTTTAATTAATTTATAATATTTTTTTCTTACTTGATCGAAAAATTTATAGAATCTCCTAATTTCGTAGTTATTACCCCACATATCCATTTTGAACTTGGCCTGATTGAATAGGAATACAAGAAACCGATGCTTCAAACTATTTATGGTGACTTCCTTAAATGGCCTAAACTGTGCATTCGGATAAGTGACATTGTATAAATTCCTATCTAATTCACAGCAGAATCGACCGATCTTCTGCAGTGGCAGGAACTCCTGCTGGTAAATGTCGTAAATGTGAATGGTTTGCTGTAGAACCGAGAGTACAGCGAAGATGTTATTGTAGAGGTAGATGCCTTGATTGTGCGAAAGAAAAATCTTATCCGCATTGAAGTTCAATTGGGATGTAACTCGGCCAGCGTGAAGATCCACCAAATAAATGGAATAGTCCTCGAGCGTGTACTTCGAACTATGCGAAATGGCCTCGTTCGTCGTGTAGACGTCGTAGAAGCTGGGCCATTGCTCAACTGGAAGGAATAATGCCGCTCCAACAATCACAAATCGGCTGTCGTTGGTAAAAAGGCTACACTCTCGATTTAGCTGCTTATTGAGAGTAGTCACACTCACCGAATGCTTCAGTCTGAATAGCTTGTCAAAGATCTTGCTGCGAATCCTGTAGGGAACGTCAACGTGAATGTTAGGCACGAAGTCATGTTTCCAAGAATAGCAAAGCTCTGCAGCAGCCGGAGTCCCCAGAAACTTGTAAATCTCAAGTGAAGTTTGGTCGTACGAGAACACAATCAGATGCTTGCCATCAGGACTGAATTTCCTGAGGAATCCTGCGGGTTTCTCGACGTTGATCACCGTTAAATTGGGATATATGTTCTGGTAGAACGATTTGGTCACAAACGATTCAGTTCCCCGCCTATGCAGCCCATTCTCCCGGCTAAACAGACGCAGGACGAGATTCTGAGGTTTTATCGAACGCGGCTTTATTGTATCGTCACAAATTGTCTCTTCTTCGGGCATTTTTTTCGATAAACATTGCACAAAAAACGTAAAAACGCAAAACTCGAATCTATTTTCTTATTTCAGCTGTCAAAACGACAGTTCGCCACAACCCTGCGACAAATCTACTACAAATCTATTCAGATTCGGCTACTTTCGCTTAAGAAGCCATAGACGTGCAACTTGGTTGTTAAGCGAAAAAATGCGAAAAATTTTAAAGGTATGTAAAAAATCGGTTTTTTAGATTTTTCCACGAAACTCCAAATAACGATACCCCATTGAAGAGAAACGACAAAGTAAATGTCGCCGTTGTAAGTAAAATAGTGAAGTTAGGTAGAAGCATCTTTTATGTAATAACACAATTAACATCATCTTAGCCAAACGAGACCAACAATCCACGAAAAACAGGATAATGACGACTTGAATTCCTTGAATTCGACTTTTGAATATTTAATAGATTTGAATGAAGAAAATAACAAAAATATCTTTGATCTGTTTTTTTAGTTTCGACAAACCCCCTCCGTTCAAAAGAAAAGTATGGCGTATTTTATGTATAGCGCGCAACTACTTTTTCAACGACTCTATAATTCAAAATCGCAACCGGCGACTCATAAATATTAAAAATGCATTCATTTTTGAAATATATTTTTTTCTTTATTTTTGAAACGTTGATTTACATGAATATCGAGAAGTAAATCAGAAAGAGGTATTTCTTTGATTAAAAACTTACAGAAAAATCAAAGCCAAATTATATAAGCGGATTTTCATTGTTCACAAAAATTAAACTTATGCTTGAAACGTTTTTGTTTAAAAAATATATCTATTAGTAATAGAATTTCACATTGAATTGCATTGAAAAGTAATTTCATATAATTTTAATATTACGATAATTTTTTTTTATCAACATTTCAATAGAAATTGGCTGCATGGCCGCTAATTTTATATCAAAATCCAGTGCAAATCACTCATTTGTCTTTTTTTAATAACTTTTTTTGTTTTTTTTTTATTTATATTCCTATTTATTTTACTATGTTTTGTTTAAGTTTTAATTAATCGCCATAATCCTTAGTGTTGCTTTAAATCGTCAATAAGTTTGCTGCTGAAAGTGATTTTTTTATTCATAGCATTGAACGGATTGTTAAAAACTTTTCTTCTCATTTATTAATCAACTTTAAGCGTTTTGCAAAAATTCCCTTCATTCTTGCGCCAAAAATTTCTCAAAAAAACTTCTCGCAAAAAAAAATTCTAGATCAGTTTCATGTTTCAATTTTTTTTTAAGTTTTGCGAATTTCAATTCCAAAAATTTCGAACAGAATTTCCTTTTTCCCGTTTCGTTTAAATATGTTTAAACAAACTTTTATATATTGGTTTTTTGCTATTTTTTTTTAACTTAAAAAAATCGTTAAGTGGTTCTTATCGTCTAAAAGTCCGTTACTTACATCACGCTAAAAATTTAAAAGAAAACAGATGAAAAAAAACAAAAAAAAATATTGCTATGGAAAAATGGTGCGAATTTTTTTAAATGATTTTCTTTTCGCTTTTGCTCAAGCCAACCAATACACGC
Source organism: Chrysopilus asiliformis (assembly GCA_964034945.1). Lineage (NCBI taxonomy): Eukaryota > Metazoa > Arthropoda > Insecta > Diptera > Rhagionidae > Chrysopilus > Chrysopilus asiliformis. The sequence goes on from OZ035960.1 coordinate 116,714,422, forward strand.
TGTGTTTTACCAGAATGATTTGGCCATCTGGTAACCATTTTCAGGTAAAGCGGCACGTGTGTGATAAATCTCTTCGGAACTGACGACAGTTTTATTACATTTTCCTCTCAAAACTTCTCTGCAGAGTAAAGAGTCAGAATATGTCCCCACATTTAAAACCCAATACCTTCGCCAATGGGGTAGCTACAAATTTCCCTAATCGTCCCGCAAAAGTTTTTGTAAGCCTTCTAAAAAATCAAGTCTTTGAATTTCCTTCCGACGACCAAACTTTTCTATGCATTTTGTTAGTTAATTTTTTTTTAGGTGACTGATCTTCAACCTTCCTTTTCCCCGTGGATATTCTCTTGTGTTTCAATAAATAAACTATAGGGTATATTTATACGGTAGCGCTTTTGAAACTCCTTTTTGCTGCGGATTGTGAACGGAATTTTCGATTCCGAACAGAAAAAGTGATCCACTTAGCAGCAAACCTATACTTCGTTCCGCAACTGCCCTTGGTGTTGATTTACTTCCTTTTCATAACATAGCCTCAAGAAAGATTCCATAGGAATTATCTAGGAAGTGATAACAGTATTCACATTTTTTTTAATTTTAAAAAGTCAAGACTTTTTTTACTTTGCTCTATGTCTTCTCACCTGACGCTTCGTTACAGTTTCCTTTGCGCTTTTTCACAGTCACATTTCTATTTTTAACTTTGCATCAATTATGTTATATAAAAAACAAAAACATTTTTTTTGCTTGATTGCAACGCAATCTTAACTAAACTAACAAAGACTTTCTTTTGTAATATTTTGTTTTTAATTTTTAAATCTTTTACATTTACATATAAATTTTAAATATTGTACAGTGCTGAAGTGATTGGAAGCCCTTTAAAGCCAGCATTTTTTTTGCATTCAATTTTTTGTTAATGAAATTTTGTCAACGTAAAAAGTATTAAATTGAGCGAAAATTGATTTGAATTGAAAACACCAAAGCGCTTGTCTAAAAAAAAATTAATTAATCACATAAAAGTTACGTAAAAAAACTATCGAAAAAACTCAAAAAAAAAATATAAAGATATATTTGCTCTGCATTACAATTAAAGAAGGGTTGATTTTATAATTCTGTACACTTTGTTTCATACAAAGAATTAAAACTATTTATTTTCTCTTAGACGCCCCGCAATGTTGCTTTTGAGCAACAACCAGAAAAAATTTCCACTCACTTCAAAGGTTTTGGGTAAATGTAAAAAAAGATCTTTTAGTTCTAAAATTCAAATCATGTGTAATTACAATTCATTCATGTCAAGATTTCATTCAGACAACACTCAAACAGAGACGCAAATTGAATGAAGACCAGCAAACTCCATTTTGTTATCAAAATATTTATGTTATTTCATTCTCATACTTTCAAAAAATGTGAAACTCGAAAATGGTTTTCAATACGAAACAAAAAGGTGTGTGATAAAGTTGTGTGAAACAAACCATTTATTGCCGATTCGTTCTTTTTTCACGATTCTTTCCAAAAAAAGGTAGAAAAAATAAAACCGAATAATTTGGAAGTTTGGAAATTTTTTCGCATTGTTTTGCAAAACTTCCCTCTGTTGAGTTTAGTAACTGTTAAATACAGTTACAATAATTTTGTTAAAATTCCCATTGCACACCCACAGAACTTCATTCCAGTGTCGTTTCATGAAGCGATAAAGGGCTTCCTATCGTCAAAAAAAAACTGAACACTGTCACAATAAAAACTTTTAATCTAAATTAATTCTAACTCTGAAATCTCCTCATGTTTGACTTCTTTTTGTTTCAATCTAATCAATTGTTAAATAGAATTATCTTACATAAATATTGTGAACTAATTTCATGTTTATATACGGGTATTATCGTCAACCACTTGAAAGCGTTCAATAATTACATGTTTTCTCACCATTAAATGTATTTTAATCAAATATTTACTTTTTTTTTTGTTTAATTTAATTCTGAATAAATCAAGGTATTCGGTTGTTTTCTTGCAATTAATAGTTATCATAATTAATATATCATTAAATTTTGTTTAAACGTTATTATTATTATTATTTTTATTTTGCTTTAAATCATTTGAATTTCATTTTTGTTCATTGAATTTAATATTTTTATTAGCTTTATTTTGAAAGATGTATTACTCGTAACGATTCTCTAAAAACGGAATTATTTTTTAGTCAAACTCATCATCGTATTTATAGTCATGCTGGTCAGTTCGATTGGAGCTACTGCTGTTGCTATTGGTGGTGTTATGTGCACCGTCTCCATTGCCGCTGCTGCTGCCACTACCACCCGCGCCTCCTCGATCACTATTAGCATCGGATCTTTGTTGCTGTTGGGGCTGCTGCTGATGGAACTGCTGGGGATGAAATCCTCCGCCGCCGCCGCCACCGCCACCTCCCACGCCCTGGTTCTGCTGTATGATAATCGGCTGCGATATGGCTGAAATAATCGAATTTGGTGGCCTTGACAACGACGAGGATGGCTGCTGCTGTATTTGCTGCGAGGATGTGCCTGGCGTGGACAATATCCTCGATAAGGACAATGGAATAGCATTAAATAGAGTTTCAGATGCTGTCAGCTGCTCCATATCTTGTTGTTGACTAGATGTTGATGCTGGATCATTTGTTTGCATACTATTGCTGCTCATTATTGATGATGATGATGTATTTGCTGTCTGATCATCTGAAGCGGTACGAATGAATGCTGTAGCAACATTTCCTGTATTAAGAATGGAATAAAGCAAATGAAAGCAATTTGATGGTGGTATTAGTTTTGTTTGAAAATTCATTAGAAAGAACTACTATGAAAATTAGTTGCGAAATCACGTTTAAAACTGAAACGAAATTCAAGCAATCCCATCGATTTATTGCCGTTTTTAATAGAGGATTTGATCTTACATTTTAAACTGAATTGCAGATGGGAAAACAGCGAAAAAATAAAATTAATAAACCCTCCACTTGGACGTTGGAACAAGAATATTTTTTGTTGCTGCATTTTGTAGCTTTTCTTTTAATGCCCGAAGATTTTAAGACACTGCTTTAGAATACCACACTTCAACGCCCACACCCATAATTTGGATATTTAAAGTTATTTAAGGATTTCCCAAGCAAAAGCCATTTCACTTCATATTAAGGTCATTTCAGAATTTGAAATCTGATGCAACTCATGAACAAAATTAATTCAGTTTTTTTAACCAGTTGTAAAGACACTCTGCAGATAGCTTTGCTACAAACAATTAAAAATATTAGCCTTTTCGCACCTGAATTTTTTCCCCATGGGTATATATATTATATACAAAATTTCAGTTCACTATCTCTCCCCAATTAGCCCTCAGGAAACATAACTAGAAATATTTTTTTTTACAAAATTAAGCTGTCAATAGAAATTAATCCTTAAAACTAATATTTACACGTTGATTGTGTAGTAATATCAGTTTTTGAACCCATTTTTTGAAAAAAAAAAACATATTTTCCTCCCGCCATCGCTAACTGAATTACTCCCAAATGGTCTACAAGTTTATAAATACCCTTAGTTAATTTATCTATCATTCGAAATGTCCTTTTAATAGCACCTGATTCAAATGTTGCATATAGGCATCATCGAATGCGAAAGGGTTAAGAATGTTTTAGGAAAAAGGACATATTCATTGAGGTTGGGCAAACGACAGGTTTTTTTAGAAAAACCACCTCAAAAAGAAGCCTGTCCTCCATAAGGTCTGCCCTACAACTGATGACCCTAGTTCAACCACCGCTTCAAATTCTTTCAGTTGTAAGTTATGGCTAGTAATGAGAATCAACGCTTAATTTCTGGCAGTGTCAGTAGCAAAACAACGATGAGAAATTGTCTTATGCAATTGTCTTGTGGTCAAATGACTTCCGGATTACAAAAAAAAACACACACATACACACATGCTTTCAAACTTATTTAATGTAAAATCGAAAAAAAATATTAACTGAAACATAATATACTAGAGTAAAACTAATGCGCCTAGCTTTTATTATTTTGCGTGAGTTTTTGTTTTAAATTTCTTTCACTAAAATCATGATGATGTAGGCAATTTTTTATTCTAAAAAAATAAAAGAAAATAATAATAGTAAAACAAGTGCGTATACTACAGCGGAGATTAAGTGTTGATTTGTTTTCTTATCCAAAAGATTAGTAGTGATTGTTATACTTACGTAAACTATTGGTGACATCTGGACCTTCCGGTGTTAGGCTCTTACGACAAATAGGACACGTACCGTGAAGCTCTAGCCATCGAACTATACAGTTTTCATGATAAACATGCTAAAAAATAAAAACAAAAAAAATTGTTATCTAGCGCTATCACTGGTAAACCTCAGAGATAAGAAAGAAAATTAAACACATTGTGTCGATTTTTCTGTTGAACTTACTAAGCACGGCAATTTACGAACGGATTCACTAAGTTTGAAGTCCTCCCAACAAACAGAGCACTGCAGCTTATGATCAACCTGCTCCTGAGTGATCTCGACATTGGGAATCTCATCGATTTTGTCTTTGGGCAAGGGTGGCGGTCCTGTGGTGTCCATTTGGTTCAGTAATTGGGTAACTATTGTGTCGATCCCCTCCCGTCCCCATGCATAATCGCCCGGATTACCCATAAAAAACATTGACGCATTGCCAAGAGCCGTCTCGTTACCCACGGAGAGCGTTTGCAGAATTTCTAATAGTATATTGTCAAATCTATCAATAGGCTGCACCCTATGTCGACGTCGATGGATTCTTTGTGGACGGCCAACGCCTCCGCCACCACGACCAGCCCCCTGACCCTGCTGTCCTTCGTCGTCGGCGAGATCGGAATCTGGTGGTCTGGTGCCCGCAGTACGGGACATCAAGAGTGTAGCGAGTTCATTGCGAATCATGTCCAGATCCTAAAAGCAAACACAGTTAAAAAAACAATTCTTATTTGATGGTCAAAAATAAACTTACGTCCATTGCGTTGGGTTCCGACATTTCGACGTCCTCCGAGGACGCATCGCTAGGAGGGGCAGGAAGTTCCTCGATGAAACCGCCCGAGCATAATGGACAAATGAAATCCTACCAAGAGACAATGGAAACCTAATTAGACTCTCGCAGTAATTATTGTAGGAGATTAGGGACATCAGTGGAATTAAATGGGAAATACGCTGCTCAGTTCATCGACATTTGTGTATGTATTTGGCTTTCGGCAGAGTGTTACGAAGATCCCCAGCCTTTTCCTCTGTTTCATAGCGAACAATCAATCAGAGAACCAATTCCCGCAACGCTTTCTTATTTATACAAATCCGATTTTATTTGTTTTCGATTAGACCCATTCAAACCCTCTTTGTCATTGACGACGGATTGATTTGCATTTTACGAAAATTTCTCGGGCACATTTCGATTGGTTCTCTGTCGTCATGACAGAGTGGCGAGTGTTTTGTGGGGCGATTAATCTCACGAACTTTGAAGTTTCCCGAAATGCTGTTCACCTGAATATCGTGTTGATTACTTACCGAATTATCCAACTGTATTTCGACGCTACAAATGTGGCAATAGAACCTCTGTGGAGGATGCGGTCGATCAGTCAAGGCTTCGGCCATTTTTCGCGTGAACTTGAGCAAAAAAAACTTTTCTACAGCTAATTTAATTTGATTTTAGCACGAAAACTATTAGTATAACTCTAAAAAACTGTCCTTTCATACTCCTACCACATCTAGTTTAATCGCCGCAGCCGATAAAGTATGAATTTCGAACAATTTCTCGCTACCTTTTGAAAAAGTAGTCGCCCTCAAGAAATCATTTGACAGAAGAGCGAGATGGCCTATGCAATTAACTGACGCGGCAATGAAAACTGGGTTGTGTAATGCAATCAAAAGGACTATTTTCGTTTAACCAATTAATCAAGAGAATCCAGATATTCCAGGATCTTCCAATTTCCTTCCACTGGAAAATCTCTATTCAAAAAAAAATTGCTTGGAAGTGGTGATTTTTACAGATTGGTGTTGTTCTTGGGTCCAAGTTAGACGATCCAATTTGTCGATATTTCTGCTTGTTTTGTGCACAAAAAATAATTGTTGGAAACAATTGAGCCGAATTTATTAGCTATGTTAAGATAAATTGTAGCAAAACCAAACAGAAAGAAAAAAGATACGTTTCAATTATTAAAAAAGATATTTTAACGTAAAAAACTATTTTACCGTAAAATACCGTAAAAAACTCCAAATATACGACAAAAGCCAAAATCGGTGATTATGTCCTCCACAAACGGTTACTTTTCGACTTCATGATTGGTTTTGACAGCTGTATTTTCGTGTGAGCCATTTGTGAACTGTTTGGCAAATTTTCCATTGAAATTTTCGATTTTCCACGAGTTTTCTAATTTTTCGAGTTTGTTCCGTTCATTTTCTGTGCGAAAATCAACTTCGTGGTATTTCCATAAACCATCCTCAGCCGTACTCGTCGATTTTCACGCATTTCCATAAATCATCGCTTTGTGTCAGTGGCGGCCAAAGTTTTTTGTTGCGTCATTTTGATTTGGCTCGGACCTTGAAACGAAATTTATTGTGGATTCTATCGGCCAGCGTTCATTGTTGAAGCTCCGTTCCATTGCAACGAACAAACAAATCGATTCGTTTGCGGCGCGCTGCCAAAAGAAAACGCACAGAATTTGCGAGAAGTTATTGCCGATTTGCTGGTCAAGTGTCTCCACTAAAAATAATAGGATAATATGAAAATTTGCTAAAGAGGAAAATTCCGCGTTGAAAATTCGTGATTGAAGGATAAATAAATTGTTTGGCATAGTGCAGAAGTTCTGATTTGGTTGTGTACGTTGTTTGGACCAAAAAAGAAAATAAGTCGCAATTTCTTGGATATAAAAATAAATTAAAAAATAACCAATAGAAAGCTTTCCTCAGTTCGGCCAGTTATTTCCATCATTCAATCGTCGGTGTGAAAAGAAAATCAAGATTCGAGTTTCCTTGACGTTGTAACAGCACCCAAAAAGGATAACATTTACGAGAAATCCAGGTCCTCTTCACCAGGAAGGATGCGCGTAGTGCGTAATAGTTTAGCGATTGGCCGTTTGGCCATTCATCCCATAAGGAGCAGCTCAATGAGAATGGGTAAGAGTTCTATTTCTGCCTCGCAATATAACAAGAACGGTCGAAAGTTTCCAATTATTTTCCATAATAAAGTCCACTTGAACCTGTGGAGCATGAATCTGAACACCGTCGATTCTACCAGCGGGCGAAATGATAAAGCATGAGTTGTTGTCGTGATAAGAGATTGCCCCTTGCTTACGTTGGAAAATTGATATGACTGGAGAGATATTCCAATTGAATCGATTTCAAAATAAACACTCATTGTCTACAGGTGCAACACACGGATAGTTTACACCATAAATATATCGTCTAAATATTCATACTAATGTGCCCGACGATGTGTGTTTTTTTGCCCAACTAAATTTAGATCGGTGGTCGTCTTTTTTTAATATTTAAGAATTTTTCCCACAAAATCTTAGAACTTTTTTTGTGAATTGAACGACTTTTTAGTAAATTATCTTCAAGTTCTAGTTTTACTTTCTTCCTAATTCTCTTGCAGTGCCTGTAAAACTAAAATTTTTCAAAAACCATCAGAATTTTGTGTTTTTTACGGCTGGAAGACAATTATTTACAAAAATTTATATTACGAAAACATTTTAATAAAAAAGTACCATTATTGTTTTTATTTATTTCAATTATAAACGCTCCATCTGGACTTGGAATTACTAAGTTCTGCGTTGTTTAACACAAGATAGTATGAAAATAGTGCTAAAATTACAGAAAATGCCGCGTCACTCTGCTTGGCGAATTTCTATGAATAAACAGTAGATCGCACGATTTTATTCCAAGCTGTGTGTTTATGACGATGTCAACTCGTCATCAATCAGATTTTCATTTATTAACGACAATAACAAAAACTAAAAAAATATCAACGGTAAACATTTTACTCAAGTGTTGCTAGTAGATTGAAATAAAACGTAAATTGGTAGCATTTGAAGCAAAAATCGTTTACCAACACTTTTAGTTTGCCAAAAAATTTATACACAATGAAATTTGCTAAAAATATCGCCACATCAAAACCATTTCGCATAAAGTTTAAGTCCTTCTCTGATTACTGCAAGTGACATTGTCGAGTAAGAAATTTGCTTTACGATTTGTAAATGAGGAAATTTTACGATTTTCAAATGTTTGGGTTAATGAACTTCTAAAGTTTTATTGCCTATTCCCCCTTTCATTTATTACGTTGAAATTTCAAATTCATTAAATTGTAAGAGTTATTTGATATTGTTGCCTCAGAAATGTTAAGATTAGAAATACTGTTTTTGCGTTTGAAGGCAAAATCCGGAATGATTATTTCAAACTATAAATAAAAACTAAAGATTTAATGTCAAATTCTATGAAATACGCATAAAAATCTACATAATTAGACAAATATTTTTTAAGCTTAATGTCTGATCACTTTTTAATTACACAAACCGAAAAAGACGCAATATGTACACATTTATATGGTCGTGACATTGCCCTCGTAGATTAAATTAACATGTCTTATCAAGATAAATATTCTCTATGCGGTAATTAGTAAATAATCTCAGTTTTGTATCTAAGATTTCTATTAGAATTTTTTAGTGGAATGATTTTTACGAACACTGAGTTAAATAGTACTTACTTTACATTTTTTTTAAATTCAGGGGTTGTCGATCGCTGATAGGGATTAAATGTATTCAGGATCCTAAGTGGGAATGAAACCGCAAAAAGCTACCACAAATGTCCCTCGCCACTAAATGTGTGACATATTTTATGAACACTTTCATATTCAATTTGAAGTATGATTTGCAACAAAACAACAATTTGGACACTAACCTTTCATATTTTTTACTAAATCCAAAAATATTTGTATTTTTTACTAATCGTATTTTATATGATTTTGATTTCACAAACAAAACATTTTCAAATCGATTCTTTCCAAGTCAATTCGACCCAAAGAAAATGAAAATGAATTGATTGAGTAATCGTAGATTGAAAGAAATAACAATAATCATAAAAATTGGTATCGTTGAGTTGAATTCAGCTACCCATTGGATTCTTTTATCCATTCAGTCACACCGCCACGATATCTCTTGAATTTAAATTATTTTGCTGTTAGTTTCATCGTCTGATTATGTTTAGCAATCGAATTGTGTAAATTGCTTAAATTATGAAAAAGTGAAGCCTCTTTTATACGGGTGAAAAAACTTAACGAATATAAATAAAATGCCTCCAAGGTCAGTGGCAAAATTCACACTTGTTTTTTTTTGTCTGGTTTTCGTAGATTGTTTATGGATTGATGAATACATCTTTGTTTTCTTTTTTGTGAAAATCTTCAATACAAAATATGAGAGATTCAATTGGGAATAATTTTAAAAAACATTAAGATTTTGATATGGAAACCAAAACTCATTTATCTTTCATTTGCTTTAGTTTTTATCCGCCTTACCTGAAACGCAGAATTCTTGCTCGAAATATATGCAAAATTCATTGGCCTTGACTTGAATGAAGGTTGTTTCAGATGTTCAGGTCATTGATATCAAAAGATACAGAAGTCAAGTTATAGAAGGTACTTAAGAAAAACTTCAACTTTCTAAGGAATAAAACTTTAACTTTTGTTTGTAAATAAAATTAAATTCAGTCAGTGAGCTTAACAAAAAGAAATGAATTTTTTTCAAATCTGCAAAAGTTCTAAAAGTAGAAAAAAATGATTAAATTAAAACTTTTCGTTTCAGATATTGCATTAATTCTTTTAATATACCTAAAGCGAACTATCATGCGAGTAATTTTTTGAAATTCAGGCCAAATAAAATCGCAAATCTGTTCATATAAAAAGCATCATAATAGCTAGATATGTTAAAAATTGATTGATTCATAATACTAGCAGCACAACAAATGTTTCTTTTGATTTTTTTTTCTTCTATTAAATTTGATAATCATCTGAAAGCCAATCCCCCAAATATGTACAGCAACATTGGGGTCAAAGAGTGTACGAATTGCAAAAATTCGTACTTGAATTTGATTAACGTTAGTATTTGTCATACAGACATAGTCAAAATCTTATTCTTTTTGATTGGTATTTTGTGCAATTGCAATGCCTTGAAATACAAAAAAAAATGGTGCTACGAGCGATCAAGCGAAGGTTTTAATTTGGTCGCTGCAGTGGAAGTTGACTAGCTGCGTTTTAATTTCCTTTGATTTACTCTGTGTCCTATTAATGAGCTTAAAAAAACTAGTTTCCAAATTGTTAAAAACAACCCCTTTTTTACAAAGAAAAACATGAAACCAAAAAAAGGATCTCAGCAAAAGCTAAATCTCGAAAACACCACTCCACCGATTAAGCTTAAATTTTGAATCCGTACTATAGTTAGTTCTCCGAACTACACCAGGGTGTTCGGGATGACAAAAGATCGGTCATATGTTTTTCTTCTCCAACCCGAAATTTTTCACAGAGAATAAAACTAAAGACTATATAGACCGAAAATAAAACAAATAAACACTTCTATCTCTTCTTATCAATCTTATCACTTTTATGCGACGTTTATTCCAAAAAAAATACAGAAATTTTCACAATTAAAATTTTATTGTTACAAAAAAGCCACAGACACGTAAAAATAAGGAAGAATCATAATCTAGAGATGCAAACAAAAAGTTTTTTTTAAAGTGGCTCGGTTTTGGTTCAAGCGTGAACAGGATTTGGTTTTGATCCCTGAAATTTAAAAATTTGATTCTATTCAGTGGTTGTTATATTTCCTAACTTAGAGCTAAGGCATACCCAAATGATTTTTAGAGATATTCAAAGAAATTTCAGTTGAAAAATAATTAATAGTAATTTTTAACTTGAGATTTTCCTTTTAAAAAATTAGGCCCACCATAGTCAGTCCTTTTCACGTTTTTTGAAAGCCTATCAGTGCCGTACATAGGCTATATTGGGCTGTGAAATCAAATTATTCTTTGCAATGCTGATATTAGAAGATGACTTTGCCGGATGAATTGCCCTGCGTGTGAAATTTTCTTACGCAGGGCCACTGATTTTCAAAAATCAGAGATTTATGGGAAGCTGAAAAAAGTTTGAAACATCATGGCAATGAAAATTAGCATAAACTTTGTTTTCGATTTTGAAATCTACAAATTTTGCAATTCTTGAGCAAACAAATGTAGAATTTTCTAGGTCTTTAATGTTATTGACGGAACCCTCGCCTTTTGAAGAAAGTTCATGATTAACGAATTTTTAAAACAAATTATGTTTGGTAAAAACTCATGCTTTGTTTAACACACGGTTTTCGATTTTATTCTGGCTCACCTTAAGTAAACTCGATTGAAACCAGTTTAACCATACTCTGCATAACTTGTGCAACGCAAACAAAATAAAAACAAATTAAATAATATATAAAGCGGCACATCCATAGCTATATCTCGCATATGTGTGTAACTCAAATTCAGCTGATGTCAATTTGTAATCAATAATCCAGTTAGTGATGTAGAGGCTGTCTGATAGAGAAATATGGACGCAATCGTTTCATTCCATTTATATATCTATCAGTTGAGTTTACTACATATTCGGGTATTAAATCACCTTGAACGTTGTTTAATACTAAATCTTGACCCGTAATAAGGTAAAATCGATTTTTTTTTTTAGATAAAAGGCATTTTAAATAATTTTTGCAATTAGCGGACACCAGATATGAATAAAATAAACAGCCTATTGTTATTGTAATTAATAGAGCTGAGAAAATTACAGCCTTTTCCTTTGGGTTTCTTCAAATAACCGTTAATTCGACTAATCAGCAAAACTAATAGATATAACCGTGAAGCGACTAAAACGAATATGCAAAATATAATTTTGAGTAATATGCGAATGTTAATTCCAATTAAATTTGTACAAATTAGCAAAACTCAATCGATTTCTATTGTGATTTCAGTTAACCTAGTCAAAAAATGCAATATTTTTCTAATCCTTGAACCAATATATTTTTTAATTCCTAAACCAGTGGTTAATCACGAATTTTAAGCTCTCCTGTAAAGAAAATGGTAAAGCCCTTAACCTTTTAAGTACTTTGGTCGTCAATAAGCGATTTAGCAAGTATACCTTGCATAACGGCGGTCGTCCAATAGACGATTCATGTTTTTTAACGACCTAATATACGGTGGTCATTTTTAAGGAACCGAAAATTAAAATACATTTTTTAGGGACTCTTGATCTTAAGAGAGCACCACAACAACAATCTGGACGCTCCGCCTGTATTTAAAGATCCAACGTTAAAAATCTCAACCGATTGAGCCGAAATTTTAGTTCATGTTTTTTGAGAGAATGATTCAGAGAATAGTGAAGCGAATTTGTATTATACTGGATAATTTTCTGCCTCCTTACGCATCCTCGTATATTTTTTATGTATTACACTATCATTATACTTTTTCAATTGAATATTCATTCGACTTACACCCATGCAATGTTAATATGAACATAAGAAATGCGAAAAAGATTTAAACCAAGCCATCATAAAATCGAAAATCATCCATTGAAGCTTCATTGAAAATGGCAACTACGATCATGTTCAAGTGTCGTTCAGCTACTTGAGTCAGACAAGACCTTGACTCAATTTTGTGATGTTTATGAAGTCGAATTTCTTCAATTAACAGAATGAAATTTCATTTTTATAGATGTTCGTATGTCTCAGCCATTTTATAAAGCAATGAGAAAAAGGTCATTGTTACGAGCTGACATTGCGATGCATTACCAGTTTAAGTATTACCTGGCTTTAGCTTTACCAACATGTGTAATACCATAATTTGTTACGCATTTTATGTGATTTACCCAAGGAGATTTCACTTTGAATGTCAACGTCAACAAAATATTTATTTTGATGATTTTACGTACTAAAATCAATCGAGCGGCTAACAAATGAATGATTGAGAAGAACAGAATCCCGACGTTGTATATGGTCAAGGTTTAATGTTATCTCTGATTCGTTTTGACTTTTTTCCTCAATTTTTTGATAAATCATAGTCATAGTCTCTGAAATCTGATTATGATCTCGAATTTTATGGAAAAAAAAATTTACTTTGAATTTTACTTTCCTTCGGGACGTTCATAGAACACGTCACACATTGAGAGGGGAGTGGATCTGCGATTGTGCGACGGCATACAAATACCATGTAAAATCAGATGAAGGGTGTGTGAAAAGACAAAATTTAACATATTGTTTCTTTTGGACAGCTCCTTTATTAAAATTACGAAAATTCCTTCAAATCAAAAGTAACTAAAAATTGTTCTCATATTTCAGGTTTAATTTACGTGGTAACATCGAATCCAAACACAGCCAACACAATATCAAACACTCGCCACTTTCATCTCACCTCCATCTGTGATAAATCAAAAGAAACCACAACCTCATCTAGTGGCGGTTCATCGGCGTCATCCGGTGGTGGCAAGGAACCGCCAAACAAGAAGAATTCTTTGTCCTGCCCGAAATGTGGCGACCCTTGCACTCATGTTGAGACATTCGTCAGTTCAACGAGATTTGTAAAATGCGAGAAATGCCATCACTTCTTCGTGGTGCTCAGCGAAGTCGATTCGAAAAAGACGATCAAGGAGGAGGCGAAAGGACATCGTAAGCCACCGCCACCACCCAAGAAAATCATGGAATATTTGAATCGGCACGTGGTCGGTCAGGATATGGCCAAGAAAGTCCTCTCGGTCGCTGTTTACAATCACTACAAACGCATCTATCACAATTTGCCACCTCCGTCCGCCACGACACAACAAACAGACGCTTTGGGTAGGTCTGACTTGCTTCACATATCTGGAATTGGCCACACTATCATGAGTTCACCACCATCGGAAGTGCCTCGGCCGCCATTGACACCTCCGCAACATCAGAATCCTGGCTCAGAACTTCTCGACAAACAGACACATGAACTGAAGCTCGAGAAGAGCAATATCCTGATGCTAGGCCCTACCGGATCGGGAAAGACTCTACTCGCCCAGACCATTGCCAAATGCTTGGACGTTCCATTCGCTATTTGCGATTGCACCACACTCACTCAAGCAGGATACGTTGGTGAAGATATCGAGAGCGTAATCGCGAAATTGTTGCAAGACGCCAATTACAAGTAAGCGTTTTTTTGTTTTGTTTTTATTCTATATTTAAAGTTTTAATTGGATTCAATTTTGTAGTGTCGATAGAGCTCAAACTGGAATCGTTTTCCTCGACGAAGTGGACAAAATCGGTGCCGTTCCAGGCATTCATCAACTAAGGGATGTCGGAGGCGAGGGCGTACAACAGGGAATGTTGAAGATGCTCGAGGGAACCATCGTCAACGTACCGGAACGGAATTCACCACGCAAGCTTAGGGGAGAAACAGTACAAGTCGACACAACGAATATTTTATTTGTTGCATCGGGTGCATATACCGGATTAGACAGACTTATTGCTAGACGACTTAATGAAAAAGTTTGTTGTATAATCAAAAAGTTTGCTGGCAAAAAATTTAAATTAACTATGGTTTGTTTGTTGTCTAGTATTTAGGTTTTGGTATGCCTGCAACTACATCGGAGGGCAGGAGAGCGGCTCAAGCGTCCGCTGCTCCAATGGACAACGATCAAGAGGAACGTGATGTTTGCCTAACCAAAGTCCAAGCGCGTGATTTAGTTGAATTCGGTATGATTCCGGTGAGTTTTAAATGTATTTCAAATTAGTTTTCTTATTGAATGGAAAAATTGGCGAGCTGAAAAAACCATCGACTTCGAATTTAGTTGAAATATTTTCAAGAATACACAAAAAATTTTCTTCAAATTGGTTTTTTTTTTTATTTTAGGAGTTTGTTGGAAGGTTTCCAGTACTTGTTCCTTTCCATAGTCTTAACGTTAGCATGTTAGTGAGAATTTTAACCGAGCCGAAAAACGCCCTCGTTCCACAATATCGCGCCCTGCTCGGCATGGATCAGGTCGAATTGTCTTTCACTCAAGAAGCCTTAACCGGAATTGCTCAACAAGCTATGGAAAGGCAAACTGGGGCACGCGGACTGCGCGCTATAATGGTTAGTAATAGTTTTTAGTTTACTACATTTATTTTTGGTAAATACAATCCTTTTTTTTTTAATTTGTAGGAGAATCTCTTATTAGATCCCATGTTTGAAGTACCTGGATCAGATGTAAAATCTGTCCACATAACCGAAGAATGCGTTAAAGGTGAATGTTCACCTCATTACATTAAACGTAATTCGGGAACGACAACTGAATCATCAACAGACAGTTCACCTGCCACTTCGCCATCGACTACGTCTGAAGAGGAGGAACGGAGCAGCACTAAAGTACGACTGACCCAATAGCTATTGTAAATTTTAAGGAAAAATTTATTAAGACGAAACAATATTTAAATTTTCTTTTGAAATAAAACTACTAGACCTAGGAAAATTATAAATTTCTTTGTAAATAATTTTTCGTACAAAATTCAATACAAACTAAAGAAATTATTTCGGGACAGATTTTGGATGCAGATTTAATTGAAATTTTTATAATTTGTAAATGTATTTTTGATTTGGTTTAAGTTAATTACATTGTTGAGCACCAGGGACTCAACAAAAATATGTTGTTGAAAAAAGAAAGTGTTTTCAAAGCTATAAACTATTACTTATTTAAGATTGATTTGTAAATTATTCTCGGTGTGATTTTTGAGTCGATAAAAATTGAAATTTTAACTATCTTTACATTTTGTTTAAACGGAAGATAATTTCGAATTGCAGAAAATTTTTTTCCCTTGATTTCTATCGACGCGACAATCACAGAATGAAAGAGTGACAGCCAGTTTAATTTCTGCTAAGACAACTGGTAAAAAAAACTGAATCGAGAGGAACTTATTGAGATATTTAAGACAGGAACACACTAAATTAAAAATGTGTACAATATATTTTATTATAAATTGTAAAAAATCTTAGATTTTAACTTAAAACGCATTCATATGATGTGATATTATAAAAAAACTCAAAAAATATTTTAATTTTAAATAGAAAATTAATAAAAATTTATTTGAATGGAAAAAATTTTGTTATATTTGACATTGGAATATGAAAAACCGATCAAAATCCCTTCAGCGGCCTTGGAAATATGGCGGAGGGGTTGACAGATAGAGAGAAGAAATTGTTTAATCGTAGATTCTTGTTTGCGAGGTTCTTTATCCACACAGAAAAACTTATGTCAATTGATTGAACGGCTCAAAAGTTATCATGAGAGGGGCGCCGGAAGAGAGGAGTGAGATTTTTTAAATAAAAATATTCTCCCGCCCCACTAACAATTTTTTTGCATGTAAAAATCGCAAGTATTAGGTATCTTCGGCTCAATTTCTCCGGAATTATAATGAAACGGGTCTTCTTTTCCATGTAATTTCTCTCATTTGGCACCACTCCACTGTAATTAAAAATTGATTAGTAAACCCTCTATAATAGGAATTGAAAATATGTGAATTAGTCGAAAATATTTTGTATTATTTATTAATATTTGGACATTAGGCGTGTTTTTTTTAAATGTTTTTGAGCGATATAGAACAATGGTTTCTATACAAGCCGCAGCAAAGGGTGCAGCGTTCTATATAGCGCAAGTACATTTAAAAACACGCCTAAAAATACTACAAACCCACAACTTATTTTAACGAGCAAAATTCGTATTCAAAAAGTTAATGCTGGTTCAATGCCGAGGGAGAGTCGTTTCGTTTCAAGTGACAAGTCTATCAAAATCCGAGTGTAAATAAAATCATTCAATTGCGACAATTGCTTATTTTTTTTTATTAAATGTTTCTCTTAAATACAATAAATACAAATAACAACAGTGCATAATACCAACAAAAACAATACGAAAGAATATCAATAAACTTGACAAGATAGCTTTAGCTTTATCATTACTTCCTGTTTTCCAGTAAAAAAAACTCCATTATACTAATTATAAACGACTTGATAAATTGTTAAGTACACAATAAAATCTTCTTAAACGCTTCTCTTGACATTTTTTTAAAAAACCTGCCATACAAATGTAATAAGTTCAATAAAATCTCAAAGTGGCAAAACTGCTTGTAATATCTCTTTCTAATTAATACAATACGCTAAATGTTGAAAGGTGATTTCTTTAAATTTGAATGTTTATCAACTAGAAGCTAACATCTAAGGATGGATTTTTTTGTTTGTTTGTTTATATATATATTTTTTTAGTTTTTAGTATTAAAAAAATCATTTTTTTGCCTAAAAAATTATAATGTTAACATTACGAATACGATTTTTTTATCTCTTTTTTGTAATTAATCTTTTGATAATTTTTTTATTTTGTGTAAATTTGTGTCAAAGTAAAGCTACATTTGACTAATATTTGTTTTTTTCTTTTTTTTTTTGTTACGATATTAAATTTGTTTTGTGATAACTTGTTCTTAATTTAGAATATTCGTACGCGCTTTTTTGGCTCAAAACAATTGTGGGCATTTTTATAGCAAATGTTGGATTATTCACAATGCACATAAAAATTAAAAATTACGTAGTTTTTCACGATATTTATTGTCGCCTAGATATGTTTTTAGTTTTTTGAAAGCCCTTACGGAAAAAGAACAAATTATTTATTGCTAAAACAGCCACTTACTTAACGGTGATATTTTAGGCATATAAAAAATTTTCCAAATACATTTTCAAGTTTTTTTTTCAATATAATTTAGCGGCGTATATTTTTAAAAAAAAACTACAAATTACACGTTCTGATACGAGACAATCTGCAGCTTTTATGAATCCAAATTTTTTTTTATTCACAAAAGTCTTGGAATTGACAATTCAAGACAGAATAGAATGTTTTTTTTTGTTTATATTAATGCACCTATTACACATTTCAGTGCAACAGGAGACAAAATCATTTGCGATTTTTTTCTAAGAATAAATTTTTAATTACTATTTGTTAAATGTTTCCTTCCTTATAGATAAATTGTGTGCTATACGACTCATATTACAAGAATAATTAGCTAAACTTTTTAAATGTTCATCTTTTAATTCGATTTGCATGAAAAACTTTATTTGAATTTTTAAAGTAATTTTTTGTGTAGAATTTCATATTAGCGCCAAAATATTAGATAAAATGTCCAAATTCCCAATTGAACGCGTGAGTTTAATTAATTGCTTGAATTTCACTCAAGTTTTTCTAGATTTAAATGTTTTTTTAGTGATTAGGTTGATAAAGAAATAAATTTCAAAATGTTGTGGTCCACGTTATCGATAAACTTTTTCTTCTATTTGTTTTCTATTAAATACTTTTATTTTAGAGTAATTACAGTGATAAGAACTTAGCTTTTAACTAAAGCATCATTTAAATTCTTCATTGATGACTCTTAATTGAATATTTTTCGTGTTTTGTAGTTATTATAAAAAAAATAATACTTGACTGACTATAACTAATAATTTAAAAAAAAAAATTAAAACATGTGACTATAATTTGATCCCTACAAAAATTTTGATGAATGCACATATGTTTCATTTCCAACGAAAACTTTTATTTCACTTAATTAAATAAATAACAAAGTAATAGAATAAAATAATACATTCAAACCATGTTAATAATAGTAATATATATATATAGTAGAGTAATAGAAAAATAGGTAGAAGAACTATTTTCTCCACTTAAATACGTGCGAAATATCAAATTATTACATTTTCGCTAGTATAAAAAACTTCACTTACGAAATGGTTTCTAATCCAAAAATTTGTTCCTTTTTTTCTCTTTTAGTATTTTTTTGTGACTTTACGTGATTTATCTTATAAAATATTAAATAATAATAATCATTTTGTAAATAATTGTTATGTATTTATGTTTTCTATTATAAATCGCCGCTATCCATGGCCTGATTGAGATCAGCGACAATTTTTCCCATGAGTTCTCGATATGGTGAATCAATTTTGAAGGCAGTTTCGAGTAGACGAGCATCACCAAAGAATGTGAACACTTCATCGATGCGATTTAACGATTTATCTGTTAAATGCCTTTGGACGATTTCCTTAAGAGCAGCATGTGATTCTGCAAATGATTTTTGTAAATATGGCAAGTCAAAGCTAAAGTCAACCTCGTAAAATGAGATTATTGCCATTTGGGTATTCTACAAGAAGAAATAAATGAAATATTAATAAAAAAAAATTTTATTTGTAATTATTTTTCAATTGTTTATGCAGTTTTAATATAAGTTTTAATATAAAAACCCTTATTGAGCAAAAAAAAAGGCCACAATGCTTTGTGGCTAACTGAAAAAGGCCACAACGCTTTGTGGCTAACTGAAAAAGGCCACAATACGTTCTGAAACTTGTAAGAATGCCCACAACGCATTCTGAAAGGTAGCTGATGCAACCACAATACGACGGACAACTGCTATTTCAGGCACTGATAGATTTAAAAAGATCTGAAGCGAAACCTCATTTTTTAAAAGCAAAATTTCAGTTGAAATTAATTTTTCAAGATTAAACGTTATGGGTTTTCTTAATCACCACAACGCGTAGTGGTTAAATATCATGATGCTTGTTTGCGTGATGTTTTTTGTCCATTCTCGACTACCGGAAGCCAATCGGTTGAACGGTTTAAAAGTTATCATGGAAGAAGTACAGAAGGAAAGAGTTAGATCAATATAAAGAATCCTATCCTTTATACCTCAAGTAACTCTAACAGTGTACAAAATTTGGTCGAAATCGATTGAGCCGGTTTAGCGTGATACCGCAACAAACATTCAGACAACCAAATTTAAGAAAATCGAAAACTAAAAAAAAACTAATCCCACTACATCGAGATCGGCAATTTTGTATCAAATCATTGTACGGCTTTTAAATATTACCGCAATTTTGTTTTAATTTTTCAAAAGATTTAACTGGCTGAGAGTTTTAATAATAACATACTGCTAATCAATTATTATGGGTTTAAAATACAACAAAAATTAAAATTGATAAAAAACATACTTCATGCCGTCACTGAGCTCGTGACCGAAATTGTGATTATCAAATTTACCTGAAACTTATTTCTAAAGCGTTCGGCTGACTTCTCTTCATCGGCATTAAACTGGCCATTCCGATGTAGGACACCGATTTTAATAACTATCTTAATGATGTTTTTGACTAGTTTTTCAGCTTCTTTTTTATTTCCTGCCTACAAATAAGAAAAAATTATTACACAACATAAAATTATAATAAATTAAGGAATTGTTAACGGAAATTAAAGTGAATTTATGTATTTATGTCGATCAATCGGTTATTTGCCATCGACTTTTTGTTATATAAGTGAGTATAGAATATGAGTACATATAAGAAGGCGCACGTATCTCTTATTTTATCCAATTTTGATACTAACATGAAGTTTAGCTAGCCGATATACGTTATCTAATAGGGAGGCCGTTGTACCATCAATAAATGTCTTGGCGATGTTCTTCGTTGCCATACGTGACAGAATTTTTTTCTGTGCACGCAAACCGATGTCGCGAGCTTTGAACGCATTGTCTGTCATGACTGTAAAAAAGACAGAAATTGAAAAATTAGAAAAAAAAGAATTTGTAACTAATAGGCAATAAAAATGAAATGATTAAATAGAGTTAATAAAAAAATATTAATAAAATAAACTCTTCTATCCTCCATCGAACCTTTTTTTTTAGTTTTTTTTTTTTTGGCGAACAAAAATTGACTCAACCAAATAAAAGTTCAGAGAACGTTTTATCTTTTATGATAATGTTAACATCTTTCATTAACATATCTTGTTTCGCAATTTCGTTCAAACAAAAATGCCAGCGACCATCAACGAGTATTATTTCGGACTTTGTTTGCCTCACTTTAAAAAAAATCTGTTCAACAATAATCAAATATTTGATTTTTTTCGGGAAAAGTTCTTTCTCATGATAGAAAACTCTTGTTACTATTAAAAACTTTGTAATCTTCTGATATTTTTGTGTCGAAAAGTTAGCTTTAAAGATAAGAAAATTCCAAAAACCACGTTTGATTAAGACTTTTGTTAATCATTTACGATTTATTACGTATTTTAAATGTTTGGTCATTTCTACGAACAAATACTGATTCATGTATTACAATATTTAAAAAATTACAATGCATTAAAATTAGATTTGAGAATTTTCCTCAATCCATTTGAAAAACTTCCAATAATTGAAAGAATCGAAAAATTATACATGAATTAAAGAAAAAATACAGTTATATAATTTTCCATCGCAGATAGAATGTTGAAATGTATGTTTTAACGATTTTTGCGCAATATTAAATGTAAAAAACTCTTTAAAAAACTCGAGTCGTACTTTTAAGAAACACAGAAAAAAAAGTCTAACGAGCTACAGATAAATGACACAACAACATCCTGTTTTACCATTTCTCTGGGAAAATATCTAATAAACTTTTTTTTTCTTTAGTATTATTCAGTTTTGCCTTTGCACGCTTTCGTTTGAAATAAACAACAACATTTTTACACGAGTATGTGTGAGAAATCAGAGGAAATTCTTAACATAGTTTATGACCAGTGGGGGCAAATCTACGAAACAAGTACGAATCGACTTGTACTTCTTATTTCCAATTACTCCCAATTCCGTAAAGTGTTTTCCCATTTCCAGTATTAAACTAAACAATCGTTCTTTAATGTTGCATTTGGGAATATTGAACCGCTACGTCATGAGAACTTCATCAAACTATTTTTTTTTGATTTTCCAATTTGTTTTTGGATTTTTCACAGAGAAAATTGATAAGTCTGGTTAATGTAAATTGTCTGTTTACGCCCACACAAGCCGACAAGTGATCCAGGGAAAACATGTGAAGTAAAGATAGATTTTTCATTGGAAATTTCTATATTTATTCAATTTTTATCTACAATAGTTATATAAGAGATTTCATCACAACTGATAGTTGATGGGATGGTGGAATCAAAAAGAAATGTAAAAATTTACTTCTGAATAATACATAGAAATGCATAATAAAGAAATGTTTTAATAAAAATTATACTCAAAGCCGGATAGGGAGTTCGCTATTTCGCTATCTCTACATTGGTGCGAATATATAACTGACATCAGCGATTTGAGTTGTGAATGCAAAGGAAAATTATTTCATCTTCTACCGGAAATTGCCTATTTCATTAAGGTGGATGTGATCACATAAAAGATGTTCGAAAAATTAATTTACCTACTGTTGGTTTGGGGTCTTTCAATTACTCGGGGGTAATTAATTTTAATGAAAAACTTTTCTCATACTTTTAGATTTTTTGAAACTTCTGGCAAATGTTGTAACTTTAAAATCTGTCTATAAAACATGTAACGCTAATTTTGGACTCCTCCTAATGATTGCTTTATAGAAAATGTTTTCGTAAAATCATCAAAATTTTGCAAAAAGCTCGGTTACAGACAGTGCCTCTGCGCAAAATGTATTTGAACCATTAAAACCGTTCTTAAACCATCTTTCGGCGGCCGATAATTGAAATATCTTAGATAAAAGCTATCAACACAAGGCCTTTCCACATTCTTTTGAGTTTCCCCTAGTTACGACACTGATTTAGAATTAAATTTTGTTCTAAACTCGCTCTTATTCTTTAATTGAGAAAAGAACATTAGCGCTAGGTTCGCAAATTAGTAAAGGACGTCATGATTCCAAAAATTCAAGTGTGTACTTTTTAAATAAGTCATAAGGTAGAAAAATTAAATCTTTATGCAAAACCTCAATTACCATTTAGGTAGAATTGTTAATGAAGTGCTGCTATAGCAAAACACACGACCCCGGTACTGAAATAATGAACTTTACATAAGAGAAAACCTACAAAATTTTCCTCCGATTCCATTTTGAACTTCTAATTATCTACAAAAGGAAACTTTTTCTGTATGTGAAATTTTTTTTGTAGGAATTTCTATATCTCTGTTTACTTGTAATTCCCTGAAAAAAAAATAGATTGGTTGGCTTTTGCCATAACAAAATACAAAGTTCGTTTAGGCTCTGTGACGGAATTTTCCCGACCAGAGCAGTCGATTATGGTTTTCATGTAAACCACCGGAAAATGTTGCGTGCACGTGCCAAAAATTTTATGCTACCTGGGAAGTGTTTTTCTTTTGGGTTCACTGTTAGATAACGAAACAAGGCGAAACCATGGCATAGGAACGTTATTCAAGGTCACAGTCCAAAGAACACATAAAAAAAACTTCTTTAAGGTATTATTATAATAATTAATTTCCACTATAACAGATTGCAGTCGACGGTAATTTCTTTATCCCTTATTCAAAGGTAATCTCATAATGATGATAGAGTTTTAGTTATGGTCAGGGTCAAAAGGTTGAAATGGACGCCGAAGCTTTAGCTACCAGTAAAAAAGTGAAATAAAATTCGCTCTTACAAAAAAACGAAATTTTAAGTCCATTTGTGGTACAAGTTTCTCAAAAATTTAAGGATGTTTTTTAAGAAAATTGTAAAAAAAGATCTCTGAAAATAACTTGAGATGGCTAAGACATCTCAAATTGGTGCTGGCTAGTGGCATTGCACAGATGGACGAATATAAATTTGTTTAGCTTGCCTCATCGTGGTCGGGTAACTGATAACGAATACATTTGATAAGTAACCGTGAATAACTCTTTGGCGTGGACTATCGTTACTTTTGTGATGAATGATTACTTTTCCCCATCACAAGTGTTACCGAAAGACGTCAAAACTTTTCCACTTTTTACAACGCGAGTTGGGCTATGGCTACAAAACTCGCTGATGATCATGTTTCGAGTTGTTTTTTTCAGTTGTGCAAAAATCGATTATTTCATTGAAGTAAAAAAAAACTATGATGGCGGAAAAAACTAACAACAAAGAAGGAAAACGGTTGTTATTTTTTCGTTGCTGATATGTATTGTATGTGGCCTGCAAATAAAAGTCTACTACCTCGATATCCATAGGTTTTTATGCATATGTATTTTGCCATACGTAAAATATCATGGTGTCCATTGTTTGCTAGAGATGAGGGGTATGAAACACAACATAACGCTGACTACATATCGGACACACGTGCAATTTCATAAAATAATCATAAAAAAAACACGGAAAATGCGACACTACAATCGCCACCACATTATTTTGAATTAATTGTGTCTTGAACTTTTACTAAAAACGACACGCACAAAGGATACGTCCACTGATTTCTATCACTGTTACGGCGGTTTTTATAATTGAATTTATAAAGCTCGTCTTTTCGATCAATGACTGAATTTCTTATTGGGTTTTCATGGAGCAAGAAATCGATAAGTTTGTTTCAGTGAGAAACGGGGAGGAGGTTTTCCCGAGGATTGGTTATCTAATACCGGTTTCTAATTTTTGATCTCTAAAATCATTTTTAAATTTTCTGTGGGAGAAACAAGGTTTAAGAAGGATTTAAATTTTTAGGAACCCATAAATGTTTTGCGCAAGTCGGGGAGAGAAAAAATTTATACAAGTGCAAATTTTGCTTCTAGTTCTTAAAAAACTAAACTTTTTTTTAACCCCCTACCCCTTACTTTTTGAAAAATTTCCGGCTTTACTAACATTTTCAGACTTCTAGTCAAATTCTTCGATTATAATAGCACCTGCTTTTTATATTTTACAATAAAAAAGTCGAGGGGTTAAGGTAAATGGAATACACTATTTCAAAGTCTACACGAGGAATACATGTAGACTAAAACCTCGAATATACTTAGAGTACAGCACTTAAGGGCGAACGGACTACACGAGTGGTTAACCCCTCGAAAAAAGTAAAAGCAAAATACCACAACAGTAGCTGATATATAACTTTTGGAATATCGCCGCTGGTTTCCAAGCTTAACATCATTATGCTGTTAACATAAGATGGTGATGAGGAAGCAAACACAGCAGGAAAATCAGGAAATTCAAGAAAATGAAAACAGATGAGTTTCCATCACATTTCCTTCCATTTCGATTGAGTTTATTAAATGAACATCTAGCAAAGTGTGTCGAGAGCAAATAATTAGCACTCTGTAGCTCAACTAATTTAGTTTTATGAGCTTTACTTAACGACGATTCATACGTGATCATAGTTATTGAGTGCAGCATATTAGCAAGCGACATTTACATTTATACGGCCAGAAATTTATTTTAAATCAGATAAAAGATTATATACTTTGTTGCTAATATTTATGGCATTCGTATATGAAGGAAGCTTCAATTTTTTTTTTTTATTTTAAAATTTCCGCAAAAAGTAATAAAATTCTCAGACTCTGACAATGAAAAAGCAGTAAAACATGTTGTCCCATGCTAAGATATCAAAAATTCTTTCGGAATGATAAAAATTGTGGAGAAAACATATAAAAAGAATAAATGAAAAATGAAATTACGATAAGATATAAGCGACATTTCCTTTGTTCGTATGACTAAAAGTGTACATTTTATGCAATGAATTGTCAAGACGACAGAAAAACAAATATTTTGTCTATCAGCCAGCAAAGATGGATTTCATTTCATTGCATATCATTTTTGCGAAGATAAAAAACAGGCAATTAATTTTATGAATAGTAACGAACCCATTTAAGTCACAGTGAAAGCATGCTTCACTGAGAGAAATCATGAAAAAAATGTTCTGGATGAAGCAAAAATTTTTTGTGTAAGCAAATGTTGGGTTTTTCTTGTTAGAAAATAATTTAAGGATTAATTTAGTGCCTCCAAATTGATCCATTTTTTATGTATAAAAATATTTTTTTAATCTTTCAAAAGCGTATTGCAAGATTTTTATGGATGTAACAAATTATACACAATAAATTGCACAAAATTATACACAATTAATTTCGTGGTAGGAAATTTATTTTTAAAACAATAAAAAAATTAAACGCTCTATTGGGAATTGATGCCGCCAGTAAATAACGGTTTTCTGGGAATACAAATATTATTCTGGTGATAATGGCAACAAAAACAAATCAACAAGTAATAAATTTTGAAATCAGAAAAATTGATAATGATGATATAATGATATATAAATGAAGAGATCTAACAGACAATGAAGAGTTTTTGGTTTGGTGCATAGATTTAGTCTGAAATCAACGATAATTGAAATATTTGAGAAGAACAAGAAATTGGTAACAATTCAATCAAATCACATTCCAATGCAAAACGATGAAAATATCGATGGAAACGTTGATAATCATCTGATGTTGGATTCTGCTGGTCTTCTGTATTGGTACTCGAACAAATTTTCATTTTTGGTATATAAAAGAAATTTATTAAGGTATAAAAACACGTCGCACAGTTATTCAATTCCAAAATTGAAAAAAAACATAAGAAAAACTACAATTCCAGATGCTAATCGTCAAATACTCTATATGAGGATAGACAACATTTTTAATTGAAAAAATCTATTTGTATCAGAGAATAGGGGAAAGAGGTGATCCGAATGGATTTGGATGTATAGAACGGTTATGTAAAATTATATTCTAAACACATTTCGTCTCAATAAAGTTTGCGATAATACGCATCGTTTCCGAGAAAATCGCAAAAAACTATTTCTTTTGTATATGAGGAAGAGGGAAAAGAGTGGTTCAATTAGATTTCGATGTATGAATAAGTTATGTAAAATCTTATTCCAAATACATTTTGTCTCTATAAATTTTTCAATGCGACTCACCGTTTTCGCGAAAATCGCAAAAAAAATTGTTTCGTTTGTATGGTGGAGGGGGGAAAGAATGCTCCGATTTCGCTCAATCCCTTCGAAAGTTATGGTGTTCGCGGACAGACAGAGAGACGGACGGACATGCGGAAATCAAAATCTTTTATCATCCCTGATGTAGTTCATTTTTGTGTTCGACGATTAGTTCGATGTTTTACAAACTATATACTAAATCTAATATATTCAGATGTGATTCTCATATAGAGTATAAAACTTGCTGCTGCTGCTCATTGGGGCCAACATCACCTGAGAAGGTGTTCAGAGTATAGTTTCAACTCTGGTCGCAGATGGCCGATGTGGTCTGTTCGCCAGTTCCAAAGTTGGAATTCCAAAGTAAGAAAAAAGTTTAGCATCGCACAGCATCGAGAAATGCGGAACGAAAGCAAGTGAAATATTATCCAGCCCATATATTTGTGTGAATCAAACGACACAGAGCATAGCATCGGATTGCCATCTACCTTCGTCGTGTATACGAACATCGTACAGATGACACACAAACAAATGTACATAGATATTGAATGAATCTAAATCTAGATTTGAATTTATCTATATATAGACACGAGATCACCTTAAAACGGCCTTGTTCGATCTAACTTGTGTATAGGAGAAAAATTTCTATGTTCGCCCTTCACCTTTCTCTTTGGAACTTTTATGAACTGTAGATACAATTATCTGTGCCTATATTATATTGTACTATAGATGGATTAGATTAAGTTTTCTTCATGATGGCAATAGTCGAATGTGGTAGAGACCAATTCACTTAATATTTGATTACTTGAGGAATTAACATACATCAGCCTAGAACTTACAACGATGACTATATGACGATAATTTAATAGTTAAGACGAAAAAAAGTTTATCCCGTTTTCTTATTCTCTTACGAGATACTGGCCTAGGGCAACTTTTATTATTTTAGTTATGCATTGTTAATGAACTATTAATAAATAACTGGAATATCGTATCGATGTAACTACAGGTTTAGAATTTCTATCCATTTAAATATCTTCTTGTAGCTGCATCATATTCAATCCTTATATACGTATATGACTTTCTTTTGTTTTTGTACTTAGCATAATATTGTTTTGTTACTTCTTACATATCGTATGGAAACATATCAACAAATTACTTACAAAAGATTGCCACTTGCCATAATTAACTGGAATTTCTACTCATATTGTGTGGTGGTATTCGACCTTTATTATTACATGTCTAATTTCGTATGCTGCACATGTCCCATTTCTAGATACTACGATAATACGCAATTACGATGGTATACACGTGAGAAAAAAAAATCTTACAAACTATATGTAATGATTTAATAAGACAAAAATTATATATGTCGGCATAAGAACTACTAAAAAATATCTAAAGTTTAGTTCTTATGCATTTGTTTTTTTTTTAAATAGTGGTTAATACGAAATTTCAAATAAAAATCATTCCGCAATAATTTTATTGTCTGAAAAAATAACATATCAGTGTCAAAACTCTTTTCCCTTAGACGTAGTCTCACTTGGGCATACCTTTCACCCATGCCTTTTACAAACAAAATTTTCAAAATATTTTTCATGCATTGGAGAAATATATTTAGGAAAAAAAGCTGTCTCTTAATTTATCTCTAGCCAGCATTACTAGTTATTTGTTCGGCCACAATATTCAGAAAGCCCATAATATTATAATGATATTATAATAACGCCATAATATTATAATATGCAAATTTCAAGTCTAAAAAAATCTCCTTATCAAATATCACATCTGTATACATTTTTAAATATTTATAAACAAACAAAAAATTTATGTTAAAAGAAATCTTGCAAAAAAAGAAAAGAAAAAACAACTTACTTCGTTCAATCATTGAACAGTGATCTGGATCGAAATTTGAATTTCTTCAAAAAACTTAAATTGAGTAAAAGAAAACACCACGGAACTGAAAAATTAAGACAAATTATAAGCAAAACCAAAATAAAACTCAATCAATAATGAAAACTTACATCGGATAAATTTTATTTTAAACGGAAATACAATTATTCGGTTATTCTGTGAAAGAAAATTAAAAAAAAAATACCAACATAAAAAAGAGGGGAAAAAAATGTATATATATAAAATAAATTATGAAAACAAAATTATTTTTTATTTTTGATAAGAAGTTGTCCATAAAATCCGTCACTATTTTAGGAGGGCCTCCGATAATGTGACGACCGCATTCACAAAATCGCTTTCCTTAAATTTGAAATTTTCTAACTGCTGTGTGACCTTCTGTTCATCTTTCTTTGATCTGATCCCCCGGAACTTGAAATTTACAAATTTGTGGAGTAAAAAAATATTCTCAAAACTTACACAAACATCCGGCACAGTCAACAGCAACACGTTGGTATACAAGCCACGCCTGAATTTCAACAAAACTGGGTGTGCTCATGTCCTGATTTTAAATTAGGAATCTAGAAAAAAAATATTTCAAGAAATTATTATAGTCTTAAAATCTTTATATACATTTTGATAATTGGGGACAATGGATTGTTGCAATTCGTCTAAAAAGTCGTTTTTGTATAGATTTTTTTTCTTGATAGGAAAGAAAGATCCATTGAAAATTCTATTCAACAGGACTCAGGAATGTAATTAGAGTCCTGCAGATCCCGTAACAAAAGCGGTGCCAGAGGATTGGTCTCTTATAAAAGGGTCTTCGGTCTCCAAAAAAAGGTACCCAAAGCTTCAGTCATAAAAAAAACTTTGTAAAAGCCTTTACACTTTAAAATTTTTTAGTCACTGTGAGCGAGGCTAAAATTTTTGAAATCAAAAAACCAAAAATGGACTCTTTTTTTACACGTTTTTGAATTTAGTCAAACGGTTATTCTAAATTTGAATTTCGTTCTATAACAAAATGTGTAATGTTACGATTTTTTTTTTCGTTTTTCATCCCTATTTTATTTTGATTAAATCAGAAATGTATGATTCAGCATAAGATCTGACACGAGAATGGTTGAATTTCAATTGATTGTTGTTTATGTGCAGCACTCTGGAAATTAAAATAAATCCTCAAAACTGTGTCCGAAGGCGAATGATTGATGATTCATACTTATTGCCTTAAGCTCGATCCAGACTACACGATGTACGGGGTACGAGATACGAGGTTTTTGGTTTCCTCGTACATGGAACTGCATCCACACTGCACAGGGTTTTGCTCATTCGTGTACGCGGTTACCACGTACGAGGATAATCAAACAGCTTCTGATTTTACTCACTAGGTGAAACCATGTGCAAATTTCCCATCCAAACACTCGATGTTCGGGGTACGTGCCAACCTCGTACCCCGTACATCGTGTAGTCTGGATCGAGCTTTAGAATTGTCTGTTAGACACTTAGGTGCCAATGAATTTGTTCTCTGAATTAAACGCTGTCACGTCATACATAGTATATTAATTGATTTAATTTGCGCTAAAAGATAAAAATGACGAACTTTGGAATTTCTATCGTCGAAGGGAAATAAGTTGAATCAGAAACAAATGAGGGTCGAGAAGCATAACTTCAACTTTAAAAAGTTGAAGTTCAATTTTATTTTTTCCATAATTTTTGAATTCATAATAGTTGGACAAAATGCCATTAAATCTATTGTTTTGTCATTATCTAATCACAAACATTATTGGCATTTTTAAATATTTACTTACTCTATTTGCATAAATTTGATTCATTAAAAAATGCATAAAACCAGACATAATTCCAGTCGGTTTGTGGCACGTCCCTCAAAACAACGACCAGAATTGCTATTTCCAGAAAGGTGTTAAGAACGCAGCCATAGTTTAAAAAAACAATCTTTAAAATTCGAGTCTGTCGCAATAATTGTCGGACAATTACTGTAATTGCACTTCCAAAGGAGAAGCTCACGAGACATTTTAAATTTTCTTGTTGTCAGCTTAAAGTCTGGTTTGTGATACCTAAACCTAATTACTCAAAGCTTCAATTATATATTTCGAACGTCACTCCCCGTCCACAAGAAAATAATAAACATCTACAACCTTTATCAAATCTAAAATTATATTGATGAACGCCGGCAAGTGTTTCCTATCATGCCATCATATTGATTTAAATTCGGAAATTTCGATATCAAACGCTACTCCTATAAGCATTGTTTAGTTTTACTTTTACAATTCTTAGCTTAAACTTGTCCATGTCCAATCTTATCTGGTTTATACGACCGACGACCCTTTGGATGGCAGAAGCTTTTAATTAATTTATCAGCAGATGCAATAACGTTATTTTTGACCATTTATTTCGTGGTATTATTGTTGAAACTGGTAAAACTAATTAATTTCGAAAGTTTGAAGTGTTCAAGTCAGGATTAAAGTCGAGAGATGGGGGGAAATGGTGGATTTTAATTCTTAGCTTAATTTTCCAAGAAACTTTCCAGTCTTAAAATTTAACGACGATATATAAACATGCTTTTAATAGTAAGGTAAATGAAATTAAGATACATACTTTTGAGATTCAGTCGAAAAACTTTTTTAATTATTTCACTTCGCAGCTTAATCTGTTAACTGCATTATAAAGAAAATTAATTGTCTCGTCCTTAATGGCTCTATGTCCTTTTTTAGAGCCATTAGGCTACAATCAGCAATATTTACATTTAATTTCTTAGAGACTTGCTGTTTAAGGATTATTTACCTCTGTATTTCGATAAATGAAATTAAATCTGTTGAGTATGGGAGATTTAGAGCCATTATGTAAAAATTCAACGCTAAATTTAACAAATCCCTTTAAACCGTTTTTAAATTGCAACCTTGAGTTAGACACCATCAAGTTAACAACTTTTCCATGTTCATAAAAGAATAGTTTGATATGAAATATTCATTTTATTTATCAATTGAAATGCTCTCTCACTATTCCCTGTAACTTGCAGACATCCATGTGGACTTTGGCCTTTCAACTGGGACGTCAATTTGAATTTTTAATAAACTATCATTATTTTTAGAAAGTTGCTGTTGGCGTGCAAGAAACTTTTAAATAATGGAAAGCAAGGACCTAAAAATAAAGCGAGTTACATGTTTAATCAGACAATAACAATCGATATCAACAGACAAGAATCATACAAAAATATCAAAAAATAGTGCGAAAAATGTGTATTTTTAAAGTTAATTTCATTATATTTACGAGTTGATGTCCTTGCCAACAATTCTAATTTTATTTAAATAAGAAATTCTTGATGAAGATTACTTAAAACGGAAGATGACGCGAAAAAATATTTGCCTTCCCTGGCAACACAGTTAAAATCAACGAAACGTTTGTAAGCAAGTCCCAAATCATTTACCAAGAAATTCATTATATCCCCTTGGAAATATTTAATTGAATTTAAGGCTTAATAAATAAATATAGGCAGCTAAATGAACCGTCATTAAATAAATATAAGAAGTAAATTAATTCCCCAGGTGAGTTTTAGGAGAAAATAAATTCTAACGTCAAATATTTCTTCCTTCCAGCAAACTGTTGATATTGCAGAAGGTGTGTTTAAAATATTCTTTTTTTTAATTTCAACCCATTGGTGGCTCAACGATTAAAATTCATTTCGAATTCAACAAATTTGTGAATTGAAATATCTCTTTTAGTGTTAGATATTTACATAAAATTAATTCATTGTGTATTCATTTCGAATATAGTTGGGTGTACGATATCACATCCCCAGGTTTAGGCGAGGGGAATCCTAATGACTTAAAGCGGGTTATCCTTGTACACAGCTGATATACAAGCAAGGTCGAAGTTGTTTCAAGTTTCATATAGTCGTATACGTGTTTGTGTTTATGAAAAAGTTTTTCCTTCAATGTTGAAAAGCGAAAGGAATGAAAAGGTGGGAAAATCAAGGTCCTTGGTACTTTATGAATTAATTCTTGCTTTGATAGAAATGAAAAATAAATCAATTTAAGTTTTCGAGGTAAAGTTTTATTTCAAGTATTTAATTATTTTAGAAATTCTAGAATTTTTTATCACTTTGAATAAAATGAGAATAGCGCGAGCTAAAGGATCTCAATTAGTTTAAAATGGGATATTGCCCTACTCCAGGACCAAATATGGAGTTTTTCAAAGATACGAGAGTAGGGGAAAAAATCTGAGCCTGACAAGGAAACTGGTACAAAAACTTCGGTTCTATTCACTTTCCTTTTGAAAGCGAGACAGAAATTTGATGCGAAAACATTTCAAATTCAATGACGAATCCAACAACGAATTCAAATCGCAGATTTACAGCACGCTCTACTTTTGAACAAAACAGCTTTGTTATTTTTTTAAATTTCACATTTTATTACCCCGGAGTACAGTTAGCTTCAAGAGTTTGCCTGCAGAACCCAAAAAATTATTTTTTTGCTTTTTTTCAAATATTTTTTTACATGTTTGTTTAATTTTAATTGTGCAAATCAGATTTAAAGACGTATCATCCTATTCTTGATGCACGTCAGGTAAAACCGTACTTGGCATCAATTTCAAATTTTTTCAAGTATAACCATAACCACTTCCTTAAACTAACGAAGAACTTTTTTGGCACGTGCTTAGACTATTTAAAAAAAATATGTATATGAAAATAAAAATGATAAAAGAATAATTTGGAAGAGACCGGAATATCCACCTGTTTATGAATACTTCTTATCTATATCGACTCCTTTTTCGTATTTTTTTTTGTTTTCCCATGTGGAAACATCTGTTTGGTTCATCCCTCTCATTAAGTTGATTTTTTTATCCTCTTTCTTTTCACATTTTATAGAGATCCTGAAGAACGCAGATGGCGGCTAAATGGCATAGTGAATGCGGAATCCCTCCTAATCCAGTCAGACAGGAATATTTATGTGTGTATAGTCGAGCATTTGGGAAAATCGACCGGAATTTATAATTTAAGAAGTAACCGAGGGGAAGTTTTACCCTGCTGATAGTTTTAGTTTTGTGTTGTTCTATGGTTTCATACTTACTTAAAAAGAAATCGAGAATGTTTTTCAAATATTTTTTTTAATAAAGGGTTCTGTAAAAATGTGATATTTTCAAAAGCGCATAAAATAATTTTTTCCCATGATTTCGTTTTTGCAATGTTTGACAATAATCTCGAGGATATTCGCCCCTAGACATCAATGACCTTAATAACATTAATATCAAATTCAGAAAATCAGATTTTTACAAAAAGAAAGGCCATTGCTCCTTTGTCAACATCCACAAATTTCGTAATTCGATCTGAAGCTATATAAGGATTTCATAAAGATGATGACGATGATGTCTTTATTGATATCTTCTGCCGTTTAAAAAAAAGCATAGGCAGATCATGTTTATGTAGAATATGAATTACGTACATAGCTATCATAGAGCATACAAGATACAATTTCGCCCACGACCGATATGTACGAGTTTCATAAGTCCCTAATCCGCTTATATCACAGGGAAAAATAGCTGAAGTGAACAGCACATGAGTTTCTTATACAAAATTCATAACACGACGTATTAAATATTAGATTTTTTTACGAAGTTTGATACATGCAAAAAACGAAATTACGATTTTTAAAAGGCAGTCATTTTGGTTACTTCGGGTTAACGAATTTTTACCAAAAGTTGATAAGACCGTCCCATTCCAGGAGCAAACATGCCTGTAAAATTACTTTACAGGGTCTAGCTCAAGGATTTGTGGGAAATCTAGCTCAAGAATACAGACTGACAGAAAGATATTTTTGTAATAATGCTCCAGAATATAATAACGCTCGAGAAACTTTTTTAAGCAAAATTAAGAGGACGAAATTTTTCATGAGAACAATACTTTATTATACGTCGTATAAGAAAGTAATACCGTCTTTTTCCTCGCGTATGTTCAATGGAAACATAAAATTAAGGTGTTTGTCGATACTTTACCTAACCAAAAGGATTACAAAACTTTGTTTTTTTTTTATATATATATTTTACTTTAAAACTTCTTCAATTTTTGTTACGCTTTTCTCGTATTAAGATTCAGTAGACCTCATTCAATGTTTCTCTGTTGGGAAGAAATCTGATTAGAATCATCCTTTAAGCTTAATTATTACCATTGAATACGGAATCAAATTTTTAGAAATAGATTTATTTAAAAAAAGTTCTATCTAAGATAATTTGAAGCGACTTTTGTACCCACGACCGCCTGGGTGTACGTGTAGAGCTTCGAGCCTTTGGTGATTTGTCATATTTTCTAAAAAAAATACCCGCCCCCTCACTTTTTGTACTCTCGCCAGATATCTCTGGAGTCGCAGAAGGGATTTGAATCCGGTTTTCACTATCAAAAAAATCATTTCTTAAAAAAAAATTTTGTCCACTAACATATACTTCCCTGACAACTCCTCTCCAGCCGTCCAGGCGGCAACTCTGAAGAGACATTGACTTAATTTTAGTACGAAGCCACAGGCCGAATAAATCAAAATGCCCCAAATAAATCGAAATGGGATAGGGATGGTTCCTGGTGCAGCTTCTATTGTTTTTTTTTAAATCGTGGAGTAACGTTGTTTGTTAATCTTTTAAGGACAGATAAATTTACAAATGAATTCCAATTGGTCATAATTCCGAAATCGTAAGAAAATAATCTAAGCATAGTGGACATGAAAAGGTCATTCTACTCCTTAGTAAAATCATTATTAACACAATTTTCAAAACGTTTGGACATTCAGCACGGACGATTATAGAAAATGACATAAAAATAAATCAAATATCTGAGACACGGAATGAAAGAAAAACATCGAACGACATTCTACGACTTTGGAAGAGCAAAAAAAAATCTTGTTGCACGCAGAAAATCGTAAGACAAGAACCAGCTTCAGGTTGACTGGACTGAAATTCCAGAAGACTTCTTCTTTGTACCTTCTCTGAATATATCGGCCCTGAGGGAATCAATCTTATCATTTCCGACAAATACTAGAACTACGAATCGCCCGTAATTACGGCAATGTAGTCCTTTTTAAATGCAGCACTTGGTCTTTGTTCGTTTTTGATTGATCCAATGCTTTCCCCCGCGCTTGGCTTTTATGGGGTTGGGGCGGATAAGAGCGCCATCGTCATCAGCTAGAGAAGGTTTA
Source organism: Chrysopilus asiliformis (assembly GCA_964034945.1). Lineage (NCBI taxonomy): Eukaryota > Metazoa > Arthropoda > Insecta > Diptera > Rhagionidae > Chrysopilus > Chrysopilus asiliformis. Next base: position 116,750,171 of record OZ035960.1, read on the forward strand.
ACTTCCATCGATAAATGTTGATTGTCTATGGAAATGTTGATTTTGTTGGCACCGGAATATGGACGGAAACGAAAGCAATTGAAATCAATTATCGAATAATAAAAACGCGCGGGGGTGTGTCAATTAAAAATAGATTTGAATTAGTTTTGCCCCGTTTCAAGTAAGTAAAACGTTTTTCAGTGGGACCTTGTTTTGCAAGCAATTTTGGTAGTCATTTAACATTTGAAATAACTGCGCAAATGTGCAATCAAGTCGAAAACGGCTTTTGTGATTATTTACAATGTGCAGCCCCCCAAAAAAAAGATGACACTTTCGTTGCCCGCTACCGCCTGCAGCGCGACAATTGGATCGTAGCAAGGTCACATTTGTTTTGATTACTAATTCAAAATTGGAGCATAATTTCTGCCGAATTTTATTTTATACGACTATCTGCCAAATTTTATTTTGAAGTTCATCATTCGTCAAAGGATCTTTAGAGTTTTTGCTGAGTTTCGGGAGGGCGTACACAAAAGGCCAATGACACTGCCACATTTGTCCATAAACCATGACGGGCTTAAAACCTTAATAAATAAATTTCAAAAGACCAATGAGATTACGAAATTTACTCACATTTTAGTGAAGATACGCAAATAAACGAATGAGAAAATTTTAAACTCTTCTCCGCACTGGAACGATTTGTTATTGAAATCAATTCAGAATTGATTTGGAAAATTTCACTCTCGGCTCGAGAATATCGCGGATCTGTTCACCATTAACACGGAAACATATCAATTATCGAGAAGAAAACCATCTAAAAACTCGCAACAAATTCTACTGACGAAACTGATTGAAGGCGAATGCAAAGATGTGTCAAACTTGTGAGACCCAGCGAAATTTCCGTTATCAGTAACACGTCTGTCGTCTGTCTTCAATTGGAAAGTTCACAAAAATCGATTTGTGTCAGGCAAAACAAATCTTAAATGGTAATATCATTTTTAATTTTACGAATTTTAAGATTTTCAAAAGTTTTACTATAGGAGTTTTCCATTGGTGTTGGAGTAGCGGGAATAGAATTCAATTAGACAGTTTCGCAAATTCCCTGAATTGATGCTGTTTTAAAAATCAACTTCCTTGTTATCGAAATCTACTACACTCGGCCCATTCCATAGTGTCAACTCAACCCTGATGGCAACTCGATTTTCGGCGGCCATTCCTATTCCTTTCTCGTGTGCGAAATGGCTACCAATAATTATTGCGGATTTACGTACGGCGGAACACAATACGGGTAAATATAACTAATTAAAATTGTTCTTGAGCTTGGGTACATTCTGCTGTCGATAAGGGAAACACTGCAAAAGCCCTAAGTGGGGAGAATTTTGTACTATTCGATTCTAACACCGGCGAGCATTTTCCAACAATGGCGTCGGGCAATTAGCTTTTACCACGAAGGCCTGTTGGAGCGGTCGAGAGGAGTTACTCGCCGGACTGATCGATAAATTCACAACAGCGTTTTGTGTGGTGTTTCGTCCATCCCTCAGAGTATATAGGTGAAGGGAGCTTTGGCTTTTGGGGCCTTTAATGTTCTCTGTTCTAGCACTCACCACTTATTAATGCTTGATTGATTGATTCTAGTGTGCCTTTTAGGGCTGCTGCTCCTGGTGCCGCCTATCCAACCCCCCAACCATATGCAGTTGCAGCTCCAACGGCCACAGCCACATACGGAACACAAAGAGCCGGCTACGACCAAGCGGCTTATCAAGCAGCACAGCAGCAGGGATCCTTCGCTGCCAGTGAGTATTTTTTTTCTATTCATCTACCTATCGCAGATTTAGCCGGTATATAGAATCTAGCATAACTAGTTTAAGTAACTTTAAAAAAAAATCGACCAGTGCCAGTGTTTGGTTGCGGTGTAGGAAAGGTGGGGCCATTACGAGCGATTCGGTTTTTAATTACCTGATGGACATGCACTTTAATAATTGCAAAGTTATAGCGCTTTTTCGCCAAGGTCAAAGTCGCTTCGCTACTGCTGATTTTAATTAGATGCGTGTTTTCTTTTTACCTGCGATACGGATACCAAAAGCTCGATTCGAAGAACGAAATGTGGAAAATAGGAGAAGGAAATCAAAGTTGAGCTCTTGCAATTTTGCTGAGGAATGCCTACATTTAGAATGATTTAAATTTGCATGTGTGTATTTCAAAGGGGCGGTGTCGCCAGTCGCAATCGATTCCTTTGGCCTGTGTGCATTCACCACTTTTCTTTGTTTCTATCTAACGCTCAAGGAAAAAACTAAATATAGATGAATAGAAAATTAAGTCATAAATTGATTTTCTCAAGTATGGCCCCATTTTGCTCACCTGCTATCAGCACTCGGTTTTTTGTTGCCATGCTTAGTTCTAGTTTCAAGTCAGACATTTGCTACAATCTGCTTAACTGTAAGAAAAAAATTTGTTTTTGTAAAAAAAAGTCATTAGTTTTGTTAAAATTTATAAAAAAGAAACCGAAATGTTTTCGCGTATTTGCGGTGCTGTATTTCTGATTTCATCTGATTTGGGCTCTGTTCAATAAATGTTTTAGGTCCGTCAGCAGGGGGTGCTGCTTCTACATTATCTTACGGTGGCTATGGGTGTGCACCCCAAATGTTCGACCCGACAAAAACGTTTTACCAGCAAGCCGGGGCCGGATCTACGGTCGGCTTCACAAGTTCCGCTTGTAATTCAGCAATTAAAACAACTAAGGTGTCTTTTTCATTTCATTTACGTATTTTAATTTATTGTTTTCATTTTTAAAGTTTTTCTTGTAAATCATTGTTTGAACAAAATTTTTGTAATCCACTTTGCATTTCCTTTATTCGAGCAGATAACAATCACTGAAACTCTTTCAGTAATTTCAAGTCTCAGCAAATTCTTATCGCTTGAATTTAAAATTGTTTACAAAGCTGTAGTGTTACGACTGTTTAGACTGACTATTGGATGTGTTTTTTTACGTATAACAAAAATCTTTAACCCAGTAAATCAACATTGAAATTCGAACAAGAAGAAACTACATTGAAAACTCGATACTGTATACCGATATCAAACCAAGGAGATGTATATTACGAGGGGTATACGCTACAGAGAGAGAAAAAAAATTGTTGTAGTTTCTATTATAAATAACATAAAATCCATTTTTCAGTCATTTATGTTTCACCCAAATCAGACCATTGATTTTTGAGTAATTGCCAAAAAATGCTTTTTTGCATGAAATCCCCTAAAACCAAGTTACTGCCCACATTTTTTTTTTCAAAATTCTACAAATGTGCGAAGTTTTATTAAAATCTAAGAGTGACACTTCCGGCGGTTTACTTGCGAGTGTGAAGTTAAACAAAATGTGAGGTAACACTATCGTCAGTATGAAGTTTTTAATGCATCAGATTTTATATAGCAACTCGGAAAGCTACTGAAATAATGTTTAATTGACAAACTTTTAAAAGGCAATTTTTGCTTTGCATATACGCAACGCAGTAATGTTTGTATCGCGTAACAAGATAACGTGAATCACAATTTACTTTGTAAATTGAATTAAGTTTTTCACTTTATCCGGCTAAAGTCCCAGTTTACAATATAAATAATGTAGAAAATAAAATCCTTATTCGATTTATAAAAAAAGGTCGGACTTGGTACCTGAGACTCTGATTCGCCTGCATTCGGGGAGGGTTAGGAGCTAGGGTTAGATATATTGAATTAAAATGCGTGGTGAAATTTGAGGTTTAATTTTAATTTCTTAATAAAGAATACGCCCCTTATTCATAGTAGTTTTTAAACACAGTTTTTGTTTAATATAAGATTAAACTAACAGTTTGCTATATCTTTCTGTAAGTTTAAGTTAGTGTTAAACAAAAACTGTGTTTAAAAACGACTATGAATACGCCCCAAGGTATTGCAATTCTTCCGATATATTTTTTGAAAGTTGAATATATATTCTTTGTATAGGTATTTCGAATAGCTGTCTGTGGCGGAACAATAATGAGCATTTTTTTGACGGGGCTTGCAGAGCTAACAGATTTATCAGATATTGTTTTTCATTATTAACCACTTACATAATATTTTACTAAAATATGTTGCCTCACATTCAACTATCATTAGCCCTTATTTGATAAGAATTTACGCTCATAGATGCTTTATTCGAATTGCCTCAAGTCTTATCAACATCCACTTAGAAACTTACCAACTATCGAATTGCGTCTTTGTCCGTTTTTTTTTGCCAGTGCAATTGGGTTAATTTGATTAAACGCAAAATGTTTCACAACAATTGGCAACTTATGAATTCTCAAACTAAAAAGTAAAAAAGTTTCGATTGACACAAAGTACTTTTTCCCTTCCTCATTGGATGACGTTCTTATAAAGGAAAAAAAAGCAATTGGATTACTTTAATAGTGCCACAGCCAACACTTTATGTTTGGTTCTTCCGTTCCATATTGCAAGCCTTTTGCTTGTGTGAATTTTCAGTAGTTAGATTCATTTCTATTGGTTTTCGTTGCTTTTTTATATTTTTTTTTTCTTCATTAAACTTCATGTCGACTTTTGGCTTACGATCAATTTAATTTACAAGATTCTCGCTCATGTTTTCAACAAGAAATAATTCACAGCGATTTATTCGGTATTGCTTACGTTTCTAAAAATAGCCCTAAGACGACGACATGCACGTGTGCCCAAAATCTTATTATTTTTAGTCCAAAATTATCATTGATCACTGACTTTCATGGGATATGAATCATAAACGTCACTAAAAAAACGTTTTAAGATTTTATTGCATTGCTTTTTGTGGATAATTTCTGTGGGGGTTTTTTTTTGTAGCAATGCAAAAATCTAACAAAATGTATGAATATTTCCGAAAGGGGGAAAAGTCGAGTTTTTAAAGGTCTTACCTATGAACATTTATAAAGTCGAGTCTACGTAGTCTTAAAACTAACGAATTATACTAATAGACTGATATTGCTACCAATAACAGATTTAATTTCGACTCTAACAAACCATAAACTATAATAGTCTATGATTAAGTTGTTACTAATGAGTTAGTGACAGTTCATTGGTAACGGCCATTAAAATCTATTAAAATTCGCTAGTTTTAAGGACTACGTAGACGTGATAAGGCCTTATAAATGAAAAAACTTAACTCGTTGATCGTTTCTTTTACGACATGTGAAAAAATTTTATTGACAAAATAATCGGTTTAATAGGTATGTGAATTTCATTCAGAATCACTACTTAAGCAACATTTATGTCAACTGCTACTGTCATGGCTGACATAAATGTTGCTTGCGTAAATACTAAAATCGGTATGAAGAATTCAGACTTTTGTTCGTCACTTCGAATTAAATATCCATAAGTTTGTCTCTTACGAAATTATCGCAAATTCCTTAAGAAAATTTACAACTTTTAAGTAACAATTAAATGATCGTAAAGCCAGTTTTTTTAATCGTAATATTTTGTAATTATGTGAATGCAAGTTTTAATTGTTCGATTAAATTGCTTAAGTTTCCGATTAGTAGTTGTTTTTCGATGTGTACACAGATTTCTTTTAATTTGCATTACTCGAACAAATAGACTTATTATTCGGCCCCACCGACAAGGAATCCACTCGCGCCTTCAACAAAAGCGGCAAACTCTGAAGCAAACAAGAATGGAACAGTAGCCACAAACAATTCAAATCAAAATACAGCACCTCAACGTAAGAACGAGTCCTCAAAACCGGGCTCTTAAATCTCACGAAATTTTTTCATTTTTTTTTTGTTGTATAAAATGTATTTTACAGAGGCTCAAGCAACACCCAATACAACAACATATTCAAATTATGACGCGGCACTTTATAACGCTGCCACAATGTATGTAGCCCAGCAAACCAACAAGACCAACACCAAGTAAGTGAAATTTTTACAAATCAAATGTTTCAACAACAAAAAAAAATCACATTTAAAATTACTTTTAGTCCGGGTTGGCAGCAATATAAAAAGCCCGGTCAACAAAATATGGGCATGAATAAGCAGCGTGTCAAGCCGCAGCCACGTCCCCAGCAACTTCACTACTGTGAGGTATGTAAAATTAGCTGTGCTGGACCTCAGACTTACAGGGAACATTTGGAAGGGCAAAAACACAAGAAGCGCGAGGCTAGCTTGAAGATGCAAGCCAGCGCCACAGCCACAAACCAGAATCGCGGCAATAACTATCACTGCGAGCTGTGCGATGTCACTTGCACTGGAAACGATGCATACGCTGCCCATGTGCGCGGTTCCAAACATCAAAAGGTTGTTAAATTGCATCAAATGCTGGGCAAACCGATTCCATCAGCTGATCCTAAGAAATTGACGAAAATCAACTTTGTTGCGGCTGGCGAGACTGTGAAGGAAGGTGAAACGGCTGACACTCAGGAAGAAGATAATGCTTCGGAGGATATCAAACCAGTTGGAGTTGAGTATATTGAGGAGATCAAGGACGAAGAGGGAAAGATTCTCAGTTTCAATTGCAAGCTCTGCGAGTGCAAATTCAACGATCCCAATGCTAAGGAGATGCACATGAAGGGACGTCGACATCGACTCCAGTACAAGCGTAAAGTCCAGCCGGATTTGGTTGTTGACTTTAAGCCAACCCCTCGCCAGAGACGCATCGCCGAAGCAAGAGCTCAGCGGGCCTTGCTGCAGGCTGAGTACTGGAATACGCGTCGAAATAATGACAACGATGATGATGATACAATGTACTGGGATGAACGACGTCGCTTCGATGATGAATTTGATTATATGAATTGGATGCAGCGTGGCTATCCGCCTCGTGGACCACACATGGGTCGCCCAGGACCGCCAATGGGTCATCCGTTCTTTGGCATGATGCCCGGTCGTCGCCCTGAAAGCTCTGACGATCGTCATGTCGTTGCCAGACACGCTGAAATCTATCCCAAAGAAGAGGAGCTGCAAACCATCCAGAGAATTGTCTCCCACACTGAACGAGCCCTAAAATTTGTTTCGGATGCGCTCACCGACACCAAAAACAATCTTAATCACGATGTTAAACAGAATGACACGAAGAAGTCAAACGATAAGCACTCAAATGGTGACAACGACAAGGGTAAAGATGGAAAACAATCAGCCAAAGAGGATGGACGTGATAATCAGATGTTCTCATTCCAAAAGGAGGCCGAAGGTGGAAATATACGGATTTTAAAAGGCGTTATGCGTGTCGGCTTATTGGCTAAAGGTATGTTTGCTTTTTGATGCTTTTTTTTTTAAATTTTCCGATCTTTACTGGCTTTTTTTTGGTTGCAGGACTCTTGCTACAGGGAGATAATATCGTTCAGCTAGTTGTCCTTTGTGCTGAGAAGCCGACAACGTCTCTATTGAAACGTGTCGGCGCTGAATTGCCCGTACAATTGCAAAAAGTCGCTGATGAACAGCACTATAAGGTGACAATGGCACCGGTCGAAGGTGCTGTCCTTGTTACAGATGGCACAGTAACTGTTAAAGTATCATTGACCTCTCCTCTCTTGCGTGAACAAGGTATACAAAATATTTTCATTTTTATCATTGCAATTCTTAACCGTCAGAAGAAATTTTGTTTATTCTATGAAAATTCGATTAAAGATGCAGGCGAACACAATATTTGCTACTCGATTTCGAGTTACCAGTTTCTGTTTATGTTCCTTGAATAGCATTTTTTTAACAAATATTTTTCCTTACATGTTTATTCCTGGGATATATTTTCCAATTTCGTTAACCTATTTATCTCAAACAGTCTTTTTATCTTGAAGAAATTTAATTGTTAAGCTAATGTTGAATGAAATTGGTGTTTCGAAATCGCATTTTTTTTCATGTAAAAAAATTTGGAACGGGTAGATAAACAGAAAACAAAAACTAGTTTTATTGGTCGCCTATTTTATTCGTTCCTGTAAGCGTTTTAAGTTTTACTGTTTCACAAATTCTCGTTAGTATTTTTAGTGTTGTTTTTGAATGGATAAAATACTTTCTCTTTTATATAAAATTCCTTGTTATTACGAGTAACTTTAAAAACGTTTTCCCACGAAAAAAATAGGCAAATTAATTGAAAAAGTAACTGAAAATAGAAGAACAAAGTATCTGAATCAATGCTCATGAAGTGTACGTACGATCGATGGAATTGAGATAATTTGTTCTAAAAGAATCATTTCAATGAAAACAGTGCACTTAAGCTGACAAAGTTGGATGTCAATGGAAACGGAAACCTTTTTAAAAAAAATTGTATGTTTTGTTTTGAAAGAAACTCTTTTCAATGAAAAAAAATTTGTGAAAAAAATAGTAAACTTTTGAACACCCACAAAAAATAAAGAGAGAAAACATGCGACATCCAATAACGACTAGCGAAATGTTGCATTGTTGTTATTTATTGTGATATAATAACAAACAGTGCTTGACAATTAGCTAGGTCTACTAGCAAACATAATAAAAATAATTAAAAAAAAAAAAGAAAATTAGTAAGAAAAATATACTTAATATAAAGAAATATATAATTTTTTTTGTATATATGGCATAATAACGGAAAGGATATTAAAAAAGCGAATTTAAAGAAAAGAAAATGAAAGTATCAAACGAATATGTGTGTGCAAGTTGACAGAAGTAGATAACAATAAAAAGGAAATTCCTTTTATTGTTGTTTGATAAACAGTCTCGGAAATGATTATCTAAAAAGTAAAATAAGTGCAAAAAATAATAGCTTATCGAAAAAAAGAAACCTTGAAAATAAAAGTGTGGGTGTTTCGTACAGGATTTTTGACCATATATAATATATATAAAAAAAACGTTGCACACAAACTCTTAATTGATTGATTGTCTCTTTTCGAAGCCCAGCGAAAAAATGAGCGAGTAAAGAAATAAAAAAATGGGAGATTCAACTCCGATCGAAATAAGGATTCGAAAATTTCTCAGTGAACAAATTTAGTTGTGCTAGGATCTATTTCAGTGCGTATTGATAAATCCTCCAATTTTTTGTTATACCTCTCTTAGTAGATTCCTTTAGGATATATCTCAGATGGAACAAAAAACTTGTTTTTCGTCGTAGATTACAATCTTTGGTTGAAACTGATCTTAATGTGGAGCTAGAATTTAAATCGACTCATAGGGAAATATTTTCCGTTTTTTTTCAATCTTTTTTTTTGTACAAACTTAATTTTTGAAATAAAATATCTTAGTTGTGATTCTCTCGAGTAGTCAACGATGGTTGAAATTGATTGATCAGCTGGAGTATTTATCAATATTCAATGTTAAATAAATTTCGTTCTTTATGGACTAGAAATAGCGAATAAAATTTAGAACTAAAACAACAACAAAAAAATCCAACAACCAACAATAAAAAAAAAAACAATAATTAAAAAAAAATCTCACGCAAAGACAAAAAAGTCATTTAATGGTCAAACATTCTGTTACTTGTCATCCCCACTTTAGATGCAAACAATGCGACCGCAACTGAACAACCGGTTCAGAATACAGAAGATCTTCTGCCGCGTGAACCCTGTCTACAGGCACTTGCCGCATTGAGGCATGCAAAATGGTTCCAGGTTTGTTTTTCAATTTTACACAAAAATGTTTTTCTTTTTTATAATATATATTTATATACATATTAAATTTTATTAATTACTATATTATTTTCATAAATTTGAAAACAAAAAAATTTCTGGATGAGAAATTTAAGTCAAAGCTATATTTAGATATAATATGAAGTTTTTGAGGTATTTTTTCTAACATAAATTTCATCATCCGTCCGTCACATTTTATAGATTCGGTGGTGTTTTCAGTCAAAAACCTCAGACGAGCTATACAATACATAAATCGCGAAAAAGCATCTCAAGGGTGGTTCAAAAAGCAATATTTCATGCACAAAACTACTAAAGCTACAAGTAAGGTTTCATTTTTGTCGTCTGTAAATCAGATAAATCGATTAACTACCGCTAATACAATGTGTTGGACATTTCGAATGAAACTTTCAGAATATGCCACGATTTAATCGTAAATATGAAAAAAGCCTAGCGTATCATTAATAAAAAACCGTTAAAACAATTTTTTAACGAATTTATAAAATGATGAATTTGTTGAATTGTTAAAAGTTGAATTTGATCTGTAAAAAAACCGAATTTGATTTGTTAAATAGTAATTTTGATGTGTTAAAGGTCATATTCGAACAAAACAAAAAAATCTGTAACGATTTTTCTTAATATTTAGCAAAAGAAAAAATCTTCAAAAACTTCAATGCTCTATCATTTATAGCCAGTCAAAAGTATTTTATTTTTTATTTCTTATTTATAAGACCAAAATTATTTTGCAAGTTCATAAAAAAAAAGAAAAAAAAGTGTGTTAAAAATTCATATTGTTTGATAAATTCAGTTTTATGTACTTTTAAAAATCCTAGCTAACTTTAAGCACCTCTCACTACTCTAAGATGATAATTTTTTATTTGAAACAATAGTTTAAAAAAAAACAATTTTTTTAAATGATATTGTTTATCGTAAAATAAACAATATACTCAAATATATGAAAAAAAAAATTCAAATAATTTTAAGTATAATATTTTGAGGTGCAAAGAAACAAAACTAGAACGATTTCTAATAATTTTTATATCTAAGGCTAGGGCAACTGGACTTCAATCCTGTGTAATGGTAATGCGTATCCTGCGTGATTTGTGCCAAAGAATGCCAACATGGCAATCCCTCAATCAATGGGTGAGTTTCCACTTATTTTCATAACTAAATGATGAAGTTTTGGGTGAAACATTTTATTTAATTGTCGTAAAATCCCAAATAGGCAATGGAGCTTTTAGTGGAGAAAGTAATTTCATCAGCCGGTATTCCTCTTAGTCCTGGCGATTGTCTCAGGCGCGTAATGGAAGCTTTATCCACCGGTTTCCTAATCAATGGACCAGGTATATTGGATCCATGTGAGAAGGATCCCCATGATGCTCTGCATGGATTGACAAAACAACAAAGAGAAGACCTTACAGTATCCGCCCAGCAGTTTTTGCGTTTCATCGCTTTTAGACAAATTTACAAGGTATTTTTTTACAAAGTAGTTTTCTAAAAAAAATAAAATGAAACATTTTTTAAAGGTGCTAGGAATGGACCCATTGCCAGCGCCCAAATTCCAAGCCAGACCGTGGAGACTACACCGGAAACGCAGACGCTCTGGCACTGAGGCTAATGAAGCAGAAGGTAATTTATATAATTTTCCATTTCACTATGGATGTGCTTATGTTGATTGGTTTCTTAGGTGATGGTAAAATGGTTAAGAAAGATGATAATGGAGAAAAGATGGACACAGACTCAAAATAATCGTAAAAAGGGACAACAAAATAAAAAAGGAATAATATAAAAAAAATAACATAAAAAGAGTATTTACACATTTGCTGTTAAATAAAATCACAAGAAAAAATATTAAAATTATTAAAATATGAATTTGTAGAGATATTATATCCCAATTAAACAAGTTTAAAAAAATATATGTTTGTGAGAAAAGAGATTCAGTAAAAACTGGAAAATTTACTACGCAAACACAAACAGAAAACAACTTTTCATCAACTTGCTGATTGATAAACATTTTGAACTTTTAACTGACGAATATATTCTTGAAAGATTTATAAACATTTGATGATTACAGACAGTAAATCGAACAATAAAGCGATGTTATTGTTTTTTAAACAAAAAAAATAGTGAATCCAAATAAAATTTTAATCGCAACTATTTACCACCATTTAAAAATATAATATTAAATCATTTAAAAAATAATGTAAAAGGAAAACAATTAAAACAAATATGAAATGAAATACGATGAAAAAGAATTTATGCAGAAGTATTGTGTATTTTTATTTCACATCTAGAAAATAAAGTATTCAAATTAAAAAAAAATCTGTTTTTCATTCTGTAAAATGGTCTGTAGCTGTAGCAGACGCTGGGATATAGATTTAAAAGTGAGATTTTAAAAAAATTGCTTGATTTTGGGACATTTCCTGGGAAAACATGCGCGCTAGATGAAACGAAATAAAAGCCAATATGTTTTAAGTAAAAACTTTTTTTATTTTCTTTTGAACATTTTATTCGTATCACAGTTTATTCTTGATTTCTGTTACAAAGTTATATAATAATTTTTGGCACATGGAAGAATACTTTGGAAATTATCGTTAAAAAGGTAAGAGCAGGAAAACTTACTGCCTGCATTGAGCCACTTTTGGCACTCGATTTAGGAGCGATGTTCTCCCCTAGTTTGGTCATATTCAAGACATTTTGCGTGACTGGATCAGTTGTAAAAGTCGTTGAAACTATGATCCTTGGGTTTGTTTTCGGTATTGTTGAACGATCAATTGATTCTGTACCTTCGGTATACAAATCTATCTTTCCCTCGGGTTTTATCTCGATGGTTTCAAGAAGGGTTTTATCGTGCTCAGAATCATCTTCGGAATCTGTTTCACCAAAACCGGACATTATATCTAGATCAGCGTAGTCTTCGTCATCAGTTTCGAGCGGAGGAATGGCTTCTATGTGATGTTGTGGGATTTTTGATTGCTTTAAAACTTCCAGCTCGGATTTTCCGTTACAGAGCTCAAAAGTGCAATAACAATATGTTACATCATTTGCTGTTAAACAGTCATCAAAACTATTTCTGTCGCAGCCTCTTGTTGCATTGTTTCCTGAAAGGATTGTGAATATTTTAATTAAATAATATTTTTTACGCTTTTCCGAATATCTCCCTCTAGAAATGACTAAAATTTGCAACAATTCTTTGAATATGTGGTCACAGCTTACATTTTGCGGTCTCTTTTGTTACCAATGGTATATTGATACACATTTTACTTGAATTAAAACGCTAAAATACAACCAGTTTTAAATATTTTAAAGTCCAACGAAACTTGACAAATTGTTTTCAACTTAAATTATTTAAGTCCCAGTATTTCTTTGGTTTAAGTGGACAAAGCATAACTGATTTTTTTTAAGAACAGTTGGTGCAAACTTCATTTTCCCGAAAGTATTTAACCCAAAAAGTATTAAACTTTAATGATATCGTAGGCTATTTTCATTATAAAAATATATATATAATGAAATAAATATTACCCTGTATTTGTGTAATGCATCCTGGATAGTCGTCCGGGCATTCAATTATAAATCTTGATTTTTCCTCCTTAACTGTAATTTTATCGAATTCATCACACATTAAAGTTGTCCGATGCTGTTTCTGTTGCTGTGGCAGAGCTGAAAATTCTCCACCACCACATGCGTAACACTTGAGAGCCTCCGAATGATTTATAACTGAAAATAAAATGCAATTATCGATTTATTGATCTTATAAAAATCCACTAAAATCCAAATTAAAGTTTCGTTTTTATTGGATTTGTCAGACTTTTGTGAAATTTATCGTTGATTTTCGTGTCGTTCATGTGCAAAGGTAATAGCAGCATGGAATTCTAGTAAGACACTACCTAGCTGATAAATGGACACTAGTTGGGCTGGATTATCCTCATTACCTTCCCTTTCTCGCTGTTGCCTCTGCCCTGGAACCAGAAAATTGTGTTCTACCGACCAAATTGAACACATCTGGATTGTCCAAGCCAGATAAAAATATCGTCGTTGTTGCCATCACCATCGATTCCGTTCAGGTGTAGCTGAGAAATTGAGGACTAGATGTGGGATGGGGATGAATTTTGGACTTGTTTTGCCTTTATCAGCGTTTTTCTAGCACCATGTTCTCATGTGTTCCAAAAGTTGTCTTTAATATGGTGAGATAGATTAAATGAGGCGATAAATTTTAGAAAACATGTTCTCGATGGCAGATAAGAGACACACAAATTGTGACCATCACTATACGATACGATGATAAATACGTGAACATCAAATCGATGTCTGGGCGAAGAAAATGTTAACCAGTGGATCCCGGAATTAAAAAAAAAATAATTCAAATATCCAGGTGGGTATCTTTTATACCTTGAACTATCAAATTTGTTGACTTGATGTTGTAACTTAATTGGTTTTTGGATTTTCTATGCCATCTTCCCGTTTATACAAGCAAAGTGCAGGTATTTTGTAAAAGACTAAATCATAAAGACGGTCTTCCGGTTTTTTTTCTTGTACGCCTTTCAGCACACAATAATTTTATTATCAAGAAAAAATTTCTCATGGACCTGGTAAATTGTTATTCGTCTGTTGTTTCTATATCAGTTTGGAAATTATATATCTATTATTGTGAGACTAAGATTTCCCCAAAATTAATTTTTTTTATCTAAATGTTATATCTGTCGTCTGTAATATAAAGAAAAAAAAAACATTTTAGGTGAAATATCTTGGCAGAGACATTCTAAACATTTTTATTGCTTGTTTTTTTTTCGAATGGAGTTAACAGATTTTTAGTTGTCGCAATGACTTTTATTTAGGAATTTTCTAATAACACACGTCAGTTTCAACATTTACCTCCAAATCTTGAACAGAGCAACAAAATGTTAATTTGTTGTAATTTCGCGGATGTGATGAGAAAATAAACACTTGAATTATTTTTATATTGTTTTTAATCGGAAACGAACACGAAACATGAGCAATTTTTAAACATAAATTTTGTTAAACATGAGTTTAAACTTTAAACTGATAGTTTCTTATGGTTTTTTATCAGTTTGAACTCATTTTTAACAAAACCTGTGTTTAAAAACAACTATGAAAAAGCGCCGATGTATTTTATTACTATTCTTTGTGATGTTACAAATTTTCCAATTATATAAGCTTCTTTTGAACAAATTAAAAAAACGTTCATAAACTTAAAATAATAAAAAAACCATTAGTAAAATACCTCTAAAAATAAGTTTCTAGGTTTCATTCTGATTAATCTAATCGAAAATGCGGTTTTTTTTCGCCATTTTTCCAACAGCAAAACCTTTTTTTTGCAAAACTTCCATAGATAACACTAAATAAAAATCAGTCATTAATTTAACTAAATCGAAAAACAAATTAATGCTGAGAGCTAATAAACAAATTCAGTGATTTTATTTAAAACTTCTTTTAGCAACTAAGATAAATGATGGGGCTTTGTTTTTTTTTTAATTAAAATTTTCTTTTAATTGGACACATTTTCCATTCATTGATTCTTCTTGCGGTTTTGCAGGTGCACAAAAGAAAAAAAATCAAAGATGTTAAAAAACATTAGCTGATGGAATTTATCTTCCAACTCTTTTGAAAAGTCGTTCTTTTAATGGGAAACAAAAAGTTTACAAACTGCTAAATCTTATCTTAACGAGCAAAGAGGCTCGGCTCATTCTGATCTTACGGTGGTTAAATGTTTTCGTGAGTGTCCATTGGAATGTATATTTTAATGCAGTTGATTTTTTCCTTTGAAAATGTCTTAAATCCAATGCCAATTAAATCCCATAAAACCAGTTTTTTTTTATAATTTTTTGGTGGCTTTTGTTTTGAATTCTGAAGATGGATACATTTTCTTGCGTTAAACTTTCTTTGCTAACGCAATTGGAGGTCTTGACAAGGGACTTTGATCCTAAATTGTTTAACAAATTAAGAATTTCTTTGTGATAATTGATTTGTTGTTTAGAGTTTAAATTTAAAAAGATATTGATCAGTACAATCTTTAGATTTATCAACAGTTTTTGGGTGACGGATGGCGATTTTTATAAAGCGAGCTCACACATGGGAAAGTTTTTTTTATTATTTTCACATAAAAAAACATTGAACCGGCACTTGAAACTCGAATTGAACTATTGGTCATTGGCATCGAACGACGGGGATTCGATTGAAAAATCATAGAAGCATCATATTGTAAAGAAATGTTTATGATGTGATGGTGATGATGGCATCGGAAATGAATTCTAGACTCGAAAATGACTTCAGCGAATTCGATTCTTCTGGCAGCGTTTTTAATTGGAAACTTGAACGAGTAATCGCCGTATTAATGGCGGTAGATACATGTGTGCCTAACTCTGATCTCCATTCATTACAATTATAGTCAAAATCATAACTTTATTCCACATTAATGAATTGTATAAAAACGAATGGAAAAAGTTTCCATAGATTAATTTATATCGTCTAAGAGGGATGAGAACATCAGTAATGGGATTTCCCAAAACTGGCCAATATTTTTCAGCGAACTTTTTGGTTTTTTTTTATGTTTTTTCTAGACAACTTTATCCGGATTACGCTCAGAAATAAATCCACGATTATTGCTGACAAATTTAATTAAGCTCCCGATTTCTCTTCATTCTCGAAAACGTTCAGATTTTTAGTCAGTGGTTCCGCTTGTTAAATTAGTCAACAGAATATTTTATGCTTTTAATCCTAGTGACGCTTTTGTAAAAAAAAAAACTTAACAGTTGTCCACAACATTACCAGAAGCAAGGGAAACATAAATTATATTAATTATGTTCAAATTTAAATATATTTCAAATCCATTTAAGCATAAATTCGGCATCATTTTTTTAGTTAAAATATTGTCCACAAAAGGAAATTCAAATGATTTTTGTTGTAGCTATGTTAAAGAAAAAATTAAATTTTATCAGGAAAGTGATAAGGACAACAGCAAAAAATAATTTTAAAACTATCTAAAAGTCTGGCAAAAATAAAGAAAATCTATCATAGATTAGTACCTGGGATAAAAAAAAAATGTGTTGGAACATAAATTTGAACATAATTCGGTACTGGAACATTAATTCGACATCAAATCTCGATAAAAACATGCGAGTTGATATAAATTTGGTGTAAAATATCTTGATAAACAAAAATGTTTTCATATAAATACTTAAATTTTTAAACGTGAATAATCACATAAGAAATATGGATTCGATTTTACTTTTGTTCGTATAAACGTAGTAAATAATAACTTTAAAAAATCCAATTTCTGAATTTTGTCGATTAAAAATATTTCTTGAAATTTATTCTAGGTATAAAAGGGTGTCGCAAGGCTAGTCCCAAACTGAATTTAGTTCTTATCAAAAAAAAATTTGATTACTTTGAAAATAATTAAAATGTTTTTAATGTTGACTAATTTTTTGCTATCTGAACCCAATCATAAATCGATATTTTCTATTACGTTAAACGGATAGAGTACAAGGTAAGTATTATTTGCTTGATTAACAGATAACTACAGATAACGTGAAAAATGTTGAGATAAAATATTTGACGCAAAACTTTGCAAATATAAAGACTCAGTTGATCAAAATATATGAGCTCAAATCTTCTATGATTTATGCAAGAATTTACTATTCATATTAAAACCTCACAACATGATTGCCTATTAATCAAAACTGTTGAATATATTAAGCATGATTTCCATGCTAATCTCACTTGTAAAAAGAAAAAAATAACAATAAATACTTTTAAATTAACTTTTTCCTCATCAGAAATAAAAAACTTCCAACACAAGTAAACTGAAGTGATAAAAAAAAATATTTTCGATACCAAATCTAATTAAAAACACTCACTCAAGTAAAAAAGAATAATTGAAAAAAACTTAATTTTTTTTATCGTTTTTACCTTTTAGGAAAAACAGCACCGTACCAATATACAGCCACTTCATACTATTCGAATCTTGTTGTTTGTACAAAAATCATTAATGTTAAAAAAAATAGACTTAGTTTCGAATTTATTTTTTAAACATCACTTATTTTAACACAATTCAATAATTTAAAAATTCTCGTTGCAGTTTAGAAAAATTAAAAGAATATTTGACTTTAAATTTTTTCTGCGCATTCGCCGCCACTTTTCTTAAAGTCAAAGACACATCCGCGTGGCTCAATGAAATTGCATCTGATGCGACAATAAATTCGATCGGTCAAGAAGTGAATTCTCAAAGTAAGCTTTGAGAAAGTAAGCTTACGAGTTGATAAAATGTTCGCGTGCTAATCAAATCCCCACGTAAAAATTAATGTTGAACTCATATTTTAAGAGAATTTGCTTTTCTCCCCTTTAAAGAGAAATTTTGCTATTCGTTTTCAAGTAAAGTTTATACATTTAGTTTGGCCAAAGATTATACTATAATCTGTGGTTTGGCCACAGTAGTCATTATTGTAAAACTTCCCACAATAGAAAAGGGTTTTAAAAAATTCAGATAAAAATTCAATTTTTCGGAAGCAAATTCGTTATTTGGAATTATTGACTATTCGGCAAAGAGGAATAAATTTAAATGCTGAACATTCTCTTCGAATGATAAAAATTTGTAAAAGTATTTTCCTAAAGAAGGTTTTCTCTTTTTCCGTTGGAATAATTTATTGCATGAAAAGCGTTTATAAAAGTTTTTTAGAACCTTAAGTTTTGCCGTAAAAATCCTTTAGCATCTCACCATAATCAATCAAAGTCGAAATTCCATTTTCCATAGTGATATATCTTCTAAATACAAAGCGAGTAATAATCAAAATAATGAAAATATCGCAAAAATTGTGTTAGAAAATATGATATAAATCTAAGGACTAAAGATTTTTTTTTAATTTAGAAAACACGCAACATAATTTGAAAATCGTATGCTTCTGGAGCTTTTTTGTCGTTCGTTTCGTTCATACTTTTTGCATCTAATCATTTCCTATAGTTGATGATTATACATTATTATTATTTTACAAGTGAAGCTAATTAATTTTCTTGAGAGTGGCGTGAATTTCGGCTTTAGGCTATGAGACAACAATTTTTTTTGAACAGTTTATGTTTAATCGGGAGAAGGCAAAAAGTGCCTTTTGCCATCAAAAGTTTTAAGAGTTTAAATTTTGCTCTGACTGAAAATCATTAGTCATAACAGATATATCACACATGTTGTTATGGTATACATACTCGTATAAGATTTATAGATCCAAAATTTGGGTTCATAGATCTTTTTATCTAATCGCGTGTAAAGTTCATCTGGATACCCAACAAACTTCAAAATAAATTTCTTTACTTTGTTTAAAAAAAGCTCACGGCATACAATTAAAGCCATTACAACAATTACATTGACATCGTTTTGTAAAGTGCTAAATCGTGTATTTTTGAACTTTTAGGATTGGAGAAGTCGATATAGCATAAAATATCAAAGTTATTTTTTGCATGATTTCCAAGAATGGGCAGGTTATAATGATAATTGAGAGATTTCATGTCTAGTAGATGTTATTTTAACAAATTAATACATATTTTGTTTCGATTTATGAAAATATTTTCGGAATTTCCTCACGTCAACTAATCGCATCTTGATGATTTTATGTGACACACAATTTATTATTTTGTGTGATGTATACTCATCTTCGTCGGCTGAGAATTTAAATGTCGTATGTAACTTTCGTTGGTTTTGAGTGAATTGAGTTTAAAGTATCATAACTCTTTTTTCAGCGGACCGATTTTTTTCAAATTTAAATCGAATACAGAATTAGCATTTGTCTTTAAAGAAATTAAAAATGAATTGCACCAAATTTAAAAGCAGCTTTGAAAAACTCAGAAACTTATCCCAATTCAAAACTGGAAAAAATTACATACGACACTTAAATTCTCAGGCGACGTCTTGTGAACCATTAATTTAACATTTAACCTTGTTGGAGGTACTGACCCCCACCAGTTTCATATGCGCGTTCACCGAACCCTTTAACCCAAATAAGTACTTGCACTTTTTAATATCGAGGGGTTTACTCCAGTTAATTTAGAGAAATAAAATTCATGAAAGGTGATCTTTTTCTTACTTTTTTTCGCGATTTTTCACTACATTCGTAAATTAAGTTTAGACTTAAGAAATTCTGAAATCTGAGAGCGAAAAATTGTTTACTACATCAGTAGCTAAACTGTCTGAAATTTAAAAAAAAAACGGTTACAAAAGCTATAAAAAATATATTAACGAATTTATCTCAAAAACGCCTTATCGTAAGGGAATTAAACTTTTATTAACTGCCGAATAATGGGCGGTCGCTGCTTATCGTCCAATTAAATTTAAGTAGACATTTAAAGGTAAGTCTTATTTTATAATTTCTTTTTGTTTCTCCGTTACAAGGGCAATTTCACTGGCGATAATCTCGATTCATTCCTATTTATCTAATTTATTAAGTCTTTAGTCTCAATAATATTATCAACTGAGGAGCATTTAAGTATCTAAATTGCTCCTTCATATGACATCATTAGTGATACTTAAAATATCATCAGTCATGCATCATTAAAATATCGTTTCATACCTTTCCCATTTTATTTTTCTTTACCTTTTTTCAAGAATTTCACTTGATGGTATTAGCCGGCCTCTTTAAAGAAGGATGATTCATTTGTATCTTTTAATTCTTTTTCTTCGTTGAAAATTTGGTGAGTTTAAGGTAAGAAAATGATAGTTGTAAAGGTAACGTGTCATTGGGACATCATTACTTCGGTGAATTGTTAGCGATCTGAAAATGAGAATTTAGAAAAGTAGAATTAAACCGGTCTATACAACCAATATCTACAATCTTCTAGTGTGAACGATAGAAATTGCCGAACGAAAAAATTCATAACAGCCATCACTATGGATCTAAGATTAAACTCGCATTTATTGAGCGCTTTTATTAACAGGTGTAAATATATCAATTGGCTATCAAAAGAGTTCTTTCATTTTGTAAAAAATGGAGATTAATTGATCTGAAATTAAAGATTTTGCGATAAAATATGATGAAGTTAATTACTTTTATGCTAATTTCGCCCCATCATGGATCAAGCAAATATTTTATGATGTATCAGATTTAATCTTTGCAAATGATGTTTATAATAATGCCTAACCCTAATTTTTTCACAAAATTATTGCAAAATTTGAATAAAAATAATATTAAAGATTGCGAAATTTATGTGTTTTATTCTTATGTTTGGTGTGCTTGCTAATATATTGAGTTTTCGGATATAAATTTTCGTTATATCAGATTTACAAAAAAAAATAATAAATAGTTTTTAAGGCGCCAATATAATAGAAATAGAATATTTAGTGATATTGATTTTGCATGAATACATAAAACGATAAATAGTTAGAATAAACTGAATATTTAAAATGTTAATTTTTTCCACCAAAAAATGTCGTTGAATTTGGTTCAAATTTGAAGCACGTTTTTAAAAAACATATCAAAGTTTTTAAGCCATTTGCATATCAAGTACCAACATATTAATTAAACAAACATTATTCGGCACCAGAAAAAAGAATAAAAAAAACATTTACACTTCAAATATGAGCATTTCAAATTTTTCAACGCGTCGTGTAGCACCTGCCTTTTTCTAACAAAAGGTCATTATATGAACATGTACCCAAAGAAAGCACAATCTGTGGCTAAAGTGCGTAACGCCAGTATTTACACAAAAAACATCACATATTTTAGAAAAAAGAAGAACATATTTTAGAAGGTCAATTTTCTCAAAATCCACTTTGCATCTATGTATGCAATAACATTAATTGTGGTAGGCGCCTAGAGGTATAATATGTTTCATGTTTATGCTCTTGTAGTTAAACATGTGAGGAGTTTTAATTGCATGTTTTGTCGACATTTTCTTTGAGCCATAGATAAACAAATGAATTTATTCCCAAGCCAAGGCACAGATGGTTAATAACATTCTTCAGGCAGTCATCAAACACGATGGTCAGTTATGCTCGATTCATGAAGGCAGGTACGTTGCAACTAATAAAAAAAACAGCTGATAATTGTGGATCATTAATCTTTATGAAAATGAAACAATTTCTTATAAAAAAAAGGGTAAATAGATACCTTTATAGAGATATGATAGTACAGATATTTTTGTGAAAAATTACCACACATTAAAGGCCAGATTTTTTTAGGAGAAAGAACGGAAGCGATTTATTGTTCCTTTTTGTATAAATTGTTGGATTTTTAAAAAAAATGTCTTAATTGGTTATTTTAGGTTCACATAACAATAATAAGTTTGTTTGCGAAATCTTTGCTAGAAAATTCTTGTGTTCAAATAATTTTTTATTTGAATTTGATACAATATAATATATTTTCATGAAATACAATTCCAAGAATATCAACCTTTGTTAGCATCTTTCTGACAAAAACGAAAAAAATGAATAAATTGCCATAAGAGCTATTAATTTTTATATTAAGTAGAAAAAACTTTATTTTTCGTTCCTTCTTCGTTGAAAAAAATAAATGAAGGGCTTTGTTTGCTTCCAGTTTAATTTTTAAACCCGACGAGGACAGATTTTAATCTAAAACGCTTCCAAAATATTCAGCAGCTTTGGAGGAAAAACCAGTTCACAGAAGATATAAAAGAAAACCCGAAAATCTTACGGATTTTTGTAACTAATCAATTAATTAAGAAGGCTTTTAAAACATTATGAATATATGTTTCTACATTCGGCTAATGGATACAAAAATCATAAATTAAGTGTTGAACTTGATTTAAATTAATTAGTCCAACATGATCAACAGCAATGAATAAATTGTTTCGAATGAATTGTTTGAAATAAATTATTTCTAATGAATGCTTAAATGTGATTTTAAGAGTGGTATTTAGACTCCATTTTTGTAACATCGGGTGGGATTTAGGCAGGATTTTTTTTTTGCTGAAAGTTCTATGAGTATATTAAAAAAATCGGATGGAAATATCTATAATAAAACTACATTTATTTTTGAAAATTTGCAAATGATAATAGAGAAGGTAACCCGTTTCTGAAAGCCTTCCATAAACCAAAAGATTTTTAGGCTTTCAAATAAATTTATGAACCAAATTTC
This sequence comes from Chrysopilus asiliformis, assembly GCA_964034945.1. Taxonomy (NCBI): domain Eukaryota; kingdom Metazoa; phylum Arthropoda; class Insecta; order Diptera; family Rhagionidae; genus Chrysopilus; species Chrysopilus asiliformis. The sequence goes on from OZ035960.1 coordinate 116,772,812, forward strand.
GTATAAAACGAATCATTCATAAATCCGGAGTCCTCTAAACTACAAAATTGAAAAATAATTTTATTTAGGTACCTACACTTGAAAATAGTTAAAATTTACAAAAAAAATTTAGCCGAAGGGAAAAACTCACCTACATTTTCCCAAGTCATAGCTTATATGTAAAATAAATGAACGAAATCAAGGCCCTTTGATAAAGTACAAAACAAATATTTTAGTACTCCTATGTAACTAATTAAAAATTCTTTTCATTAATTATTTTAATGGACTTTTGTTCTTTATCAAATATAAGGGGATTTAATGCGTAACAAAAAACTATTTTTTTTTCAATTGCGGAAAAGTTTTCCACACATAGAGAATTGTTGCAAAACCAAATCGTATTTATGAAATTTTGAACAAGAATTAAAACCAATCTCAATTCCCATCGAAATGAATTTTATCTGTTGAATAATTCGCTCATGGAAACGGGAATTGCCAATTGGCGACTATTAATGGAATTTCATGAGGAGTATTTGAAGTGGCGCCAAACAAATTTAATCATCGTACCATGAACCGAAATATTTGATTGAAACTGAATTCATTTAATAACTTTTTAGATCAGGACTAAACCCAATTCACCCACCACCAACCCAAAATCACCAACCCTGCTAGAGTCCCTCTCTACAGTCTGTTCGATAGTTCCCACTGGTCCGAAATATTATCCCAGCCAATTCCATTTTCGATTCCCTGTAGATATCAATCGTATAATATGCACATATCCCAGCGTCGTATATGAGAGTTGTTCAACGTGTCATGAAAATGTAAATATTTATTCAATAAATCTGAAGAGCTGCTGCTAAAGTAAATATTTCATTCAATTCAATTTTATTTGAACCCGTTTCATTTTATAACATTCCCATTTACGTACCTAAATTTTTATAAAATTGGAATTCTGAATGGAAGGCGTTTTTTTTGCACTTCACAGATGTTTATAGATTAATATGAGTAAGTATAGGGCTGAAATGTCAATAAAAAAACCAAATAAAACAATTGTTGTCATAGTAATTTCAAATTTACATTTCTTTAAGTTTTGATGTGGTAACAGTATGATTTTTTTCAAATCTAGAAAGAGTTTCAAAACCACCTCTTGAAATTTCAAAAATTCTACAGTTTTTATAGAATATTATTTAATTTTTTCGTCTTCCTTAAATCCGTTGAGTATACGAAAAGCTTAACAAAAAAAATCATTGAATGAAATAAAAATATCATACACCCTATTGTATAAAAAATATGCAATAAATAAATTCTATTTTGCAGACAATATTTATTGGTGCTGTATCGATGCAAATATAGGAAAAGTTCGACTAAAGTCCATTTCATAATGAAAATTGATATTTAGTCTCGTGAGGTTTCAATTCATATTTTTCACATAAACATACGAGTTAGTTTGAAATGGCAAATAATAGATTAATGGAAATAATGGGATTAATAAAAAAATCCCTCAAATCTACTCGTGTCCATTTCCCTATGACTTTGATTGATATTGTTGTTTTTCACAATGAAATATTCCATCGAGATAAATTATTCCATGGTGCATACTTGCTTGTTACGAATACGAATACCGAATACTTTTGTAGGTAAATTAATAATAACGAAACGAAATGTTTTGAAATAAATGCGAAAAACAAGTCCCTCGTCAAAATGGAATAATAGAAACAACAATAATATTGTGAATAAAAATCCAACTGGAAAAGGGAAATGATAAATCGTTGTTGAACGTGTAACAGTTCCATTTCCATTTCACTTTATTCCATTTTTATTCCATTAGATGAATAAAAAGAAACCTTTTTTGTGCAAAATTTCCATGTTCAACGGCTGAATTCCTAATTAAAGGAATGTCGCAGACTAATCTTGAAAACATCAAATTAAACACATTACCCAAGAGTAACACTTTAAAAACATCTTATTCTGTCATTTGAACGTGCATTTAGAGTTATATAAACTTCCTTGTGCTTTTCTCAAAATTTGAATTTTCTCGCGTTCAGTTGGAACCTTTTTTTTTGCTCTTGGATTTTTATTTTTCTTGTAAAATGACTCTAATTTCGCTTCAAAGAACTTCAAGACAAGAAATTTAAGTTCCTGAAATAGTAAATTTGATCTCGGATAAGAAAATACAATATTTACGTCAAAGGTTCATGAAGGCGTTTTCTTATTACGAAGTTTTGCAAATGTTTTAACTTTACGTTTACGATTTACAAAAAAGTAAATTCTTTTTTATTAACTAGGGACCAACAAATAAAATGTCATTTATTTATTGGAATCTCAACTGCTTTCATCAATGTCAAAACTAAGGACCTCGCGACGTACGGAAACTTCGGGACCTCCAACAATCGGTTAACTAAAAAAATGTGTTCAAAATTTAAGTCCTTTTTAAAATTGAAGAAAAAAGAACATTTAACACAAGTTGTAATTTTGAAGGATCTACGAGGCTTTTAATCTTATGTCACCGAATTTATCTCCATTACTTGATCTACAGGGTGTGATCATCTAAACATAAATTCTTGTTGGCTATTCGAAAACGACTTTTTTCCCCGCAAAATGAGTTTTCTTCTAATCGGGACACTATATTCCAGTTGATATAATATAGAAAAGTAAAAACGAAATATTTTACGGGTTATGGGTACGGGTTATTCCAGTAACTTGTCCCATTGAGTTTTAGGACTGGTAGCCGCCATTCAACTCGAGTACTAACGATGCCGCCCCATAATTAGAAATAACAATCCCCATCCAAAATCGGGAAATTCAATTAAGTTTTATTCTGACTCGTGGGTGTTCAAGAAACTTCTTCTGTGTTACAGAATTACATTTTAGTGTGTGCTGGTACGGTGTAAGTTTTAAGTTGAGTTAAGTTTTGAAGAACCCGAAACCACTTTCCACTTTAGAACGCTCGCATCCATGGCAAAGTTTCAGTTCTCATTTGTGCATTAACAACAACTAACAGGAGTTTAAGGTTAGTTATACGCGTAGTATAGGATCCAGCCGAAAGGGATAAAATATACCAGAGATACGCAATAGTTTCATCCACTGGCGAAATCCCACTCCTGAATCAAAATCCCACTTCTGAACTTACATTCTGCTGCCTAGCTCAGCTCAATTTGATTCTGGGTGTATATCTAGTGAAATAATTAAGCAATGATGAACCATGTGAAGGAGAGGAAGGCCAAATGAAAAGGATGTACAATGGATAAAGTTGCTTTTCCGGTTGTGGAAATTAATTTTGTATGCAATTCTCTCTCTTTACGTTTCAATGTGTATATTTGAACAAAAATGAAGTCTTTGCTTTTAAATGGCAGAAATTTAATTAATTTGCTACTGTCGGAAGACGAACATTTGCCAGACGGTTTAAGTTTGTGTTTGTATTTAGTTTGTCAACCTGTATTGTACTATTGTTGATGTTTATTTTTTCAAAAATTAATATTTTGTAATTATGATAAATCTCAGGTAAATATTAAGTTCTATTATAATTTTATAGTATAGTGCAGGCAGAGGTAGTTTTAATTTATTTTCTTTTTTTTTTTTGCTTAAAACTCGATGAAAATTGAAATGTTTTACGATTTTCTTGTGCACAGGTTAAAAATGTGCACAAGTTAAAAGAGCGATGGAAAAATTTTCAATCTAAAATAACAATAAAAGGATTATGCAAATTGTGTAGATTTTTAATATTTACCGAAAGTGTTTGATGACCCATTAATGAATAGTAAACAATAATTTTATACTTTTTTATAAAATTATGTCTTAAATTTCATTCATCTGGGTCACATTTAAAAGACATTATAAAGATACGGAGTCATTCTAAAAGGGATTTCGTTTGTAATTAATACAAAAAAAAATTTTCCGATAAAAAGAACCAACGGGAATTTATCAAATTAAAACATTCCATCTATCGATCCGCAGTAATACAGTAAAATATAAGGACTTCCCCGATGTCAGTGCATGGTGGTGGCTGAGTTACCTGAATCCATTTCATGAAACCCCTTCTGTTGGTAACAGAACAGCATCAATAGTATCAAATTACGAAAATTCACAGAGGAGCCAAATTGAATGAACGCCAGGGCGAGATAAAAAGCGGATATCGATTTTGTTTTAAAGTAAATGGACGTCGTCTATAATACCAAAAGTCCATTTAATCGAAAGCCTTCAATACACAATTTCAGGCATTATCCCACCAATCGATATCACAGATCCAGTCATTTATTCACAAGTGAAAAATTTAATTAGTGAAATTACTTGTTGTAAACATTCACCACTACAAGAGACATAAAAATCCAATAATCTGATTAAAAAAATGCATTGAATTTACTTCCATTTAGCTAATCACTGATGTCATAATTATTTCAAAATTCCATAAACTTAAAATTGTCAATAAATTCCAAGTCATAATCCTAAATTATTACGGGCGATTAATCCGAAATTGTTTTTGGCCTGTTGGAAACACAAATTCCAATTTGTTGAAATTTTCCCACGAATCGATTGGATTAGGTGAGACGAGGAGTGTGATTTTCGGGGTATTAAGTTGGATATTTAGATATCGCGGGGTAATATTTTGATCGTTTTATAACAATCCCAACAAGAAACGATTGAAGGGTTAAATTAGATGCGGGATCTGATCTAATAATGTTATAAAAGGCAGTCAGATATTAATTTGGCTGTTGGTTCATATTATTGACCGAAGAAAGTAATGTAAGATTTCCACATTGGTTTTGAAAGTTTTTAACAGCCTTACTGGAGTACAAATAATATTTTGATCCAACATTTTTTCCGAGATATTTTTATTTGTTAGTAATAGCAAGGTAACAACATAGCTAAAAGAGGAGACGACGAGATCAGGACATTCCGGCCTATTTTTAGGGCGATAATTTGAATATCCGACGCTTGTAACGCTAGTGCAATAAAGTAACACTCCAATTGGATTTCAACTAACATTTGCTCAAAAGTGTTCACAAATGATTTCTCCGTAACTATTATTTATATACTTTTATATATATTTATATACTTTTCTTCATTTAAAGAAATCCGTCAGTACTCTCGATCCACTCCAATGTGTAGAATTAAAAGAATTTTTATGCGCGGTTTTATGGTAATCACATAAATAATCAATGCAATTAATCATTTCTGTCGTGAGCTTCTTTCTATTGGAGACAGCATAGGAAACGCCAGCCTATATGTGCTAAGCAAGAAGAGGATTTCAAAAGAGTCACAAATGGCTGAGTGTAGGTTTTAAAAGTATTTAACACCTAACCATCATGGAATCATTAAAGCTTCCCGATAAATTTTAATGATTTTCGAAGTTTTTGATTATTGGTATCGAATTAAATTGACAGACTTTTGTACCCTTTCGGTAAATTGAGTCATTTCAACGGCATTTTTAAATTGAATATGATAGCTGTTATAAAGGTTGAGATAATATAGGGAAGCCTGGTCTCATATTTTGATCATCAAAGTTGTTAAATTCGATACTTTTTTATCGATACGATACTTTTTTTATGCTTTCTCTGAATAACACTCGTAAAATAGCATCGTAGACGATGATGATTTTAGGAAATAATCTCGTATGCCTCAAAAGAATGTAATACAGTGATTTGTGTCTCAGGTAAATCATGATGGGTGCCTATTTTTCAGATCTTTATTGCTGGTATTCATATTTTTTATCTGTTGTCACGTAAACTCAATTTATTATTTCGGCTTAGGTAAATGTATTTTATTCTGCACGTGGCACCTACCATGTTGATGGCAGTTTGATGTGAACATCACCCAAAAGTTTAATGGACAGAAAACGACAAAAAGTGTTTGGGGTTTAAATACAGCTTCTGTTTTTAAATTTACTGGTTTTTAAATGATGTCAATTAATTGTTAGATGACCTCAAAAAAAATATCAACTATGTTATAATGAAGGCCATTAATAATTTTAAAACCTTGTATCGGAAATTAAAAATGTCTGTTTTTGTTAGTTTCGTTTTAACAGCTTTAAGAATTAATTTTATCAGTTTCTTGTTCGAAATAAAATCAGAAATTATTAATACAAATGTTAGAAGTTCTTAAGTTATTAAGAACCAAAGCAGTCTTTAGCTCACAAGACATAAGAAATTGTTCATAGAATACGTCAGACAGAATATTAAATCCCATATAAAAATTACTAGAAATCCTGACGAGGGGGAGAGGGTACTAAGGTGTAACGCATTCTAATATGTATGCTACTAGGAAATTTCTTGATCCAGGAAAATTTTCTTGATATAAACCAGTAAGCCTTAGTACCAATAAAGTTCTCTAGTGTTCAAAGTTTTAGGGAAATTTAAATTTCTCTCAAATGTGTTGATAAATGATTATTTTTTAAAAATGAAAAATGACATTTTGTTCATCTGCTGACCAAGAAAAATTGAACCCACTTTTACACATAAGGTTTTAGGGTTATCGCATAAAGTTGATACCTGACCACCTGCAATTCAAGGAAATTTCCCGTTTTCGTTAATCTCTATCAAATGACTAACTATTGCTAGTCTCTGGCAAATTAATGATTGTTAGAAATAAACAGTTTCCGGTACAGCTGCTCCGCTACAAAAATTATGATATAAGCAAAAAACCGCAAATGTCTGAGCAAAAGATACTTATTAATAAAAAGAACAGCAGATATATCACTAAGTCGGCGGCTGCCCATTTTAATAGCCACTGCGATCACCATGATCAATAAATAAAACGAACGCGACCATACGACGAACCTCAAATAACCAATGCGCGTCCACTTGAATTTAAAAAATCGCAAATCGTGTGCCCCAACGAATATTAGAAGAAATATCTCAAAGTGGTCGTTGGAACACGTTTTGACTGCTTGAATCATACTTTAATGTTTTATGAATTGACGCAGAATAAACGAAAAGTTTTTAAGAAGTCAGTCTCAAAATAACAATCGTACATCGCTAAAAGCCTCAGCTTCTGGTTAAAATTTTAAGTCAAGACACTTGTTGTCTACGCTAAAAATAGTTGGGATGCCCATAAAGTTTAATTTGGAGAGTCGGGTGTGAACGATTCCCATTCACCGCATTTGTTTTTAGCTTAAGAACCGTCTTTAAAGTGTTGGCCAAGTGACAAAATCTTCGTAAACTCTTTTTTTTTTGCATTTGGCTCCCTAGTGTCTGCCTATGAGTCGGTCGTCAATTACTGCGTTAATTTTTCATAATTTATCGCCTCTGGGTTTTAACTTCAAGCTGTTTTGATCGTTTTCCCCAGCATCAGTGTCAGTGGAAAATCTTACGTTTGATTATATTTTTGAAATATCTATAAGATATTTAATGGTAAGGTCAGCTATATTTTGTTGTAAAACATGTGTTTGTTTGTATCTCGTCAAAAATTTTGTTATGTTATGTGGTGTGAATTGTAACAATATTAGGCGTGAAAAACTATTGAATGGAAATTTAAAGTTATTTTTAATTTTGTAATAAATTTGAAGAGGAAAACAAAATTGAAGAGAATTGTAGTAAATAAAATCAGATTTTTGTGTAAATATCTTGAAAATAAAACCATACGGGTATAAATATCTTGAAAATAAAACCATACGGGTATAAATATTCAATGGTACTCAATTTGACTGATATCTTGGTGTGACTTTAATTGAAAGCTGCGATTCATTTGAGGTTTTTAATATATTGTTTCCACGAGTTTCGACCTCGTCTGTATGAAATGAATTTGATACCTAACATAAAAACAAAGTTTAGGGTTTTTTCCGAATAGTAATACCATTTAAAACACTCTTGTTAACTAGATCTTCATACACCCTATAATAATAGAAATAATTGAATGTAAACTGAGTGATAAAATCTGCAGTCTAAGAACAAGTTAGCAGCTTGCGATCAGTAAAAAGAATAAATAAATCTTTACTTACATCTAGTTTTCGCTTTCGTTATAATCATCAACCACTATAATTACTGTTTTGTATAAAAATCCTCAAACAAGTCAATTCAATCTAACTTCAGATATAATAAAAACTGATTAAAACGCCGCCTTGAAGAAATTAAACTTGTTATTAATTACTAAGTAAACTCTCGAGTATATTGGTTGACATTATATGCATGAATAAATTGCAAACATGCAATTTAAACAGTTCAAATCACTGGACTGGACATAATTGGGGGTCCTGCAAATTTTCTTTGGAAACAGGTTCACATTTCTTTTGCAACATACATTCTGTATACAAAAATATGTAAAATAACCCAAATGCTACAAAGGCCTTTATTTGATGATACAGGCTGGTACCTCACGGCTACATGTGTAGATGTATGTATAATAGCGACATTTTTTATCACAAGATCTGATTACAGACTTTTATTATGTTCAAATTGCAAGATATGCATACGACTGAACGCAAATTATGTTTTATGCTCAACCGCAACACACAACAATCCCAAACTAAACCTACCACAGCCAGAGCTTATCCGATTTGATATCTTAATTTATGGCAATTTTCATAAAAGACGAACTAACTAAATATCTTCTTACCACATTGAAAGCATTAATATAACATAGATTTACAATTCAAAATAGTAAATATAGACGGTAATAAAATGTGACGCATGGAAAAAGCTTTTTTCATGCTAATAAATTAGAAAATAATACAAAATTCTGAAAAAAATATCTAAAGAAAACGAATTCAAATGAAATGTTAATCCTCACGTTCGTTGGTTTTAGATTTTTTTTTCTCCTAAATACATTTGACTGCCATTTGAAAATGATGATTTCTCAAAGTGTCAAACACTCCCATTACGAGAAATCTGCGTTCCCCTTGGAATCCCATTACATGTTTAACAAATAGCAGGCAACATTTTCGTGTTTTGGATACTTTTCTAGACATTTTCTGTCTTAACATCATTTAAAGAATTTTTTTTCGAATGACAAATAGAATGTGATCCAACTTTTCTTTAAAAGTAATTCGTTATTTTGGCACATGCCAAAAGACCGCCTATATTTATTTACGAATCACACGAAATCATTTAAAATTTTCCGAAATAAATAATTCTATATAAGAATTTTTTGATTTTAAAACAAGTCAAAACTAACAAAATAAAGAGAAAACTTTCGGAAATGTGTTAACTAAACTAATTGGTAGATCGGAGATTCTGTCACAAAAAACAAACATTTTTGCCACTGGTATATTTTAAAATTTTTAACAAAAAAAACAAATACATAAATAATAGCAGACACCGGGATACCACATAATGTGACTTTATTTTTAAATATCACATCAAATTAGAAGTTTTTCTTTTGGTTTTTTTGTTAGTTTTTTATTTTATCATTTATTTATTTACTTTTCTAATCTTGTACATTTGCGGAATATGAACTTTATTATGACTTGAAATTTGTTTGAGCTTTTAATATTTCAACATCGTGTTTCTGTCACAATTTAAACAAGATTTCAAGCCATTGTACTTCAAGTATGTTTTTCGGGGAAAAAACAGAGAATTTACATGTCTAAAATTGTGCGTGGTAAAGCAATTTAAAACACATTATAAAAGATTCATTATAATTATGGGTCTCATTTTTGTTGAGTTTATTTTTTGCATGGATACATGTTGAAGTAAAAATAGATAAATGCGGTCGCAGACAGTAAATGAGTATGCTATGTTGAGAGACTGTGAGTTACATGTAAATTTTTAGTAAGATTCAAAATTATTAAAATATTATAATAAATTGAAGGAGATTAGAAAATAAAAAAACGGGTAGGACGGAAATCTTTTGGGTAAAAGTGATAACCTGTGCCTCATTTGGAGGCAATGATAGACAATGTTTAAAGAACAACAAAAATTTAAATAACATAAATTGCTTAAAAATTTAAAAAGAAAATGAAAAATACTTCACGATATACTTCACGGTTGTTCTACACCAGACAGAGCATTTTTTTCGCCGCAACTTTAAATCTGAAAAAAACTACTTCCATGTTAATTAAAATTTCAAATATGGATTAATCCAACTTTTTTTTTCAAATTAAGACATAATAATATAAAGTTCTGTAATTTATTTTCGATTGATTAAAATCAATACTTTCGGCTATACTCATCACAGGTGTTTAAAAAAGCCTGATTTCAAATTTAAATCTACTTAAAATATTTTCTGGAAGTAACCCTTTTGCTCCCATTAGGCCAATTCGCTGCATGCACGGATAAATGCCGAAAAAATTGAAAATGTAGCAAATGGAAATTATGTTCAGCTCTGTGGGATACTAATCGATCTTCAGTTCAGCATATAATTGAACTCCTAACGACATAAATCTTTCTCCAGATGCCCAAAGAATTTATTTTTCCATTTCATTTAAAAATCTGTTCTGTCAGTTTCTTGTTAACGTTATCAATTCAATTTTATAGACAACCACAAGAAGAAACGCACCAAAAATTGTTCTAAATTCATAAGGAGAAACATCTCAAAATAAAATCGATTGGAAAAAAACGACGGAGGAAAATATTCAAACATCAGAATTTTGTTGGGGACGCATTTGTCAGGTAGTTAAGAAGCTCACAGTGCCACAAAAATCCGATACTATTATAACCTAATGAGAGCCAATCGATTATCCGCCGTCTAATTCACTTTTTGATTAATTTATGCGGGACAAACCATACATCGACGATATAAGGAAAACTTTCCAAAATCCCTCCCCGGCGTCATCTTAAGAATGTCGTGAATATGAATTAGGCATTATAGTAGATCGATGAAAAAGTAAATACGAGTTGTCCTGACGTTCAGTTGCAGAAATTAAATTTAAATGAAGATTGTCTAAAATCGAAAACGGGTTTTTAAAGAAAAATGTGTGGGCGACAGTTTGAAATTGGAATTTAAGTCACCTTTAAAATTAAACAGTTAAATTTAAATATTTTTTTTAACTGAAAAAATTCGACGAAATTTTTCACCCAACCCAATACGAAATAGATACGTTAATATCACACAAATCCTGATAGATACATTTAGATGGAAGATACGAAGATATATATATATATATTCTAAATCTAAATGACTACAGGCGCACATATCCAAGTGATTTAAAGTACCACCATAGATGAAACGTGTGAAGACGGTGAGGAATCCTCACAGAATTTCCGATAAGTTTCCCCTTAGACGAAATATTCTCGTCATCAGTATCAGCTCCTAGGATCATTAGTATATAGAAACAGAAGTATCAGAAATGGAAGACCCACCGCCTAGGGATTTGAACTGATAAGGCCACCTTCAAATGGGTCTACAAATCCCTCCCCCTAACTCTTGTGGTTCACGTGCTGAGCTGGAGGCTGGCTTGGAAAGTTTTCCGAATTTCATCGATTGTTTGCCTTTATATGTCAATATCCAATATATGCTGGCTATATCTAAATAAGTTAATCAATGACTCCCGTGTATAATTTGTCGGCTCCCGGAAAAGAGAATAAATAAACTAGATGTATGGCCAGTATGTGTAGGACCACCATAGAAATCTTGAACCAATCAAAATATAATCGTAATATTGCGATTAAAAAATCAATCGGTCCATCTCGCATAATTGATTAATATGGAAATTTAATTACTTTTTAAATTTACGACATTTTTACTCAACTAATCTGAATACATTTCGAATGCAAACATCATTAGCGGCCATGAATAACTATGACAAAGAATTCTTACAAATTGATTTTCAATTTAAAGGAAGCTGCATCATTTACGAAAAAAAAATTGTTATATTATAATTTATTTTCCGGATGTAACAGATGTTTTGCTGCATTTCGACTTGTACGAGTAGTATACGAGTCGCTGACCTTTTTTCAATTCAGAAAATAAAACAATATTTTACTATAAGAACAATTTTGCTGCGAAAAATCCAATACTATCTCCCATCAGTATGCGTCGCCATGATCCTGTGAATGTTCATCGCTTCCAAATGAACTGATTGCAAGCTGATGCTTCTTCAATGGGAAAAATATTCAACTACTCCTATTTGAATGCTTGTATGCTAGATGAAAAAAAAACATTCCTCTTCGTCTGGTCTAGAAGTTTTTCATTTTGCATCCCAGGAATACGAGAATGCAGTCAATACAGTCTGAATCCAGAATTTAACTCAATTCGTCGAGTTAATGGTGATGATGATGGCAAGAGTTGGTGTTGATGTCAACTCAGATGCACTTTGAGCCCATAAAAATTTTTTAGAGCACAATAATTTAACGACGGATCGTTAAAAGCTGTATGCGTTCATCTGAATTATAGAAATGTATAGAAGCATATCCATTAATAAGATGAAATTGTAAGGTAAGTGTACATAATTCGTATCGCTGTCCCAAATGTGAATCGGCTCTCTGTATTTTTTGTGAAATAAGAAAACTAATCACCGTTCTTTTTTTTAGGTATTTACATCTTATTTTTAGGTATAGGTATTTACAGTCGTAATTTAACCTTATTGTTTACCATCAACAATTAATCAAGTGAAGTAAATTAACGAATTAGTTTTTAAAATCTAAAGAAATAGCTAAGGGACGTTGAATACTCATTTACCAATTGTAATAGTGATAAGAAATTATTTTTTTATGTTACTATAATGTCCAAGGACTGAGGAATTAATTAAACTATGTTTAAGTACATTTGGAGCGATACGTTTTTATTGAAATTATACGAATTTCACGCAGAAATTTCACGAAAAAAATTAATGTTTTCGATAAAGAAGCACTTCAACTTAATAACTCAATCTAAAAATGTTTTAATCTCTTATTCTAATCTCTTAGATTCAAAACAGGGATCTGGATTATTTACACTTGCCTTAAGTATTGTAGAATTATTTTAAAATGAATAAAAAAAATTTCTGTATTAAGTTTGCCTTTATTAAGTATAGACATATTATGAAAAGTTATAATGAAATTAAATTTTCTTTCCCATAGAAAGTGAGAAATTTTTATATAAAGTGTAGTTTGTAAAACTCAGTCATCATTATCTGCTTTGAAACTTATTGATATCAATATTTCAAATATGTTAGAGAATGAAATTGTGATTTTGTGTGGAGACAAGGGTCAATTATTTATTCGGCCATTATCAACAGTAGCTGTTAATTACATGTAAAAACTATGTTGCTAATTGACGTGAAAAACTGGTACACGCTCATAAAAATAACCGGAATTGCAATACCATCTTCAATTAAAATGTACTTAATATTATTTTGTTGCAGTCTCTACATAAGATGGTAGTGAGAAAAGTTACGGACAATAAAATAGATAGAAAACATAAGCCAAAATTGCAAAAATTATATAACCGTTTCGTACATCAATATTCAATCGATGGGTTTTTTTCACATAAATTTCGTCTGTCCTCATATAGAGTATTTAACGATTGCCCCCTGGCAGTTATAGCTTTTCTTATGTTTTGTACAGAGTTTAGTACCGACGCTACTGTACGCTCCCCTCACCAATAAAAGTCTGACGTATTTTGTGGGGAAGCCCTTTACCAGACTCAATTGAAATTTTATTTTTAAAACTGTTTCGGTTTTATATTTCCTATTTTTGAGTCATTATTATTTTAACAGCCCGTATTTTATTACGAAAGACACTTCTAGTAAAAAATTCTATAAGGCGGTAATTGGAAACCATGTATTTCTTTAATTAAAAAGTGCATTTACAATCAATTCAACGGTGAAAATGTATATATTATATATTAATGACAAATCGTTAAATTATCTAAACTGGACACAAATTGTGTAACCGCGTGCTGGTTCGTTAGCCATGAGATCAACTAAGAAATGCAATTGGATGTCAGAATCGATCATTGTATCTTAAGCAATTGGCCATTTTTGTTCGGCTCAATTTAGCCCAACCGACAATAAAATGCTCAACTACAATATCCATGTTATAAAAACTATAAAAAGACTACAGAGAATGAAATAAATTTAGCAATTTATTAACCCTTGCTACGATATCACGCAAATCAACTCGACACCATTATGTCCTAACTCTAAGATGCATTCCAATTCACTTTTAATATCAAGATAACATTTGATACAGTCAGTTAAGTGTCATATTAAAGAAAACCGCATCTTCTGATGCAACGATTAATTTTTTGTGCCAGACTTACACACTGGAATTGATTTTTCATCATCAATCATGAACTACACACGCAAAAACGACCCATTTTCTCGATAAATTTGAAATCTAAACTTTTGATATGCGGATAAGATACTATAGTCGAGACTGAATCCACTGAAAGAGTTATGTAAAATTATAATCGGACCACTCCTCTCCACCTCTTCTATACAAATGGATTTTTTTAAACAAACATTTTGTCTGTCATCATATAGAGTATTTGAAGATTGTCCCCTAACAATTGTAGCTTTTCTTTTTTTTTTTAAATTTTTGAAAACATGGCTGTTAAAAACATAATATTTCAGTAAAAACAAACCACAGAACTCTCTCTCTCTTATATCCGTGGTAGCTCATTATTAAAACACTTTGAATCAAGGATTTGTCGTGACTTTGCTACAACTTTTTTGAACCAGGCAAAAAAGAGTCAATCCCTACCGACATTATCCTGTTGACATTTCATAATGATTAACAATGTGTCAATTGGTTGTGTAGTGGTGCAAATTCAAGGATACATACTTAAATTCTCTATTGCGAGCTAAGCTATTCATTCATGCGACTAGAATTTTTCTTTTCGTCAACTACTGATGTGATGCAAAGTCCTTGTGAAATTTAAACATAGCAAGATTAAAATTTACGAAGTGATGAATTCCAGAACAAAAACATAAGAAAAGTTAAAATTGCCAGGGGCAATCGTCAAATACTCTATATGATGACAGACAAAATATTTATTTTAGCCATTTAGGAGAATGGTAACTATACAAAATTCCAAGTCTCTGACTCAATCCTTCCGTAAGTCATAGTGTTCACGGACACACAGACGGATAGACGGAGGACACAGGGAAGGACGAACAGACGGATGGACATCCGAAAATCAAAATCTTTGTCATCCCTAACACCCTGGTGTAGTTCATTTTTGTGTCCGATGATTAGTTCAATGCGTTACAAACGGTATACTAAATCTAATATACTTCTATAGGATATCTCATATAGAGTATAAAAACCTGCAGCCAGAATGACGAAGATATCACCTCATAAAACAGAACCGAGCGGAGAACCACTCTAAGGACACCTAAGGATAGACTTTTCCCCCCTTTTTAAAGAAAGCATAGAATAACAAAATTATGTGTGACAGTCGAAAAAAAGTGACGGCTCAAAACACTCTGTCAAGCTGTGAATTTCAATAATGTGACACATGCTAGAATTTTCCCATTATTTTCATTTTCAATTGCTTTTCTTCAACTCTACGTTTTTACACGATGACATTTTATATTGTTGTGTGGCTGTGGATCTTACCTGGCCCAATAAGGCAATAACTTTTTACATTCGTATACTTTGTTTTATTTACACTATGAAGCTTTTATTTCAGGGCTTCTCATTCCGTAAATGTGTTGTAAAACATTCGTCGAGGTGACGGTATTTAAAATATTAAGCAAAGGGAAGAAGGATTTTCGCTCTTCATAGTTCATGTAACCCTGAAATTGCTTCTAGTTATTTCATAACAATGGTAGATGCCAAGATTCCTCTTTACACATCTTAACTATGCTGGAAATGAATGAGACGACGTGTCATCAGGTGATAAAGGGTCCAACAAGAAAACGAACATAAAAATATACAGCGTGTAGTCTATTAAAAAAAGCTTCTGTTTTTTGTCGTTTTGCCTGAGTTATTGTTCCAAGGAAAATTATTTTCTTAAATTCTCATTTATCAAAGTGCATATAATATACACGACTGCTAGAGATGAATCGCGACTCGGTAATATCGTTTCCTCCAGCGGATTCGAATTCATGAGCTGAGAGATGTTTTATATGAAAACTACAACCTAGGAAAGTCTGAAAGGTTGTTTAAGAAAGTCCCTTTGAATTCGAAAATGCCTCGAATCTTTAAAAAATATTTTCATACATCCTTAGTCATGAATTCGATTCAAAGTAGTAAAAAATACAAAAAATCGATTTAAAATTGTAAAAAAAAAAATTGACAATCCACGTAATACACACTTCTAGTTTAGCACCGCCAGATCGGCAGTGCCAAGCTAGCTCGGTCTAAATGCGCCCACTGATCACGATTATCATGTTAAAGTTTAAAAATTTCCTTAAAAGCCCTGAAAGGATAACGCTGTATTCTAAAAAGTTGTTAATTAGTTTTTTTCTGAATATGTTAAGCCGGCAACGACGAGTCCGCATTCTAATAGATTCTAAAACATGTGATGTAGATTTTGTTATTTAACTCTCTTACCATATCACATACAAATGTACATCCCACATAACGAATTAGAGAACAAAGGTATAAGTACTAAGGTGAGACCTTTTCTTGTGCTCACATGAAATACTTATACCCTAATATTCTATGCATATGTGCCTTTGATGCTCCATAGTTTCCAGTGACAGAATTAAATTTAAATGACGAATTACACGACAGTTTCAGATGGTTGTGATAATTAAAGAGTAATAGCGCTTGCATAATGAAATTTAATGCTACTAGATTTTTTTGGGGCATCCATTTTATGAATAAATTATTATTATGGTGGATTTCGTATACAAGTATGTGAAAAGATTCAAGTACATTAAGAATGCGAGTGTACCTCTTAAGAAATTATCTTTTATCTTAATGACCGTATTTCACAGTCTCAATGCATATCCACGAATGTCTTCGCTCTTATTTCTTCCTTCACAGTTGTTTTTCTATTGATTGAAAAGAATTCATGCACTTAAATTACTTTAAACTTCTTTGACTAGAAAAAAAAACTTAAATCTGCTCTCCTCAATTTATTTGATAGCTTGGAAAATGGGTCATGTGCGAGATCTCATTAAATTTTAAATGAGATACTGAATAAAACGGAAGTAACATGATTATCATATCATAATTTCAACTTCTAATATTCCATTAGTTGTGAATCATTTTCCTTTTGAACTTTGATGACTAGTTCATGATGCAATTTTATAATTGGATAGAATTAAAGGTCGCCATGAAAATATTTTTTCATCATTATCCCAATTAATATTTTCTGTATGGTTTTCTATTTTCCTGTTGATATCAAATATGGTGATGAAAAAATATATTATGAAATATTTATGAATTTTTCCGAAAATTATCACATTGAAAACAAAAAAATTGTGTTTAAATAATTGAACCGTTAAAAATTTCTCTAGAAATATTTGTGCTTGAAAAAGTTTTTTTTTTTGTTAAAGAGATTTTTATAAAAGATTTATTTATAAACTCTTAAAAATTATATGCAAATATTTGAAAACAAAACATTAAAATCTTTCAAGTTTTAATTTTTAAACAGCAAATGTTGAAGTTTACATTCTGAAAAAAAAATTTTGTGAAATTTGAATAGGAGAAAAGGATTTCAGAGGTGACCATCGAGTTGAAATAACGTTAAACTTTTTCTTATAAATGAAGAACTTGCAAGGCTAAGTGCGCTGCTGTTCTTTTCATTAAGAAACTTTTCAACAAAGTTCATACATTTTCAACGCTCGTTCTCGTATTCAAAATGCACAAGTTTCATTAAAATTTAATTATAGTCGATTCCTGGGCAAGAGAAAGCAGTAAAAAACATTTTTTCCCATTTTATCAATTTCATTTATTCGACGAAATGGGGGAAAAACTTTAACGGCTAATGTAAATGGAAAACGCAGCGGAACCAAGCCACATTTCCATCAAAGTTTTTCCAAGCTACTCAATTATGAATTGTGCTCGTTAAAAAATGTATAGTGCACCTCGTTTACGATATGAAATGATGTTAAGAAGTCAATGATCTCGTCTGATGGTAAGTAACTATGCATATCGTTTATGTCCGTCGAGGATGATGACAAATAAGATGTCTTAACTTATTTAAAGTTTTACAAATTGAGAAAATTTTAGACGATAAGCGAACACTCACTCTATCCATTCGACGAACTCAAAATCACATCTCTGAATGTTTACTGAAATCCCAAAAAACGAAGTAAATCTATCAGTGAAGATATTAAGAAGCTCGAGCCAAGTGTTTATTTAAGATGCTACCAAAAGGCACTTTTAAAGAATTCCAAGTCTATGTGGATTAAGGATTCCCCAAAACCGCAGCACTCGACCAAAATTATATAGCAATTTTGGGGCAAGATTTCTTTTTGTTTGTCCAGATGTGGCTTTTTGATAGCAAGTGGAAAAATTGAATAGGTGGTGGGAATGGGGGAGCGGGAAGTGATTATATTTAAACAAAAGGTTATGGGATCCACCTTGTAAATAGTGGGCCGGAAATATCTGAACGTACAGCGATTATCACTCGTGCATCAAATGATCATTCCTAGCATCAATAAATCACTCAATCATTGCAAAATCTGTAAAACTCAGCTCGTTAGCAGTAGAAAGAAATTCCAATTGGGCAATTCTAAAGATCTATCCAAACGATCGATCTTCTTATCTTACGATCAATTTATTAGTCCGCCCTTAACATGGCCGGGCCTTATTTAGTAAATCATCACATCATTTTCGACCAAATCAAGACCGAAATATGTTTCTGTTTATTTGAATTTATTTTTGAGTTGACTTTGAGTATCATTTGAATCAATTTCTTTCAAGATTAATGGATTGCTGATGCAAATGGATTATGTTGCGGTATCAATTTATGTTGTTTTCCGAATAAATTAGCCGGGAAAGTCGTAAATAAAATTTCTGTTTAACAACGTATTTCAGCATTAAGAGCGTGCAGTAATATTTGTAAGGGTTTTCTAAGTTCCCTGCACCCACAGGTTGAATGCACAGTTTTTTAGTATCTCCAGAAAAATATATGTAGTTAAAAGAAAAACAAAAAAAATCATAAAATTTGGAAAAAACGTGCATATCATGCTGAAAAAAAATTTCTTGCGATAGTTTTTTATAGAAACATCCGAAAGAAATGCCCGTAGGAAATTATCTTGAACAACTTTCCCGTACATTCAAATCCTTTTCATCTGCAACACAAAAAATCAACCATGCTGTGCAAAGCTCGTCAAAACACATGTACAGCAAATGATTCCCACAATTAGTGGCTAATTTTCTTTTTTCTACGTTCGCTGCCATTCGTAATTAATAAAAAAAATCTCGTAAGAAACAATATAATCCCATTATTTAAAAATTTTTAGGTAGAAATTTGTTAGAAAATTAATTGAAATTAAAACTTTCATACTCCAATCAAACGTAAATTTCGAGAAAACAGAATTTTCAATTTCAAGATTCTTTTCCTTATTGTCCTTGAGACTACTAACGGGAAGAATAAATTTAATTAAAAAATCTGATGGAAAATGTTCAATTTTATGCACGGGAGTGATAACAGCCACATAATTTCCTCACATTTAAGATATTCTTACAATGCGTTGAGTATGATGTGGGGCAAAGTCCTAATTATGAATCAGAAAACTTACCTAACAAGTTTTTTGCTAATTACTTTAATGAAATGCCAAACAAATGGGCGCCAAGATGTGGAACTGAAATTTTTTATGTCACTTTATGATCAATAAAATGTGAATCTTAAAATTTCTGAAGGTGTTAAACATTAAATGTGTAGTTAAGAACTTCTTGAATACAACAACAAATAAATAATTACGAGGAGAGAAGCTATGCGTGGAACAAAAACAGAAAAAAATGATAAAAGGTTGCTTTAAACAAATTTTAGCCATATTCAGGCTTTAAAATGCCCATAAATTTTCGCGTAGAATTTCGCACAGTCGTAAAAGAAATTTGTTAAAATATTTAATTTTGATGCCGACAGAGATAACCACACAAACGCAAGTGATGGGCACGTAACTTTGGGAAACTCGAATTAATTTTTAAAAAAATATGTGAAACCGTGAATTCCTGAAAATTTTTTATGGGAAATATACAGGAAATTCTTAGTGTCCGATGATGTTCTTTGAAACCATTTGAATTTGAAAGCATTTTTTTCTTCTAGCTGGTTTTTTTATGATTTCCTAATTTAAATTTTCTATATTTAATCAAAAAAAAAATAAGGGGAACAGGTGACGATATTATATTAGTAGAACCAAACAAATCTAATAAAGAATTTAAGATCCAATGAATTTTAATATTGCTTAATTGATTACGTTTTCGAAACATCTTTCTGTACTCCCCGATTACAAAATAAATATCAGATATTAGAAAATGAAAATGTGTGCACAATATGTTTCATACGGGATAAAGATTAAAAACAAAGTTCAACAAAAGATATGAGCATTTAAGGGTTCTATTGTCGTAACATAACCATAAATTACACTCAATGGAATTAAAAGATTTTATGTGTCAACAGAGTAAAAGTTAATTTATCCCAAAGGCAATAAATCGATAGGACGTTTGTAACATGCATTCGGCCCTCATAACGTCTGATACAATCTATACGTATTTGATAAACTGTTATAAACGGGATGGGGCGACGAGGCGATTTTAACAATGTATATATCTAATCATTTATTCAACAATATTTAATTGAATTGAGTTCCAGTCTATTGTTATGTATATAAATCCTAAGACTGAAAGAGGTTTAATGCAATTACAAAAACATAGCAATAATGGTTCCCTATAGGTGTGGAGACTTGAAGCCCATTATTAAATTTTAAAGGATCATTATTTAAGTTGAAAGTACTTGCTCTATACAGATTTTAGATTTCTGGTAAATCATTCTTCAGATGAAGTATTTGAGACCGGCCACCCAGAGTCAAATGGACACAAAAACAATTATTTCAGGAGTCTTAAATATTTGCGTAAAAGGGCCCTCAAGTCAAATTGTTTTTAGTGTTTTGCAGTTCAAATTTTGGGGTTTTGTGAATTTCCCAAATTTATTCTAATTACTTACAAGAAATACTTGAAAAGCAAGTCATGTTTTAAAGTGTTTATCTTCTTTCCAATAAAACACAAAACACAAACTCAAGACCTATTGCATTAGAGTTGGTTATAATTTATTCACAAAAGCTTAGATATCTTGACCCTGTCACAAAACATTTACAACATTGTCTAATGCTCACTCAGTTAATTTTGAATTTTGGGTTTTTTATTCCTTGAAGCTGTGGTACCACCCGCAGTTCTTTATTTAGTTAACACCTTTGTAAAATGGATTCGGGAAAATTTTATGGACACATGAATCTATCAAAGATTTGATTTCACCCATTTCTTAATGTTTATTTTGCCATTAAGCTTCTTTTTCGTCTTCTTAACCGTGCAACGATGAGTGCTTAAAAGTGCTCGTAAAATCGTATCGGAGAGTTGTAGGGAAGAAGAAAAAATCCCACATATCAAAGTCAAACACTGATCGTGGTAATTACTGAAAACTGAATCGAGTGAACACATTTCGGTTCCCGCCAAATAATCCCAGTTCCGACTAAAGATCAATGGAGATGATGACACGTTGAAAAGTTTCCGACATCATTACGTAGTGTATTGAGCATGGTTTTGAGTTAATACTTTTTAAGTCTGGAGGCGGTTTTGCAGTTGCACAACTTCAAATTCAACTCAAAATTCCAAATCAAATTTGTTAGTCTCACAATCTGGCCCTTTATAATCGCCGAAATTAGTTTTCACCGCAACTTCCCATAGTCTAATGATTTCTTTAAGATGTTTTAGATTTAGGTTGAAAGACCAACTGACCTATTCTAACAACAATGGATCTTTAGGGCCCCTGGTGTTTTATGACTGAACACCTTTGGACAGCACAGATAATGCTAACTACGTATATCTCTGTTCAATTCAATTGTCAGAAGAAAAACGTATTTCTTTATATTTAATTATATGCTTTTAGAAAGTGAAAAATTGATCTGTTCAGGCAAAAAAGTGTAGAAAAACTTTCTGGCTATATAACTAGTAAAAATATATTTTTAACAAAACCACTAAGAAATTACAATTTCTTATAATCAACAGGTTTATTAGCCTTCGACTTCAAAATAACATATTTCTTAATCATTTCAGGTTATAACTTTGAAATTAAATTATTTAAGAATCATAAATCATCATATTGAATAAATTTGTATAAAAAATCTTTTTTTTGGAAAATCGGGAAATAATGAATTAAAATTTTAATGATCAGTATCTAAAGTCTAAAATTACCAAATTTAATTTTCAGTTGAATAAGGCCGGAACTTTAAGGAAGTTTGAAGATATATTTTATTGCAATGAAAAGAAAATCTGCTTTCTTGAAACTAAAGATTGTGTTTTTGCCAGCTGAATCATAACAATCCACTACATATACAAGTAAAACAATAGTCCTGGATTTTCTCAGAAACTAAACTTTAGTGTCAATTGCGAAACTCAGAAACTTTTGTCCAACTTTAAATATTTAAGGCCCAGAATTTCTTGGGATTAGGTATGTTGAGCACAACTTTGTTTTCTTTACAGAATATTACGCGCATATGGGCCTTGGGACTGATTTAAATAATTGTTTCGGATTATATTTCAAAAATGTCACATTTATTAATTGTTTAATGCGGTGTTCATTTATTAAATGTTTTTCCCAGATTTGATTTCCTGATTTTCACCAAAATCCCGTTTCGTTGTCTAGAATTTATGTAAGTATATAGAATTTGTGGTTTTGTTGTTGTTCCGCTTCCGCTCACAGTATGATCGCCCTATGAATACTTATATTTTTTAAAAGTTTTTGAAAATAATGACCTTTTTTATAAACTTTTTGTAAATTGATAAAACGAGTAATGTGGAATCTTTGGACACGATTATCGATGTTCATATAAGCAATACATAAGCAAAGAATAAAAAACTAATAACGGATTTATCTCATGAGTTTTGGAGATTCGTTCAAAAATGCCCCACAGAATTTGAAAACGTTTGCACAACAAATTCTCCTAAAACCTGAAAAAAGAGAAGAAAAAACACATTTTTTCGGGATCGATCGATAATTGACTCATACAATCAATTTTCGTAATAATTAAATCTCCTGCTAGCCGAAGGTATTTCGAGAATCCAATTATCGCCAACATGTAATCAACACGAATTTTCTGTAGTGTTAACAAGGGTTGAATGATGGCTATCAGCAACGGTTCAACGTTACTGAACGAATGTTGCCAAAAGCGCATTCGAATATGTTTGTGCATGCAAACTAAAGAATCACTCGTTAATTGCGCAAAATTGCTAACGAGATGTGTTAACAAACACTCAATAGACATCAACACATGGTTTATTAGAGGCGATTTTAGGGAATTTGGGAATCCGTTCGCCGTAAGCTTAACTACTAAAATCCACAAAAAAAATATATTAAACGTTTGCTGCTAGAACACTGTGGGTAAGTTTCCGGTATATTTTTTGCTTCCATGAAATATCGTACATCTACAACGATCCCAGTCACGTCTGATTATCCCGAATTTTATGGTTGGGGAGCCAAAATAGGGCCATTCTTTATTCCCTATCCGCAAAGAAACGTGCTGCATCTCTTTTGATCATCCCGGAATTTGGGCAATCTTTGTCAGTGGAGAAGGCGACCACATTTCGAATTCTGCGCCTTGACCTTTTTTTTCATTCTGTCAATCATTAATTTTGTTACATTTCGCAAATTATGAACTCGTCCAGGGCCAAAGGAAAAACTTTAACGATTTTTTTGATATTCGATATCCACACCAGATGGTCACGTTATGCATCCAAATCGAGAAAATATGAAAAGTCTTATTGAATCTTCGACACCAAAAAAACATTGACTTATGGCGCCTGCTCAAAAAAAATCTGTTCTGTTCGCCTTTACAAACGAAAGCAAAATCTCGAAAAACAAAACTTCTAAGACATGATGTCAAAATAAAAGTGTAACATTCCTAGAGTTGAAATATGAGAAAATCTATTTCAGATTTTCTTCTTTCTTCTTTGTTACAAATCTCTTAATCCATAATAGTGGCAACAAATAGTATGAACGTTCGCATGGGTGGAGGATTCACGGCACTTTTATAGGGAAAAGCTTTCAATCACAGCCAATAAAAAACAATCATGAACTATAAAAAGCCTTGGAAAAATTATTCAAGAAAATATAAGGTACGTATTATGCTATTTTACAATATCAACATATTAGACAAAAAAAATTAGACCCCCGCAAACATGCCGCCCTATAAATATTTCCAATCTACCGCGCTTTACTATAATTTGACGATTTGGCAAGCAAATATCTATTTCACAAGATATTTGACAGTAACTCGAATTTTTGAGGGATTAAAAATATGAAACCATAACTTTTGGTAACCAAAACTCTCGTTTTCAACTTCCCACGCAATTCAAATTTCAAAGTATATAACCTTGACCACCAGAAGTTCAATAACCAAATTTGCCAATATTCTAACATTTCTACCAATATTCTTAAGAAAATTTTACTTCATAGAACCATAAATCAAATCAAATGCTCTTTTCGTCCGGAATATAACTAGATCTTTCACCCTATGAAGCATAAAAAACCACATAAATTGATTGGGTGTGTAACAAAATGCTGAATGTAAAGCTGAGATTACCATAAACGGCCGAAATTGAATTCATGTCCAAATTGACAAAATTGTTTGGGACCCACAGAAACCTAAGCGATTGAGCCAAGCGAAGCCAAGGGCGGTAGGATTTTTGTACCTACTTCCGATATATTGAATTCTTGTTACCAAACCAAAACATTCGATGTGTCGTTAGTTTCATGATTAATCTGTTCTGTTTCATGTTTTATTTGTAATCAAGCTAAACCGCCTGTCTTGGATTACTTTCTGTTTGCCGGCAGGCTGATTTTATCCATGACTTGGTAATTATTAAAAAGAAAAAGAACGTAAAATGAATTATTTTCAGAGCTTAGAAACTGAACATTCGATGTCAGAGCAACATACTTGCTACCTGTCTAGGTGTGAAATGAATTTAATTCGATTTCTTTTATTGCTTAAAGGTGGAACGGTATACGATGACTAGCCGAGACCACCCAATAAAATACGCTTAAATCGACAATAGTGAGATTATGTCAATAATATCATAAGCAGAATTAGGAAAGTCTTTCTGGTCGCCATTAGATATGGACAGACGCTTAATTTACCACAAGAAAACGACAATATTTATTGGTAGTTTACACCTCGATGCTGCTATCAAAGCTATCTAAGGTTAATTGATGATGTCAAAATAATTTTGCGTGAATTCAAGAAATGTGAATTCAAGAAATGTGAATCTAATTCAAGGGTGCGAATTTCGTGTTTAGTCCATCAAGCATGAATAAAACTATTAATCATGTCACAGATCAATATTTGGTAAATTATTGCCTACAAAATGAGTTCTGAGAATTCATTCGTGTGTTCTGTCAAATTTATTTATCTTCAAAGGCCACGGAAATTTTTTTTTCCACACACAAGAGTTTTCACAAAACAATAATCATGACTTTTTTTTGGAGAAGTTTTTTTAAACGTTTTGAAAAAAAAATATTTTTTTAATCTTTTGAAAAAAAATGCTGCCAGGTGAAAATTTTCACATAGGTAAAGATAAATTCAAATTATGTGAGTCACAGCAAAGAATTAAACCCCAAACATTTCAAATCATAATCTTTTATTAAGAGATAAACCATAAAAAAATTAATTTCTTTCACCTCAAATGCTCTCAACTAATAGAATAGACCTTGCGGCGTATACAACTTATTTATTTTTTTCTAAAAATATTAACGAGATCATAAAATTTGTTTTGAATGCGGAGTCATCATCATACAGTCATATAATTCAGATATTTTTTACACTCTAAAATTAGACAAATGTTTATGCAAAGTATCTAAAAATAGAAAATTTCCAGCATATTTCAAATATTTTTTTGACAATAGCTTTTATCGTGTATGACTTACGAAACCCAGTATTTCTTGACTTATGTTATGCGTTAGAAAGAATGAAGAAAATCATTTTCTAATAGAATTTGATTATTGTTTACACAATTTCCCAGATTTATTAACAGCACCCTCGACATTTCGGAAAGTTAATGTTCACATAACCAGCATATGGCATTCCATTGAATTATGGTATCGCATTAAACCACCCCACACACAAAATACGCCAAAGAAAAAGCGACGCTACATGGAAAACAATCAAATTGGATACTATCGAGTATAAATGAAGCACAAATTCCATCCCGATAATTTTTTTAGATGGATATAATATTGTCATAAAAAGCAATTCCTACGATAATCGTGTTCTGTAGAAATGTTATTATTGCAATACAATTTTAAGCCACTAAAGTGAAAATGATGCGATCAATAAGCAACATAATATCGCACCTTAATGGTTAATTCTGTTACAGTGACATATTAATCTTTTGGATATTTAAAATCGTATAAAAAATTCAGACAAAAAAGCTGATAGTTATAACCTGATTCAAGATTAATGAAAATTTCTTCAGACTTAATTCAAAAAACCACATAATCGATAGTATATTCAACCTGAAATAAAACACAAGTGAATCATTTTAGAGCTCTACAAAAGTATGGAATAGATGACTGTAAAAAAACTGCTTAACATGTCCCATAAGTTGTTTACTCTTCCTATTGATTGTATGAGAATGTCTAGCGCCTTATCTTTTGAATTGTTTAGAGGCTTTTAGCATCTTAGTTGAAACGACAATGTCAACATTAGAGAAGAGTCTGTTAGCATAATGTGGCAGCAATAAGGCTAAAAGTTTCTTTTTCTTGGATAGAAATATACACAGCCACACAAGCAGCTCGAAAAACGACAAAACAAAACGAACCGAACTTATTATGAACTTCATGAGCATTTTCCTTGGGAAAACATGTTAATTTATTTATTTACAAATACGTGGATGCTCAACATATGCTTCAGCCACCACCAACAAATGTATACCCATCATTCTGACTGAAAAAGGGGTTAAAACCAATTTCATACTTAAAGGTTTGGAATTTTTTCAGATGGGTCTTGCAAACTGAATATGGCAACTGATGTTCACAAATTTGAATTTCTCATTTAATCCCCGCAGAAGAAATATCTGTATGTTACTTACCTGTACACCAAGTTACAGGGAAAATAAATTACGAAATCATTTTGTAAATACGTTTCCGCTTAGATAAATCATGACAGAGTTTGGTTCTACAAACTTTCATTAATTTTTAATAATCGTTGTAATCAAATTTCCCATATGCTACCAATTTCAACAGGATTAGAAAATTTACCTGAGATCTAAACTGGGCTTGAAAAAAATATTTCATTAATTTAAAGATTCCATTCTTTCCTAATGTATTGTAATTAGCAATTATTTTCAAAAAAAAAATCAATTAACCAAACGGTTTTATGTGGCAACCAACGCCCCTCAGCATTTCAAAACAGTAATGTATAGATGCGTAAATTTAATGCGCAAACAATTGTCGAAACAAATGTGTAGGGAGAATTTGCCAAAATTAAAAATCCACTTGTCCATAGATGAAAAATGTGATTTTAATTTGTGGTTCGTTAAACATAACATTTTTCACGCCCGCACAGCCTGACTATGACCGTCCCGGTAAGAGATTTATGTTGTCGAAGAAGAATTTATGCTGAGCGCATTAATTTGAATGTGATTCCAATTGAATTTTAATTGCCGAATAATTAGTTAAATGCGATTTCATATCCCTTTCTAAAAGCTTTTATTTAGCTTGCCTTCGTATCTGTTTGCCGGTCTGTCTGTCAGGGTCAAATCTTACAATCCAATTTTGACCCACTTCCACTCATCCCATTGGCCCACTTCTACTTGAAATTTTGCACACAAAGAACTCGTAAGGATAACGGAAGATCCTATTATAGGATGACGTGATTATCGTTTTCCTTAAATTTACCCAAAAAAAATCATAAAAAAAAGCTTTTTTCCATTTTAGTGCATTTTTTTACATATTTTATACGAACACCGCATGTTCGGGTCCTAAATTTGAAAAAAAATATTACTTTATCAGCTGTGAGGCAGGTTTTTTAATTCTAAAAAGGCGAATATTTTTCTAAATCATGGCAGTCAGAATTAAAAAAATAAATTTTGATCGAATTTGAAGAAGATTTAAACCATTGATGTACAAATTTTTAACTGCGTTTTGTTTTGGATTATGAACAGTTTTTGAAAGGAAATTCCTAAACCAAAGTTCCACCGCATTTAATTTTTTTTAGATATGTCTTCCGCATTTTCCATCTTAAAATTTTTAATTGCCCAAACACATTTTCCAGACTCTAGCTATATGAAAAGTTTCACAGTGCAAATAATTAATGTATCAAGTTTTCTAGGCTCAACATAAAATTTATGCTGCATGCAAATCTAAGTCTAACAATAAGTATCAGAATACGTTACATATTGTAATAGTTAGCATCATATATGTATAGCCGAGAGCAAAGCATAAGCATAGTGTTGTTTAATGTTATGCTGATGTCGTCGTTAAATTCCATACATCGTTCCCCTAAATACGTACATATCACGGAACGAACGTGACCACAGCAAAGTTTAAAGGCATCAAAATTTTAATTAAGTTTTGTTTGAAGTCGTCCTGATGGCATCCAACTTCGGCATAGAATCGAAAGTTTCTAAACATCTTGAATTTGCCTTGATATCACAAAATTCTAAACTTAAAACATCATATCTTGATATTAGATCGTAAGAAACGGAAACGTACGGAGACGATGTTGATGATTTCTGCAAAAATATGTATTTTCTGTAATAAATTTACGAATCAGTGAAAATCTAATTAAGAAACGTTTTGAATTCACCAAAGAAGTTTCCTCATCCAGGCAAGGCAAGGCTAATTGAATGGAAATGAAGTAGAAAGTTGTTGTTTTGGTCTCGTCTAATTTTCCGAAATGTTTACGACTTGTCAAACGTACAAACACCAGTAACCGTCCTAATTCCTAATCAAGTGGGGGATGGTTTTCTCCTGGTAGGGTGGACAATTAATTGCAGGGAAGGCGGATAATACTGTGAGGCATGCTGTTAAACAAGAGGCCTAATATCAAACATTATTCCTGGCAACTAACATTTCTTGGTGTTTCAAGTTTAAATGATTTTGATGTTTATGTCTCTCCGCGGTGTTGCCTGTAATTTTGCTTGGAATATTTATTGTGCTGTTTTAGCAAATACCAAATGACATCAGGCGGTTATAGGCTAGATCTTCTACCTCCCTTATTCAATTAAATGACCCAGGTTGTGGTTAGTAGATCTAATAATTTATTTTATCCTCAGGGAATGTTTTCCTTATCCATAGAGAAATAGCAACTCACATGGCAAAGAGCTTCAAGTTAAGTCAGCCGATGCATTTTACGTTTATTGATAAAATTTTACGGATTTCAAATAGAATAGAATCGTATTTTACGATTCTTTAATCTTAAAGGCAAACTTCATAAACATTTAAGGATTGACTCCCAGTGTGAAAAAAATTTGTGTATTAATATAGGACAATATGCGTTACAAATGGAGAAAAATATAACGCATATTTTTTAAATGTTAAGCAAAACTTTTTTTTTGTTAAAAATGCTTTCCTACATGCACAGATGTTTTTTTTATTTCCTATACCTCCGTTTTTAGTTCGTAACCGTTAGTATTAAAAAATCTCTAAGAAAGGTCACACGAGAAACACGCTAAGTTATTAAACCTGCCTACTACACATTGGAACCTCCAGATAGCTTAACTTCTATGTAACGAAATTCTCCTTATAGCACAATAATTTTCCACTTGATGCTTCCTTTAAACTTTTCTCCAATTCCCCGTTGTTTCAATTGAAATTAATTTCATTGTATTCAATTTTGGCTACGAGACATTTAGTACTTGACTGGAAATAATATCGAGTGAAACAAAAGTGACCTGAAGCCCGGAATTATTCAAATTAAAAAATACTGAAAAATCCTAGAGGTGGAGATAATTAAATAAAATAAAACAAGTTTAGATTTTTGCTCTCCATATAACGGAATTTTCCAAAAACCTTCGGTTCCCCCCACCGGCTTCATTTTTTTTAGAAAATATAGTCGACAAGAATTTCAAAAATTATTATAAAAATAAACTCTTACTAAACTTTATATTTAATTCATGAATAGTTTCATATAGCAGCAGAAAAACACCTTCAGTACATTTTTAAGCTAATGATATGTTACAAATGCAAAACTATTTAAGCATTTCTGGTATAACAAGTTTACTTTGTGAAATCCATGATGATTGGCATCCCTGATATACAGCATTCCCACCAGAAACAAGTGTATCTCAAAAAGAAAGTATCTTTTCAAGTACGCATGTCAGATAAAATATTTCTCTTCCGTGGAAATCCTAGAGGAAGAATGGTCAGAGTTCTCTTTGATTATTCCCAGTTCCTCCTTAGTTTAGAGAAACAGTTCAGATACCCCTTGCGTTCAAAGTGTATCCAAATCTTGAATCTAGAGATCCGTATCCTATAGAATAGAGCTTCGCGCACGAGTCGTCAAATACTAATAGGTTCTTCATATTCGAATGGAATGGAATCGAATTTAGTCACGCACGGTGAGCGAATGTAGACCGTTTGTTGGTAAATCGAAATCACCTTTGATAAAGTCTAGCCCGGTCACAGTCACCAGTTCCGTTAAAGCACTGACCGGTGTCGGATGCCTCTCGGAATCTGTCCGGTCTTCATATGAGAAATAACTCATCTTATTTCGGTCCACCGTCGCTGTTGGTTCGAATCCCAGTGCTAAACCGTTGGACGAAAGAATCCATTTTGATTGTTAAACGGTGTGAAGGTGTTATGCTAATTTGAAAATTCTGTGCTATCACACGATCACGATATCTAAACTACACCCTCAGAAAGCGGTATATCTATCGGAACAATGATGAAGTAAACAATCACAGTTAATTGGAATATTTCATAAGTAAAACGTCTGGCGAGCAAGCTACCTGCCTAATTACCGGGTCCAAATTGGATTACGCGATGTTTTTCTACAGGTTGTTCGTTCTATTACTATTCGGTGAGTGAAACTACCGACTTTGATTCAAGGGGGTGATAATAATTTATTTGTTATTTTCTTCGAATACCTAAAATCGTATCTTCTTGGGGTTTATGAGGGTTACCGTCGACAACTAGAATTGGATGAATAAAACAGGACCAAGATTTGATCCCTGAGGGACCCCACATTCTCAAGGCCTGCTCCCATGGCCAGTGTTTTACGTGATTAATAGTGTGGGATTATAGGATAGATCAATGATTTTTTTTCTTGTCTTTTTGGGATTTGGTTGGCATTATCAAAAGTCAATGATTTATCTATAGCTGGCGGACCAAACGTACAAATAGAGATTTTCGTCAAGTTTCCAAAATCGATGTTTCGCCTAGTTTTTTAAAAATTTTATTTAATTCGCAATCTCGACAGTGTCGACACTACCGCTAAGCTTTTGTTGCTTCATTTTCATCATTTTGTTTCGTTTGAGTTTTTCAATTTTTTTATTGGACACAGTGTGTTTCTCAGGTATTAAAATGTGTGAAAGCGTTTGCGAGGAGGTGAGGCAGATCGAGTTCAAGCGAAATGTTGATATTTTTCGGTGAATGTTGAATTTCGTAGAGATTTACGTTTCTCGCCGACCTTGTGCCGTAACGATAGAAACACGAATTCGTCAGCTATAAAGATGTGACATTTTTTGCAAAAATTGAAGAAAGATAAAACAGCAGAAACATCAGCAGCATCATTAAATGACATAAAAATCTTGGATTTTTTTTCACACAAAATATTTTCCATTTTATATAAAATAAGCAAATATAAGCAAACATTCAAATTACGATTGGGAAATGGGAGATGTTGTAATGGGATGAAAAGGGCTTTACCAGTGGTGCAGCACACATGGCGGTTTTATGAATTTTTAATAATCGGAATGGAGAATGAGGTGATAAATTATGTTATGGCAACAATTTTTGTATCATAAAAGCAAAAGGAGACCGGGCGAGAAATGCTATAAAATTTTAACCAATTCTGGAACCCGTCATGTCACTTGGGGAACATGTTTTACAAGAAACATGATTTTTTTTTCGTATATCCAGATTGTATCCAAATATTTTCATATTCTTATATCATTCTTATTTTCTTGTTTATTCATTCACCTTTTTAATGTATGTACTTAAGAGGGGCTGTTTTCATTTGATTGCGTCAAAATAAAATATTAATAAAACGATAATAAATTCTTTGATTCTGTAAGGAAATATTCGTGTTGAAGGAAATCGACACTTTCTTTTTCAAGTGTCTTACCATCAATGAAATACATTTTGAACAAATTTCATCACATTGACGTGAAACAAAAAATAAATTTTCTCATTTCGTTCCTTTGGCGACTTATTGGCAAAATTGCAATGAATACAAATTAAATTAAAACTCCAAAGTTAATAACACTTCAAATAAAACAGGACCAACAATAAATTTTATGCGGCACTAAGCTTTAAATCCCAGAACTTAAGATAAACATTTTGGATAATAATAAATTTTTAGCATAGTTAGTTATATAAAAATCTAAGATTTAAGAGAAAGTCGATACGTTTGGGAATGGATTTTGTAGAAACAACATAAGCTACTTAAGACAAACAACGATTTTTTCCTACTATAACTTCCAAAACACACAATTGAGTGTAAAACGTTTTATAATTAATCATTTATTTCATATTATATTATAATGTTTGTAGAACTGAATTTGTTATTCTTAATTCACTTCATTACTTTAATTACCCTAATAAAATTGAAAAAAATGACTAACAATTAGTTACCAAAAATGTATATGGGTTCCTCTGGCAAACATAAAAAACATCAAATATTTTCCATTGTGATTTACTAGCGACATGAAAGATCTATTGCCTGTTAAACGAATGATGATGATGTGCCAAAACTTTGAAATCAGACAAACCGGAATAACATTGCAAATATTATTAAAGGAAATATAAAAATTAAACAAAGGAAGCCGCAAAAGTAGCTTTCAAAAGTTTTCAAAAGTTAAAACTATTCAACCGCAATTTCGTAGACCGCAACTATTTAATATCCATCAGCAACATACCTACATGAAATATGCTCGTAATGTAAAATTTGCAAAAGTTTTTTATTATATCTGGTAGATCGATAAATACTGGTCGGATAAATGTTGGAACTGAACACGCTTTTCAATATGTTTGAAATACATTGAACTCCCTATGCGAAAATTCCTTCAGTTTATGATTTGGATTTGTGTTGAATGAGCTCTTTAACATCATAAAAATCAACCACAATGGAAAAAACTTTTCAGTAATTTTGAGTTTCATGTAACCCGAAGTACAAAGTTCAGAGAAAATGTTCATTTATACAACTAATCCGCAATTATTTTAATAAAGTTTTTAGATCCATTTATTGATTATGTTGTCGGTTTTCTCGAGTTTGTACACGGCTACAATTTTAAGGATTTCTATGAATAAATTTTTGTTTATTAAGATCTTTTACGCGAAATTTTTATCAACTTGCATGTTTTTATCGATGTAAAATGTCGAAACAACACCAAAATTTCTTATCTCACTTACACCAAACATTTATCAAATCTTTACAATTGATACGAAATGACGATAAAGCATGCGAGTTGATACAAATTTGTTGTAAAAAATCATGATAAACAAAAATTTATTCAATCCTTAAATTCTTAACCGTGTACAGTTCAAAAGTTTATGGACACAATTCATCTTCTTAAATAGTTTTAAGTGAGGTTTACTCTATCTAACAGGAAAATCAAAGCTGACAAGGATTTTCCTTTGAATATAAATGAAAAAGTCTCATGCTTAATGGATTAAATAGTGAAATTAACACATGGAACGGGTTAGCAATTTATGTATCTATATTTAGTTGTACCACCACAAAATATGTGGGATTTAATTGTAGAAATCAATATTTAAAGAAATGCTCTATAGCCGGACAAGTGTCCAAACTTGAAATGTGTGAGTAGTGGATTATTGAACCAAATTAAGTAAATTTCATATCTTTGTAAAATTTCATATTTTTGCATTTACTGGTTCGTGAGATATCCAAAAAAAATATTGTTTAGTTCAGCGTATACTATCTTATTTTCTTTACATTTTCAAAAATCTGTATATCGTAATCTACACAGTTGTGTTTAGTGGTTTTTCTCTTTGTGAATTGCGAGTTATCACGGTTTAAGTCCTTCACAGAAAAAATCCTTTCATCAAACTTTCTACGCCCAAACTTTTTCTCAACTACCGTGCTGTAAACATTTCTTATAACGAAAAAAAAGAAGAAAAAATTACCCGTTCAATTGTTGATTTAAAAAAAAAAATACTTTCATATCATATCAGAAACTTTGTAAATTTTTATAAAACAAACTGTTTCAAAGCGAAAAAGTAATAAATAGCAAACTTTTTTTTTCAAATAACAAAGTGTGGAGTTGTAACTTTGTTCTATTTAGAGGATATTTTCTTTGAAAATCAGTAAAAATTTATTCAAAAAGTTTTGCGATACAAATGTAATATAAGAACCTGCGAGAACTTAGAACTTTTATCTGCATATAGAACTCGCAACTGGGAAATGTCTACTTTGTTATCTGGTTCGCGCCGAGGCTCAGAAAATTTAAATGGAAGCAAATTTAGTGTTCTTGAAGCATTTACACATCTGCCAAGTGATATTTTGCTCGATATACACCAGATTTATCGTTTCACTAGATTTTTTTATAATTTTTACATGTTTTATAAGCGTAGTGACGAATTAATTATTTGCTAAATTAAAATTGAAAATATAAGATTTTTTTTGCCGTCACAAAAATCACACTATTCAAAAAAAAAGGTTACGCTCGGGAGCAGATCATGGTTTTAAGGGGTTTCCGTCTTACGTAGGTTTCATGTAAAAAAGCGTTTTTTTGATAATTACTCGAAAACTAACGATCCGACAAAGCGGATAACTTTTTTCTGATTGAATACTATTAACCCCAACCTCTTGATTTTTCTTATATGGGGTTTAGTACTGCCGTCGCATTAAACTCCCGCTTCTTCCCTAAATGTGTGATATATTTTATAGTGCTTTCATGCAATAAAAAAAACCAACATTAAAAAACATCCTTTTCACATATACTCTACTTAAATATATTGAAACCTTCATATCTAATTAAAAGTTATTTACCCGAAACATTGAATTTAATTGAGATTTTAAAAAAATTGCTCTAACTCTCCACTGTGCCAACTTTCTGTTCCACGACACGTAGCACAGGTAACAAAATAGCCGTAGGTATTTTTAATTATTAATTAATCATCGGTATCGAGTACCACCATGTTAGGAAATCGTTTTAAATACACCGCAGCCATGTAGATGTTGAATTTATGTCATATATGGTTATGTTAGCAAAATATGTAATTATGAAACTAGTTCAAATTTTGAATCAGATTATCGAATCAATTAATATTGATTGACATACAAGTATGGATTGAATAAGTATCGAAATTTGCTTGTTTGTAATTAGTAAAAATACGAATTTTGCACATTTAACCAGTAATTGCGATAATCGGATTAAATGATTATCGAAAGGTGTTAAAAAGCGTAAACTTTTGTCAATTTTTGACATATTTATTTATTTGTATTTGAGAGCTTTGTGAATTTCATGTTTATATGTTATATACCATAACTATAGTTTTATGCGTTTTAAATTTGATATTTCTTTTAAAACTTTTTAATTTGTAAAAAAAACATAGCAAAAACGATTTCTTCACACCATAGGTGTTTGTCCTAATTTTACACCTAAAAAAAGTTCTTTTGACTTGTTCGAATAATCCACCGTAAAACCTCGTCTCGATAAGACATAAATTGCGGTATTTTTTCAAGGCATGCCATTGAGATGTCCCCTGGAGACAACATTTGTCAAAATATTTTTATGTTCTCGGTAAAAATACTCCGAAAAACTGTATCTGCAAGTGTCATTTTAATGTCAGGCTATGAAAAAATCGCAATTTCTGTCTAATCGAGACCTAAAATAAAGGAAAATAGCTAAACATACATAGATCTTGGTATTATAATTTACGAGGCCATTAATGTTTACAGGCGTAACCCTTTGAATTAAACTAAACTTACCAAAATGAAAAACACACTGAACCTGATCATAAATAAATATAAACCTTTTTGGGTATTCATTGTTCAATTCGTGGCAAGATGAATGATGCTGTTAAGCCTCAGGTAGGCCCATCACACAATTATGTCTAACATAAAATACAATTAACACACAGTTTCCTTTGACTTTATAGAATAGAAACATTTCCCCTATACGAATCTGGTCCAGTTCAATTTGAGCTGCCATTTAATCGCCCAGTGAGGTAACTTTTCTCAATTTTCCATCGTTATGAATTCAGGGAAAACTTCCTCTCGGGAAATTGCTTTCCTTTCCATTTTTTTCACGATCGTTTTGTGTTTTTTTCCTCTCAATTTGTTCGGCAATTTCATAACGGCATTCCCGAATGACTACTGGATGGACCACGGCTTAATTAAAACAACTCCTTCCTTGTGATGGACGTGATTTAAAGCCTTTAATTACTACAGAAAGAAAACTTTCGAAAGTATTAATGAGTTTCACCAGTAGAAAAATTACAAAACTTTCCAAAATTAAAAACATTTTCCTTTACGCTATGGCATTACTCACACTCATTCAAGATGGGTAGGTTTAACAAAATTTACATAAATATTAAAATATTTCCAGTCAGTGGAGATTATATTCTTTCGTTTTTTTTTGCGATTTTTACTTTTTTCTAGACTAAAAAAAGATTCCGTTCAAAAGGAATCTGAATTAATCCTCAAAAGAAAATTTTCATTTCTCTTCTCGTATACAGAAGCAGGGTTACCAAATTTAATCTTCTTTTACAATAACCATTCTTTGATTTCGCTTCATTTGTTTCTAAAGATTTAGATTGGAAATGAACTTCTTTCCAGAACGGAAAAAAGTTTTTCACTTCCATGAGATGGTCTTGATTTAAAACACGAAAAAATAGATATACCAAACAATGTATTTTATGTCAATGTAAAAACTATTAACATTATTTGTTTGTAAAATTGATATTTTTCAGCAATTTTAAAAATTCTTTGGCACATGTTTACAAAGTCAAATGTTTAAATTGTCCTAGCCAAATAACCAAAAGTAAAAATGTTTGAATACCACTCACATTCAAACAATTGACCAATTGATTATTGTACTTAAAAACTTTTTTCCACAATAAAGTTTCAATATTATAGAAAAATGCACGTTTCCAATGAACTTTATAAATTTGGCAACGAAATTGAATCAAAATATCTATTTATTTTAGCAATAGAAAAATCATCATCATTAAAATGTTACTCCTGTGGAGACGAAAATATATTTCTTGGCCAAAAATACTCGAATCCTTTGCCGTGCGAGGACCTGGAGAAAAGCGACAACTTGGATACATTTGTCATTGAATGTCCAGAAGAGTACTTGGGTTGCATAACACAGTCAAGAGGTAAAAAACACTTTCCGTATTTTATATTTGAAACATGAAATTGGAGATTTTCCAATATCTTCCGTTTTCCAATTATTATTTTTCTATACTGGCAAAAATTGAATGGTAGGTACTGGTAGATTTTAACAAAAATGTTGCCATGAATCAAATTATGAGACGTAAAGTTCCAATTCTAGGTAGCTTTCCAATTTGAATATTTGAAAATAAGCTACATAAAGTAGTTTTTAAACTTTTATCTTATTTTTAATTTGCCGAAACGCGTTTTAAATTTGTTTTTTTAGTAATTTGAATTCTATTGGAATTTCTCGGCTTATAAGGTCTGCAAAAGCAACAAAATTATATTATTTTTGCGGATGTTTTCACATCCAAATTTCCCCCCAACAGGTCGGACATGTCTGCCCTGAAAACCCATCAGGTGCCTGTTTTACTCCACCAAAATCCTGTAAGCCTGCATGGAAGCTGGCAAAGCAGGCTCTGATGACGGTGAGCCAGCTTTCCATACCAGAAACAGGCTCCTGATGGGTTTTCAGGGCAGACAAGTTCGACCTGTTGGGGGGAAATTTGGATGTGAAAACATCCGCAAAAATAATATAATTTTGTTGCTTTTGCAGACCTTATAAGCCGAGAAATTCCAATAGGATTCAA
Source organism: Chrysopilus asiliformis (assembly GCA_964034945.1). NCBI lineage: Eukaryota > Metazoa > Arthropoda > Insecta > Diptera > Rhagionidae > Chrysopilus > Chrysopilus asiliformis. The sequence goes on from OZ035960.1 coordinate 116,810,909, forward strand.
TGCTAAAAGGTCGAGTATAAACCATGAATCAGAAATTGTTCAATGGTTAAACACTAAATAGTAATTTGAATTCATTAAAATCAATACTTAGAACTAATATTCATTTTAATTCCCGTTTCCTGACAGGAAATGAGGTAATGAGGACATGTGATACGCTTGCCATCGATGATTGCGAGACAGCAAATGGAATTAAGTATTGCTACTGCAGCCAGGATTTGTGCAATGGAAAGCAGTCACATGTGGATGCTCAGAAAGCGTCTCGCGCATTGTCTAGGGATCTAGACAATTATCCAAGTGATGATGAGGATTACGGAGATGATGCCGGAAATTCTGGAAATGGCCATTTGCGTGAGCACGATGATAATGACGACGAGAATGATAATGACGAGTTTGTGGATGGAGCTGGAAGGGGTGGCCGTCATCCACATATCAATGCTAGTCAACGAACTTCACTATCGAAGGATTCGTTCGTTTTTATTTTAGGTATAAGTTTATTCCTTTTGAAGACTTTCGTTAATCCGTGAAACGTAGATCTTAGATTTATTCCAATTTATCTGTGATATTGATTTAAATAAAAGCAAAAAAAAACATTAAATGAGAAAATACCAATGAAACAAAAAAAACAACAGAATAAAAACCGAATCGAACTATGAGAAAAAATTGATAAATTAACAGGCATACAACAGTGGACATTGTACACATGCATGAATTTATAAAACTCAAAGAATATCTACCATATAGACACTGGTTGTCATTATTATTATTATTTCCTGTATTTTTTTGTGTCATCATTCGCGTATCTTAAGGTATAACTGACTATACTTATATATTTATTGTCAGCTCTTTTGTATTATTATTATTCTATTTGTATATTTCTTACGTTTAAGTTTGTGTAAGTGAAAGGAAAATGTTCAACATTAAAATGCTCTAAATCTAATTGACCGTGTTTTATTTCTGGTTGTTTTAATCCGACCCGATTTTCACACCATTTAACAGACAAACATTCAACGAGTTGTAAAAAATTTGTCCGATTAAGGGAACACTTGAGTATTTCTTTCAACACTACTCGTGTTGTTACAATCGGAAATGGGCAGTGAGAGCCCTTTTCAAGTTCCTTGTTCCTATGAATCTTTCTGATGCTCGGATATTTTACAAATTTAGGGCATATTCTTTATTTCCTTCCGTAACAAAAGGATTTTGTTTTTTAATTTGCCAACATTCATATTGCTTATTGTGGTTAGGGTGTAAAGCTAACAAAAATTGTGTTTTTTTTCAAAGGACTAGCTTGCGATTCTAGTCTAAACATTTTTATTATAAATAGGTATTTACAAATTTTTAAGTAACTATTTTTTTAACAATAATTTTGCAAAAAGCAAAATATCAAAATAAAAACCCAACCATTTTTCATTTCAATTGAAAATAGTTTTTATTTGTTCAGAACGTACAGAACTAACTGAGCTTCTGGAATTGAAGGCGCACATGAAATAAATTTAATATGAAATTCTCATGTTTTTTTCCAACATTTACTCTACGAAACTTTAACTTTTCAAACTAAAACCTCAACATATGTACAACAAAAAGTACTCGTATTGTATAGAAGAAGGAAAACTGCATTGTGTGGTTTCATGAAAAATTATTGCTCAGAGAGGTAGTAAAGAAAGTTGATGGTTTCCAACAAAAAGCAACATAACCAAAATTATTATTTTAGTTTGCCTTGTAAACTAATAAAAATAAAAAGCAATTTTTAGCCTTTCTTATAAACAGTGGAAAGAAAAATCAATCTGCTTCAAGAACACTGGATGGTTTGCAAATTTTAAATCGATTTAAAACGCTCATTGCAAAAAATTAATTATTTTTCTCAATTATGTATCTTTTAGGATAATCTGACACTCAATAAGAAACAAAGGATAGAAATTATCTCAAAACAGTGTCTAAATTACCGACATTTATTAAACATAATAAATTATTACATCAAAAATATCAAATTTCCCTACCTTAAGATCCTGTAAACAACTGTTATCTAATTTTCTGAAGTGTTAGCAATTTGAATAAAATATTGGGTCGACTAGCCATTCGCCCAAATATAATCAAATTAACATCAAAATTTATATACGTTGGCTTTTCAATGTAAGAAAATTCAATACCAGCAAAATATCAAATCCGATATAATTTAACAGAAATAAAAAGATTTTTATTTTATCCTTTATATCAGAAAATTCAAAGTGTTGGCTCACTGCAAATTCAAGTTATCACCTGGAAAATTTTACAACGAAAGCATTTTTGTATTGCAAACCTCATTTTGTGAATTTTCGTCCTTTCTCACATCCAATTCACATCTATAAGAGATTATTAAAAATGTATGGCGATATAGAAGTCACAATAGCCTCAGCTGTAAACAACAGGAGTTCTCAAAGAATATGCACGACAATAAAAAAAAGCTTTATGAAGCTGTCTTTTCAAGTAAGTATACTTAAAATACATAATGCCAAGAAATACGATTCTAAGAAAAAAAGTAAATCCGAAATATTGTGTCTGTGAATGTGAATTTATTAAACATTACTCGGAAATAGATTTTCGGAAAAGTTACTTGGAAAACGTTTACCATTTAAAAAGATTGTGCTATGTAATATGAAACCCATGTAATCTTTTAGAACCAAGGTAACAAAGTAATCGAAGTAGCAAAGTTAACAGTTGTTAATGAGATGCCCAGTACTTACAATGCAACTTGTTAAAATATAACCGTTTGAAACCCTTGCTTTGTGACTAATTTTTAACAAACGTTGTGCATTAATAACTGCACCCAGTTAAAAATTTACTCATTTTTAACCGTTAATTTGCTTGTCGGTTGCAAATGAGTTACTTTCGCAACCAATTTCAGAGCTACTTTTTTCAAACCGTTGCTTTGTTGCAAATTTTCAACACGTGGGTTGCCGTTACCTGGGTTGAGTTATCGTTGTGCTACCGTAGCGTAGCTCAATTTGCTTACACGGGAAATTATAGAGAGAAACTTAAAAATTAAATTTTATTCCTAGACTTTTTTCTGAAAACTAATTAGGCTTCTATGGATATAAAAAGAATCAGGTAAATATTTTTAGACGTAACTCGAAAAAGGACCTTGAATTTCTGGATAATTGGAAACAATTTTATCAATATGTTCACATTGAAAAGCTTTTAAATTCAACGATATGTTTGATTCTTTTTTAAAAATGAATTAAATATCCTTACGGCAATCTAATTTTTTTTTTAATTTTTGGAGCCATTACAAAAAATTACATTGTCTTTTTTATAAGAATCTGTCCTGTCCTATTCATTTTTTCCTTATTGTTTTAAAGCCACAGACGCATAACTGACAGACTATGACGAATGTTTCAAAAACATAAATGCGTTTTAAAGTTACTTCTGCAACATACTCGTATATGATCTTACGAAGCACATGATAAATAGCATCGTTATTCTGAATTCATAAATCATGTATTCTTCCATGAATCTATTCATTTACACTTTACATTTTATCTATTTTATCTGGCATATACTCATAAAAGAAATATTGAGTGTATCTACGAGTCGTGCGACTAAATGAAATTTGATTCATAAGCCCAAGTGCGACCATGTCACGCTCCTGTTTGTTTGCCTGTTAAATTATAATCGGATTCTGGGAAATCTCATCCATCGCGCCTCAATTTGAATATTAATTTTATTCTTAATAAGATTATGATGTCGAGAAGCTTACAGATATTATGGGTGACAAAATGATAGTTTCGTGGAATTAAAGCTGCGAGTTATACTAAGAAAATCGCTCATCAATAAGTTTAATTGTGAAGTCGACTATCATAAACTTTGGATCGTCTAGTTTTTTTTCTTTCAAGTATGGAGCCCACATCTAATTTAAATCTATTCCATGGCGCTAAGCAATTACTTGATTCAGATAAAAGTTATAGTTGGCATTGTATATAATGATTCATCATTTCTTCAATTTAAAATGTTATAAAGTGGCTTTAAAATATATACGTATACGTAATCTTTGAATGCGTGGAGTGCAATTGCTAATTTTAAATACAACTTTATGATGATGTATTGGTACAAAAACAATAATCAATTCTCGGAGAAAAAAGCTTATGCTTGATTAAATCAATTATCGTAAACAAAATCATTAGAAAACTATTTTATTGTGAAGGCAATGACAAGATAATTTAAACTAATTTTTTTTTAATTTCGCCAAAAGCGTTAATAAATCAAATGCAATGTCATTTTAATAAAAATACAAAAGCCTGAAATTTTCAAATTTTTGAAACCAAAAAACCATCAAAATTTCGGTCATCTAAATTTTTGAGAGTTGAAAAAGATGTATTTTTTCATATTTTTCTTAATTCGTCCTTTACAATATACTTACCACAACATTTTTATTCAATCTAAGAGAAATGAATAAATTTTTTTTGCAAACTCTTCAGTTTCTCCTAGAAAAAAAATTCATTCTAAATTAAGAAACTCTTCATTTCTTAACGAAAGCAAATTGACTTTAGTGCAGTCAATAATGCTCTAAAAAACTTGACTACCTGTAATATTCATGGATTTTAGCGAAAGAAAGACTTTATTCAGGTTAAGTGCATTTTCAAGAGATCACGGAAACTTTCATGACTACAAAATGGATTTAAAGCCTGCGGCCTACATTGTAATCTATAAAGTCGTTCCGTTTGCAGGTGAATAAAGGACAATGACTTTGAGAACCAAAGGATATTGGATGGGTTGATTCATGGAGTGGCGAAGTGCCCAAATAGATAGCATAAATAGAACTTACAAGGAACATTCGCGAAGTGGACACCTCGGATTTTGATGAAACTTACATATGCGAAAGAAGGTCAAAAAATAAGGAAGACGTATCGGGTGCATTTTGACCTCCATAAAAGCATGCAATTTTTCGATTTTTGGCCTTTTCCCATAGAAGGACTCGTCCGATTTAAATGAAACCTTCTTTCGTTGAGTACAAAAAAATCGATATAAAAAAATTGAAAAAAAGTTCATACGGTAGTGTACTAAATTCTCAACCACTACTTGTTTTTTTTTCAATATGTTTTTTTCCAATTTTCTCGATAACGGCGAGTCGTATTGAAAAATTTGTTTTTAGTCTCCCATCTCAGCCCTTGGCCCGTATCCTGCTCCTTCTGATGATGTCATAATCCTTTAGGAATTTGATTTAAATGGAAAAGGGGAGCCTGAGTCGTTGTCCTTTTTGTGAAAATTCCATTTTTCGTGAAAAACCTCCTCCCCCAGCACCGCCCAAACCATTTGTGATATCGGAAAACGGACAACGGGTTTTAATCAGGGGCCCAAAAAACGACATCCAAAAAGAACATTTACAGATAGAGGTACGTCTGCTCGCTTTGACTGCAAAAATTCGCCGCCCTCGCACCCCCAGCATCCTTAACCACTTCTAAGCACAACCACTAAAGATTAGACAAGTTTATTTGATCACAATAAACCACCGTCAAAGTATTTCAATGTTCATCAAAAAACGAAACTATCCACCCAACAGGATTTAAACTCATAAAAATCCAGTCACGTGCCAAAAAATGCCCTAATTTTCAAAGAAATTACAGAAAGCTTGGCCAAAACTTTACTAAATACCTTCAAGACATTTCATTGTTGTTGGATAATCCATCATGTTGACTATTGAAAAGGTAGGGAAAAAATTCTTCGGTCACTTCAAAATTAACCTAATCGCACACATAATTGAGCATGAGAACAAACAATTCCCTCATAAATCATTTCGAAAGCAACAGAGGGAAATTTCCACACTTTTGAGGTAGAAATCGTCCACATATGGGAGCTCACGTGGATTGCTCCGGGGAAGAATAGGAAATTCCCAAAGTCGTTGATACTAACGAAAGGGGAAGAGGAGATAGGAATGAAATTGAGGGTGAACATATTCATGTCACGTTTAATGGTCAGTCGGGGACACTTTGTTTGGGTGACAGATGGTCACACTAAATTACCGCAAATTGTTCAACTTGATGTTGCCGAGATGTGATTTATTTTATTCTTCTTGGGGTCTCCCACCATTCCGCAGAAAAAAAACCCTTTGGTTGGCCATCAACGTAAACCCAAAAGCATCTTTAAATTCGGTTGGTTCAGCCTGCTTTTTTACTCCCTGACATCAAATTAGCCACGCCGAGAAATTCTAGGTCATCACTTTATTAATTCGGACCATTTTCTACAATATTGTATTTTTATTTTCTGAAATTTTGGTGCGGTGATAGGTTTTATGGTTTGAACATCGACTTTTCCATAGACCGCCTATCAATTAAATTAAAGCAAAAAAAAATATCCAGTTCAACACAAATCATACAAAAACCTTTAAAAATGTATCTTAGGACCAGGTGAATTATAGTTTTACCCAACTTTTACTACTTTTAAGAGTAGAGAATAACCCATGCATGAACAGCAAAAAACAAACACAAAAGAAAATCTGGGCCTGGCTAAACAGGCGTTTCATTACAGATACACAAAACCACACGTAAAACCAATTCCGGAATAGGCCCGCCAGCAGATGGTAGGGAATTCCGGAAGAGTGAAAAGTTGTTATCAGCATCTCCAGTATCAAATTCAACAGCATGCGGGCGACTGTTATCACTTTGACTCCCTCACCACAATCCACCTCTCGCAATTACACCTTTTGCAGTATATATCAATTTAACCACTACGCCAGGTAATGGCCACGTGTCAGAGCATTTTCACGTTCCATTTTTGAACGCAATTGCCAGAAATAGCTTTTAATAAGGTATGTAAAAAAAATCGTCATTTGGAAGAGTGAAGTTTTTGATAGCTGCGAAAAATGTTGATAAGGAAAACGTTGAACGGTTTATGTCTCTGAGATGTTCTTTATACTAATAAACAAAAAATCTCTTTGGGAAGGAATCCTTTTATCAATAAACGAGTGTGCCATCACATATTGTGATGTAAAATTCTATTCAATTAGTTTTTTCTCTACACGGCCTTAAATTTTTTTATTTACATTGACTATTAAACAGAAAAGAAATTCCAATTATACAATAGTAGATTTACAGACTATGTGATACAAATTTAAAAATTTGACTCTAAGTAGATTTTTAAAAGCTTTAAAGATCCAAATGCAAAATTATCGTGATTTGTCTGCATTCTAATAATTGCTGAGTGCATTGTAATATCTGTTTATTGTTAAGTGTTGATGTAGATTTAAAATTTGAGGCGATTTTGACAAGTTTCAAATGGAATGTTCATTTTCGAACATAATGAGCGAGTAATCTTAGGTTGCACAAACTCACCTCTCACAACCTGGCCCATATATGACATGGTCCAAATGGGTGTCCAATACTCTAGCATTTTTGTTTATTTTTTTTATTGTCTTCTTGTTGTTTTTGTGAAAAAACGATTTGCATAATCTTTTCTACACAAAAAAAACCTTGCCACGCACTTTTAAGTCGCGAGGCAGCAATTGTTTGAATTTTGAAATATCCCAATTCTCTTTTTTCCAATCTTCATTGATTTGAATTATGCGCGACATCATTTTTTTCGAAAATTGACTGCGAAATCATCAAAAAATAATAAATGCACGATTTAAAGATATTATTACAAAATTGATAGCTCAAAAGTGGGCATCTTTCACAGGATTTGTTGGAAAGTGGTGGTGAAAATCCAGGAAATATGTGTGCATAAATCGCCAATATATTCCCATAAAATATTAAACGGTAATCTAAACGAAAGTGAATGTTAACTTGACTGAGAATGAGTAGATATTCCTCCGTATAGTGGCAAATATATGGTGGCATGGAAAACTTAAGTTGGAAAATTTTGTATTTATGAGCTGGAAATAAAATGGCTACCCGCTGCCTCGACCCAAGACCAGATAAAATCCAAACCAAAAACCAGGACGAAGCCTAAGTGCGACCATAGACGTTGATCTTAAGAAAAAAAATGCTGGCGGAAGAAAAATAGAAGTAGTATCCAGTACTAAGAGGTTTTCGATATAAAAAATTCACGACCGAGGTGCGAAAATCCGAAAATAACGTTTATTTATTAGAACCATAAATAAACACTGGGATTACATATACAATAAATGCTGCCCATTCCAACCACGTACGGAAGACGGGCCGTATCTTATATATATATATATATATGTTGTAAGCGAGAAAAAAATCAACAGAGAACGTTGAAAACTGGGGGTTGTTGGTAGCGAATTGTACACATACTATAAAAACGATGAAGAATTGGATCAATAACTCGAGAAAAATTACTAAAACATCCTATGCTTCAAGAGTCGCTGTACCAGGCCACCACTTGTATGCGATCTGATCATAATTTCAAGTGGTTGGTTACAAATTTCCCCTATTTATTCCCGTATTAAACCGCATGAATTGGACGGGAGTCCAAAAGCTAGAGAAAAAACCCTCCAGTGTAAAAAAAATAAAAAAAATCTCTTTTGGTTGTGAAAGTAAAAACCAGTCTAGACCGATGTTCAGTTCGTCTGGAATAACGAACTGAAAAGTAGTGCCTGTAGCTCAAAGTCATGTATGAAATCTGCCCAGGATTTTTCACCGATTGATTCCGTTAAAAATTCACAAAGAAATGACGAAAAACGCTCCATTGCGAGACTACTCTTCGATTAAATGAAAAAAAATCCTTCGATTCTTTGAAATTTCCTGCGTTTCGCTCGCCTCTACCAAACTAAGCACAATTCATTAATTTCCACCCCCTTTAAGCTGATGACTCATTTATGGGGCGAAAGATCAGTCCCTGAGGAGTCATTTGCCGAAATGAGGAGCATCCCATCACCATAGCATCACAACATAAGAGGATTATTGAAGAAACATCAAAATGACGTAAACAAAAAGGCGCTGCGATGCGAATTTTATGTGCAAGCATACTTCCTCAAACCAAAAAATATATATTTGGAACGGAAAACTTCACACAGTTCCACACGTACATCCCCCCAACAGAAAAAAAAAACGAAAACTTTTAATTAATAGCACTTAATGTTTACTTTTCTGACCTATTGGCAAATGATTAATTGAATTCATCTCCCATATAGAAATTATTGCTTGTTCATCATTTGTAAACATTTTCCAAACAATCTCATAATTTCACGAAAAATTGATTTAACTGAACGTAAAATTCAACATAAATGTTTTTTGACAAGACTTAATCACTCTCTAAAAAAATCTAAAAATGAAATATTATACATTTGAAAAGAACGATGCACGAAAATGCCCCTTTACTAACTTTTGGGTTTCACTTTCGTATTACCCCCATTGGAAAGGTCATTTGCTCTAGTTTCATGGATATAATCTCTTTTTTGGCGGGGAACTGCAGGGGGATGGTCAGCTGCCATCTTAGGGGTACTGATTTTTTCATGCATTTTTCGACGATTTTTATGCCCCCGGGCTAACTTTTGAACCAGTTGGGGTTTCACTTTCGTATTACCCCCATTGGAAAGGTAATTTGCTCTAGTTTCATGGACATAAGCTCTTTTTTGGCGGGGAACTGCAGGGGGATGGTCAGCTGCCATCTTAGGCGCACTGCTTTTTTCATGCATTTTTCGACGATTTTTATGCCCCCGGGCTAACGTTTGAACCAGTTGGGGTTTCACTTTCGTATTACCCCCATTGGAAAGGTCATTTGCTCTAGTTTCATGGATATAATCTCTTTTTTGGCGGGGAACTGCAGGGGGATGGTCAGCTGCCATCTTAGGCGCACTGCTTTTTTCATGCATTTTTCGACGATTTTTATGCCCCCGGGCTAACTTTTGAACCAGTTGGGGTTTCACTTTCGTATTACCCCCATTGGAAAGGTAATTTGCTCTAGTTTCATGGACATAAGCTCTTTTTTGGCGGGGAACTGCAGGGGGATGGTCAGCTGCCATCTTAGGCGCACTGCTTTTTTCATGCATTTTTCGACGATTTTTATGCCCCCGGGCTAACTTTTGAACCAGTTCGGGTTTCACTTTCGTATTACCCCCATTGGAAAGGTCATTTGCTCTAGTTTCATGGATATAATCTCTTTTTTGGCGGGGAACTGCAGGGGGATGATTTTTTGATGGAAAAATCATTACGCCTAAGATGGCAGCTGACCATCCCCCTGCAGTTCCCCGCCAAAAAAGAGCTTATATCCATGAAACTAGAGCAAATTACCTTTCCAATGGGGGTAATACGAAAGTGAAACCCGAACTGGTTCAAAAGTTAGCCCGGGGGCATAAAAATCGTCGAAAAATGCATGAAAAAAGCAGTGCGCCTAAGATGGCAGCTGACCATCCCCCTGCAGTTCCCCGCCAAAAAAGAGCTTATGTCCATGAAACTAGAGCAAATGACCTTTCCAATGGGGGTAATACGAAAGTGAAACCCCAACTGGTTCAAACGCTAGCCCGGGGGCATAAAAATCGTCGAAAAATGCATGAAAAAAGCAGTAGTGCGCCTAAGATGGCAGCTGACCATCCCCCTGCAGTTCCCCGCCAAAAAAGAGATTATATCCATGAAACTAGAGCAAATGACCTTTCCAATGGGGGTAATACGAAAGTGAAACCCGAACTGGTTCAAAAGTTAGCCCGGGGGCATAAAAATCGTCGAAAAATGCATGAAAAAAGCAGTGCGCCTAAGATGGCAGCTGACCATCCCCCTGCAGTTCCCCGCCAAAAAAGAGATTATATCCATGAAACTAGAGCAAATTACCTTTCCAATGGGGGTAATACGAAAGTGAAACCCGAACTGGTTCAAAAGTTAGCCCGGGGGCATAAAAATCGTCGAAAAATGCATGAAAAAAGCAGTGCGCCTAAGATGGCAGCTGACCATCCCCCTGCAGTTCCCCGCCAAAAAAGAGCTTATGTCCATGAAACTAGAGCAAATGACCTTTCCAATGGGGGTAATACGAAAGTGAAACCCGAACTGGTTCAAAAGTTAGCCCGGGGGCATAAAAATCGTCGAAAAATGCATGAAAAAAGCAGTGCGCCTAAGATGGCAGCTGACCATCCCCCTGCAGTTCCCCGCCAAAAAAGAGATTATATCCATGAAACTAGAGCAAATTACCTTTCCAATGGGGGTAATACGAAAGTGAAACCCCAACTGGTTCAAAAGTTAGCCCGGGGGCATAAAAATCGTCGAAAAATGCATGAAAAAAGCAGTGCGCCTAAGATGGCAGCTGACCATCCCCCTGCAGTTCCCCGCCAAAAAAGAGATTATATCCATGAAACTAGAGCAAATTACCTTTCCAATGGGGGTAATACGAAAGTGAAACCCGAACTGGTTCAAAAGTTAGCCCGGGGGCATAAAAAACGCCAAATCCTGCATGGTTCTTTAGGGACATTATTGAAAATTAAAAACAGAACCTCGATTTATAAAAAAATCGATCCTAAAGGCTTTTCATAAACTAAAGCGATCATAAACCATGGTTCCTTACATTGAATAGGTTCTTATAAAGTTAGGGAGAAAAATTCTACAATTTGTAAAATTACAAAAATTTATAATATTCCATTTCGCCTCAAGATTTTTTTGGACATACAAATCTTTCCCCATGTTGATCATAAATTATTACTCCCAAAAGTATCGAATTACATTTCACTTACTTTGAAAAGTCACAGATGAATTTTATTTTTTAAACATTTATTTGTAATTATAGTAGGGCTCATATGAAATAAAGATCTAGAATGAAATAAAAATCAACCTTCTATGGTAAAAATTGCAATTTGTACACGGTAAAAACTGGAGTCTAATTTTAAGACTTTTTCCTTCTATTTTTTAAACTTTTGAAAGTTTAGTGGAATTTAAAACTATTTTCTCTATTTTTAAAACTTTTTGAAAGTTTAGAGTATATTTTAGTCGAAAAGTTTAATATTTAGTGAGTTTCGGTTTATTTTTAAGACTATAGTTTAAAAAGTAAACTTTTTCTTTCTTAAAAATTTGTTTTAGACCTCTCCGCCTTATTTCTAAACTTTTAATCGAAATATTAGACCTATAAGTTTGAGAACTAAACCTTATAAGTTTTACTTAAATTCGGATAAAATTGAATTAAACTTTTTGTCTAATATTTAGTCTTTTCAGTTTATTTTTCTTTTTCAAATTCATCAGTCGGTCGGTCAATTTTAGAAAAGTCGCGATACTCGAATTCGACTTTTCGGTCTAAAAACAAAACTTCAAAGTCTACAATTTATTCAGTTTTAGAAAATTGTGACTACTTTTTAATCATTTCAGCCTATAATTAAAACTCATTATTCTAAAATTTAGAAAGTAAAGTTATATCAGGTTTTTTAGGCCAAAAAAATATTACGTCTGAAGTGCACTCTGCGCAATCCAATGAACTGATTTCTAAATTCTCGCTCGAGATAAAAACAACACATTACTGGCGGAGTTTTTTTTACGGGAAACTTAACTATACAAAATATCAAGTCTCTAGCTCAATCCACGGACTGACAGACATACAGACAGACGGACGGCGGATATGCGGAAATCAAAATCTTTTGTCATCCCTAGTATCCTGGTGAAGTTCATTTTTGTGTCCGATATAGAGTATAGAGTATAAGAATAGTACAAGAAATTTCCATTATTTTTAAAACGACTCATTCTCAAGATTATTCCACACCCCTTGACACAGTTATCCTTCCATATTTTTAACATCGTGTAACTAATTTAGGACATTTTGCAGCTATGTCACCGTAACTAGTTGAATTACAAATAGAAACGACTCAAGTACAGAGCTTTTTGCATAAAAACATGAAGAGCCAATTATGTGGAAAATACTTAAACATGGACAGTTCTGTTCTGAAATAGAATGAAAGAGAGTAAAACTCCTAAGAATGTAAAATCGTAACAAATTGAATAATACTGGACAATTTTCAAATTATCCTGAATGCTTAAAATATAATAAAAGCAGGTACAGATAGATTTTCCTTTAAAGAACAATAACCCAATTTCCCGCATAAGGAATATAACTTGACTTAATCAGCAATAAAATCAATATAGGATGTTTCAAAAGTAATCTAATTGCTTTCCAATCTAAATTTCCATTTTAAATAGTTTCGATTGACGTAGATTAAAGCTTATAAATTTGTATTATACCGATTCATCTCATTCAGGAGTTCAAATTGATAGTTGTTGCTGTCTTGTTTATTTAGTTTGTCGTCATTTGGTACAATCGACCTTGTGATATTTACTAAAGTGACACCTTGTTCATTGCATTTAAGGTAACATTTCAGCTAATTTACATTATCAATGCATGTACTTAGTCAACTGTTTCAAACTTTATCGAAACTCATATTGAGTGGATTTAGCTGATACATCGAGGATATACAAACACCAAGAGCTTTGCCGACAACCAATAGAATAACAACAGGAAAAGCTGGGAAATGATCAAATCAGTGATTTCGTTCAATATTGTTCAATTTTGTCCCAGTGATTCGGTCCAGAGATGTTAAGGAAAAAGGATATGTGAAACTTTCACTTAGAATGACTTCATCCATGAAACTTGCAAGACAAACATAAAGCGTTGAATTTCAATTTATATGTAGATACGTTTGTAATACCCACGAGTTTGTACATTGCAATGCATTTACTATAAAGAAGAATTCCCAACAGCAGCTTTCTTCGGCTGTGTAATTTTTGCATCGGTTTAAAGATTTAATTTAAAAATAAGATAAAGTCACATATTTGGTTGTAAGCTCGCTTTCAAAAGGTCTCGACCAATGGAGTTGAAATTTTTGCAAAAACAAAACTTCCAAGACCCTTAAAATTTAATCCCCTATGAAAAGTCATCGAATTTTCGGTATCCTGAAAAGATGTCCATATTTTTCGACCATCGAAAAAAGATTTAACAAAGGTTTTAAGTTTTAGGGGCCAAATTTTTTTTTTCACGAAAGCTAGCAAGTTTTAAGTATTCTACAGAAAAATGAATCGATGGAAAACGTTACAATTGGTCACAAATCATTTCCTTGCCCGGAAATTTTTTATCATGCCCAGTTTTTTTTTATCAGACCATTTCGACTTTCCCTCAACCATAATTATTGGAAATTACCTCGATAAGGTATGAGTTTTCCATAGTAAACCAAACCGTTAGATATTATTATCAAGCAATTATGAAATTAAAACATCCTGTTCAGTAATGTGCTGGTACTAGAGCAGTCGACAAGGATATTTTGGGTTTATCTATATTGGATGGTGTCCTTACATTTGCTTATATCTTTGCCTGTTTATAAAGTTGTACCGTTGATAGCAACTGCGCTTGCACCTCATATCATCTATATCTGTTATAATGTTGTATCTGTTGGGTTTGTATCTATTTACTTTGTTATTTCGCCGGGTCTGGTAGTTGCTTGCGTGCGAACTTGTGGTTCACGATGGACTTGGATCGTAGCCAGTCTCTGGACCACCAGCATCTCGAATCAGTTTGCTACTGATCTCAGCACTGGTGACAGCGTAATAAATTTCGTGCTGCCACGACCTCCCTCAAGTGTTAATCACTGTGGCAGTTGCCTTAAGCACTAACGGTGCAATTTTCGCATAGGGCATCACCGTAATTTTTTTATGTGTTTCGTAATTAGTTGAGTGCAGTGCATTTTAAAATTTTGATAAAGTATTTCACTTAAAATGCATTCGCGATGGAAATTCTGTGACAATTTTAAAATGGGTCAAAGTGTATTATGTTGACATCTGCACCCAATTCCAGATTATATTTTCCATTGAAACTTGAAATGCATTTAGAACAGGACTTTTAGTATTTGTGTATCGTTTGGTTGTTGGTCGTGTTTTTTGGATACACAAACGAGCACACAGCGAAAAATTCAAGTATACACAACAGAAAATGTATACCTATAAAATTATTACTTATTCGTTATTTCTATGCGGTAAGTACTTCTAGACGTTTTCTATTTTCCATTTTCAATTTTCCAGTTTGCACTTTTTGTTTGATATTCTGTTGTGTTCATGCTTGGTCGCTATTATGTACATAAAAAATTGCCCCTATAGTGCTTTTGTCTGCATTAAAATTTCACGAATGGCCTAGAAAGATGCCCGAGTTAACACCTGAACCTGAAATTAAGGCAAACAGGTATTCATAAATTCTAGCGCAGGTACCATGAAAAAATCATACTCCCCAATATTCGAAACTCCGCGGCTACGTGTGCTCTATGGGTTACATGGATGCACATAATAAATGCATCCTTTGTTTGTTCATTGCTTTTTGTTTTGGCTAATTTTACACCTCTTTCATAGGAATTTGCGAGTATAAATTATATTTTACTTCAAATGGAGCTCACAGTTTCTAGTCTTTTATTGATGCATTATCCACGTTAAGAGTAAATTTGCACATGAATTCAAAAATGTATTCTTTAATTGGATATTTACTGGATTTTAGTGTTTACTTAATTTTTAAAATTCTGGTCAAAAAATAAATCCTTCTTTCAAAGTTTTTTTTTTTGAATAAAAATTAAAACTTTGGTTAAATCTTTTTTCGACCGAAAACTTGAACATCTTTTTTCAGGGGAACAATTTTCGGGGACCAAAACTTTATACAATTTTATAAAACACTTTTCAGTTAAGAACAAATCTAAAAAAATTACAGGGGTTCGAAGATTTTCATAAAAGATTTCAAAATTGAAAATCCCGATTTTTGTAATTCTAAAAAATTTGTGTTTCCAATTTATAAATTCAAAGTCTCTAAATAAATGAATTTTAAACTATAGTTTACCAATAAAGAAACTAACAGGACGTTTAAATTAACGAAACGATTTATCTCAATCATCATGTGTCCAATCAGCTAGCATATCATCATCATCATCTAGTACCATGTTGCGATCTTTCGAGTTAGTTTGCAGAGTTATTTAAATAATTTGAAAACTGGTCTTTTATAATTGCGTATTCAATGTTTTCCTCGATTTTATGCAACTTTTTGAATTTGTTAATAAAATGTTTAATTGGTCATTTCATTACTCATGCAAAGATCTCTTCATGTAAGCGAATGGAACGCGATGACCTCTTGTCACGTCAAAATAATCACGAAAAATACAAAAATTCTTCGTTTCGTCTTCAATGAAATAACAACCGTAAGAAATGTCTTTATGACTCTTCATAAGCCGAGTATTTCAGACTTGGTTCAAGTTTCAGTTGCAGATTTGATAATTAAGCGAGGAAACTTTTAATTCATGTGGAAACATATGTCGACAATATGGGTGTTTTGAAAATATAAAAAATTATTCGCAACAGTGAATTTAGTTTTGATAAATTATTTTTTGCTAAGGATCACACAAGTTGAGGAATTTGTCACAAATAATTCATAAGCTAGGTTGGATATGAATGTATTTCTAAAAATAAATGTGGAATTAGATCATACAGCGTAAAGTACGTTTTAAAACATAGGAAAAGCTACAAATGCCAGGAGCCAATCGTGAAATACTCTATATGAGCACAAAGTTTTTATTTAAAAAAATCCATTTGTATGGGGGGGGGACAAGTGGTCTGATTGAATTTTAACGTATTGAAGAGTTGTATAAAATCATATTTTCAACACATTTTGCCTTCATAAATGTTTCGATAAGACTAACCGTTTTCCATAAAATTGCAAAAAAAAAACGGTTTCGTTGGTATTATGGAGAGGGGGGAAGGAATGGTGTTATGGACATACGAAAATCAAAATCTTTTGTCATACAAGACACCCTAGTGTAGCTAATTTTTGTTTTCGACGATTGGTTCGATGCGTTACATAAAATGAATCCATGCAAAAAAAAAAAACACAAAAAAAATTCTAGCAATTTTCCTATATTTTTAAGAGCACGCGAGATGAAAAATTTGCAGCAAAATATGTCAACCCATTTTCTATTTTAATGCTGTTTTATGATTTTTCCTTTCCCCATCGCATTTTCCGCTTGCTCTTCTACTAATCCTTGAACGTATGCTGAAAATTTCATATAAATTTCTCAATAAATTCCATTTTTGAAGAAATTATTTTCACTAAAAAAAATTTTAGTAGAAATTTTCAACTTAATTGCTATTTTCCCAGTCCATCCTCATAAAACCTTTTCCAGAATTGTTTTTCTTTGTCTTTCAGAGAACTCTACAATAACAAGGTACGAAATTCTTGAGAAAGAACATTTTCGAATGAAATACTTCAGAATTAATGAATTTATCTAGACACCACTCAAAAAATTGTTTATTTATCACTTAATACCACGTGGAGACATATCTGACACATTTTGGAGTCGAATTCCGATCCAAATCTAGAAAACTGTCTACTTCCTCATTAATAAGGGTATAGATTTCGTATATCTCCATATGATTTGGCTTTTCCTTGGCTAATTTTAAATTAAATGAGTTTTGAAGAAATTCTATATCAAAATGCCTTCGATAGCGAGTCAATTTATTCAATTTTGCCTGTCCATCAGGAACCATAAGTTTGAAGAAATTCCTTGGAAAAACGTTACAATTGATCCCTTCATCAATAATAGATTATGAGGATCTTCGTGCACAAAGGGAAATCGTAAATTGCCATTATCGCATCCATCAGAGCAGGAAATGAATTTTTAAAAGTTTTCCGGAATATTTCTATATTAAATCTATATACACGCACGCACGCATTATATCCATTGGTATTCGTCCTACAAAGCGTAAGGTAGCCTTGAATTGTATATATTTATTTGTTTGATGGTATATATTTTTCAATCCCATCAGGATGAGGGATCTCTATTAAATATTCAGACGACCTAAGTGCCAGACAAATACACTTAAGTTCTTCAAGTTAATTAGTACTACGTCAGTCAAAAAGGAAGTTTTTTATCCTGCCGTTTGTCATCAATTTGAAATGCCACTCCTATATTTCGCAACAAAAAAAATCAAAAATACGCACTTTCAGCGCTTAGATTATCGAAAAACCAAAAATCTGGTATAGGGAAACTTTGATGTTGAGTGAAAAGCTTTTTCAAGTAATTCCCCCTCAGCAGGACTCATGGGACGATTTCCGTATACGTTTTAAATTTTCTCTCTGAATAGAAAACGCAATAGGGAAAAACGCACTAAACCTATCGTCAATACAACAATAGTGTAAAGCAAAACCCATCGGCAATACAACAATAGTGTAAGGCAAATTGGTATTAGGGACATAAAGCGTGAAGCAACATCAGACGACGTCACCAAGGAAATGCTGAAGATTCACTAGAACTTGTATTTTCGTATATTTGAAATTGCACAATGATACAAGACATAAATATAGGGAGAATGGAAATAAGGAGATATAATGGTTGTGCCTGTTTTGCGGAGGACAGTAAACTTTACTAAAGGCTGACGACTTCTAGGCTGGCTGCTGCACATTCGGAGCCATCGACCGTCTCGTTTCGGAGACGACGTAGATTCAGATCGAAATTTATCGCTGTAATGTCAAAGGAGACACAAGGATGTGGGATGTATTCAACCAACAGTGCTGTATAAATTTTCATAGAAAAAAACGTTTCAGCTATTTCGGATCGAACATATCGTTGTCTCTTAGTTGAGTTGCTTGCTGGGATTTCCCTGTTGTCGTCCCTTGAGCTTCAACAACACTTTTACGCCTAAGAAATTATTCATGAAATAAAATTTAAACGGGATAATGGCTATTACTCCCAATGTGTACGTTAAAGCAGCATCGACCGAAGACGGGCCAGAGAAAGGATTATTGATTCTGATGCTACTCCAAAGCAAAAAAAGATGACTAACTGAATTTTTTATTACATGACTGTCCTAAACTATTATTCCTGATTTTACTCTTCCCATATAATACTATTGCTTTCGATTTTTATTAGCGGAATAACGATTCCTGAATTATGAGAGTGTCTTCTTAGGTTTTCTTAACCCTTTTCCAATTTTATTGAGTCCCTGATGCATTAAAAAAACCTTCGGTGGAGTAAAAGTGGATTAAAATTAAATAATATGAGTAACATCACCCGCTAGAGCTCAATTTAATGGCTTTAGACGAAAAAATAATATTAAAAGCTTAAAAATATATCGAGAAAATTATTGGATATTATAATGTGTTTTTAATAGTTAGCATAAAAATCACATTCGATAGACTGAATGTATATTCAACACTGTGAACAGCTTTTTGTTTTAATTTTGTCAACACTATTTTACGACACCTATTTGAGTATTTTTCTTAATAACGGTATCTATAATATTAAATATTCTTTGAAATCATCTTGACATTTGTAATCAAACAAAAGGGGATTTTTTTTGGTCACTAAAACAGAAATCTAGAACAATTTTTTGATATTATGCCATTTAAGATAAAGAATGCATTTTTTTAAATAACTTAAAAAGTTTATTTTAGACTAAAATAAAAAAAAGTTTACGATAAATTAATTACCATACCAACAGTAAATTTTACTATAGTCTGTTTTATTTCTCGCCTTTCAGTTGTAGCGACGGATGGACGACGATGTTTTATTTGCGGAAATGGATCGGATGAGCCTTTCAAAGTCACGAGCGATGTTCCAAAAGAACTTCGCGGAAACCATCAAAGTCAGAATCATCCAGGTGCCATAGCCACCGCCAGAGTGGTTACTGACCCAAACCATAATTCCGGGATAGCTTCAAACGCCAGTTATCGTAGCGGATCTAATTTTATGTTTCGAACATGTCAAGAATTTGATAGAAGACGAATCACAAATGCCGAGGAATTTACTCTAGAATGTCCATCAAATTACGAGGGATGTATTATACAGGTCGAGGGTATGTATACTATATTTATCTATCCTATCTATACCTCCAAAAATTCTGTACATACTACCTTACAAACACACGAAATTTTCTTTATCAGAAGGACGTAAAAATTCAGGATATCATCTTTTTTTAATACCACATTATTGAAAAAAAACGTTCTCTAAAACAGAATCTTTAAAACAATCTTGCAACCCTTTAAAATTTTTGAATTAAAAGTTTTTGATTATTTTTTAAAAGTATTCCGGATGGTTTTCTATGCGAACCGATTTGAATTGTATAAGGCATCTCCCTACACAAATATGACAAAATTACTGGATTTTTGTTGGTATTTTTAAAACGTTGCTATTTTGAGAAACAAAAAACTTGTGTTTACAGTTTTTTACGATACTTTTAGCCGTTTTTAAGAAAATCGAGTCAAAAAGATTAAGATGGAAATTTTCAGTTGTAAAAAACCTGGGGCGCTATCGTCGAATACGAGACGAGTGATCCGAATCGTGAATTTAATGTTATTTTTAGTGTTTTATATCAAAAATTAAATTTACGATTTGTATCTTATTCGGCCACAGGACCCCTGGTATTACTTCTCTCAAAAAGCTCAGTCCCTATATATCCCAAGAACCATTCGACCATGAAATAGAATTATCAAATCTCTAAAATTTTGAGAAGATGGAAAAATCATCAAAAATTCTTTTACAAAAATGCCAAAAAAATGAGTTGGTTTTAATCTCCTGAAAGTCATTTAGCCTTTTAATGGCCAAACAATTAATTTCGAAGTCATTGATTAATTACTAATGAATGAATGCTATTCAGCATGTTTGCCAAATGCTTGACCCAATTTCCCGTAAGACCGAATATTGTGCAATTTTATTCAGTCCTGCCAAAATCTAATAGAAGTTTACCTATTTAATTGTGTCCTCGGCAATCAATTTTATAGACAAGACACATTTCATAGAATTAGAGCCAAATCAGAAAAAAAAATCAATAACGTTTGAATGGTACTCCTCTCTATCAATTGCAGGAAACAATGTAACCAGGACATGTGAGATTTTAGGTCTAAACGATTGCCAAACAGCCAACGGTATAACGTACTGCTATTGCACAGACGATTTATGCAATGGGGTGCCAACGGGATCTTTGCCACGGCAAAATAAGGAAACAAGAAATAAATCCCATCGGAGATCAGAACGAAAGCATGTCAGATTTGCTGACCAGGGTACCATGGACGATGAAGATTTAGCTGAATCATCTGGAATGGCGGTTCAACAATCATCATCGGAGGGAAGAAATGGAAAAAAACAACAGAAAGCATCTATCGATAAGACCAGTATTATCGATGGTACATCAACGGATTTCCCAGACGAAGCGAAAAATTCAAGCACATTTTCTCAATCGAGATCGAATCCGGCCAAATGGATGATTGTTCTAGTATTGTTATCGTCATTGATTTCTTTTGTGTGCTTGGAGTTGGTAAATTGATAATAAACTTAACGAATTCTGGGTTTTTTTGTATAAAGAAACTATTATTTAATGTATTTAAATTATCTATACGAGTACATTTAATGTTGTTTAAAAAATGACGCAAAAAAATGATTAAATGAGCAAAAAATAAATAAATAAAGAAGCGAAAGTTTTATGAAGGTATGACAGTAATTCAAGGATAACAACTTACATTCATTATAAAATATTTCTTAAAATTCAGTCGATAAACTCGAAAATAAGAATTCCGCAATTACAACTAGCAATCAAAGTCAATAATTATTTATAAACTTATTGTAGGATAACTTAAGCTATAATAAAAGTCTATAGTATTTAAAAACTGAATTTATATTATGATAGATAAAATCGCCTGCACACCAATATTTATTTCCATTAGTTGTAAGTGTAATTCTACGATATTAAGTGTAGCTATAAACGTAATAACAAATTATTTGATGCTGTTTTATTTAAAAGATATCATATATGTTCGTATTACCGCTTTTCACACAAAAATCTTTTAAAACACATATGCATTTTATGGAAGTTTGCAATTCTATTTTAATTACTTGTTCCTAATATACAGTAGGAATTCGGTATAGTGAATCCGCAAAAAACCAGGACGATCACTATATTGCGTACGTTCACAATATCAAAGTCCAGTATGGATGCACTGTAACATATTTAAAATGATAAAATGTGAATTTAGTGTAGCAGAATAAAATTCGGAGAATAAAATGTCAGATGTAAGCGGCATCTTAGGGGTTCACTATACCGTGTTTTTACTGTATTCAGATTTCACGAAATATTCGGACCTTTTAAAAATTAATATTCTTCTTAAATTATAAAAAAAAAACTTAAGGCGCTAATCTTTGGGACTCTCTAAATCCTTGTCCTATGGTAACAGTTGAAAATTCTCTATAGATCACTAATCCAAAAAGCTGAAACAATATTTTTAGCTTATTTAAAATTTATGAAGACAATGCATATCCAAATGTTTATTCGTTTTCATTATTAAATGAATAACAAAAAACTAAATTAAATTAAAAATGCCAAAATAAATCCTGAGTGCGAGATTTAATTGATAAAATAGCTTTGAAAAATATAGAATAAAAATCTACAAAACCAATCTACTATCCATAATCTATTCTCAATCATTCTTTTTGTCATTTTCCAGCAAATCAGCAACGATCTGGTCCAATTTGTCTGCAAATGCTTCAAAGGAAAATCTCTGCTCTACCCGTTTCCTGCCCATTTGTCCCATCCGTTCACCGATTCGCACATCTTTAACAAACTTAAGCATGGCTTTGGAAAAATCTTCTTTGGTATTTTCACACAAAAACCCAGTCGTGGCATTTATAATAGTTTCTGTCGGTCCTCCAGTGTTAGTTGCTATTACCGGCTTCGACATATACATTCCTTCCAGCGGCACTATACCAAAATGTTCATTTTCCGGGGTATAAATCAAGCAATGGCATTTTTTAAGTAAAAACAGCTTTTGGACATCTGTTGGAGATCTCAGAAGCGTGACTTTATGGAGTACATTTGCATTAGCAGCGATTTTTTCCAACTCCTTATAATGTTCAACATTTTCCACTACTCGCTTATCAAAGCCACCAGCTAGGATCAAATGGCATTTTTCCCATTCTAATCGGTTCAAGGAACCTTCCAACTGACAAAACGCCTCAATAGCTAACCCCAAGTTCTTTTTTCGCTCATAGCGATTAATTGATAGGAATAGAACTGGGTCAACTGGAAGTTGCAGATGAATCTCACGATCACCGACCGGAGTCTCATCAAAGTATTTCGTGTTTAGTGAGGGATAGAGAACATCCGGAGTAATATCTAGCCTATTGAAGGTCTCTCGAAAGACTCGCCGGGTGAATTTGCTGTTCACCAGTACCTTGTCTGCTTTTCCCGTCGTGTACTCCTCAAGAAAGTTCAGGGGCGCTCGATAGATTTGCTTGAAGATACCACCTTTTGTGGTCAGCAACTGATCTGGAAAGTGGCAGTAAAAGACTATTTTCGGATTATGTTTCGCCAGCTTAAGAACGGGAATGCCCAATGATATGAGATCACAGAAGATAACGTCGACCTGTTCACGACGACAGATAACAAACGAGGTGTAGAAAGCGGCGTAGATCATCCGGAAGTAGGCACAAAGAGCGTAGAACCGACCAAACATCCTGCGCGGCAACCAGTCCCCCACCGTCTCAACTTGCAGTTCCCCGTTCCTAGTCTCCTCAAAGCAGTGGCCAAGGTCGTGGTGATTCGTCAGAAAACTTACGGAGTGCCCCTTTTGCTTGAGCGCCAAGCCAGCATCCACAACTAACCTCTCGGCGCCTCCGATTCCCAGGTCCGGATGGAGGAATAGGATTCTGACCATCTGTAAAACACGCGCTATTCACTTGACTCGGTTTTACTAGAATTTTACTCACTTTTTTTGTCAAATAAACTCTTTCCGCATCGAAAACAGCACAGCTCTTCGTTGTTGGTGTTGTTTTCTTATTGACAAAAGAAATTGACAACTCACTTTCTCAGATTCATTTATAGAGAAATAAACCTATTGTGAGACACTGATGGATCTTTTTGTCATAAACT
The DNA here is from genome assembly GCA_964034945.1 of Chrysopilus asiliformis. Lineage (NCBI taxonomy): Eukaryota > Metazoa > Arthropoda > Insecta > Diptera > Rhagionidae > Chrysopilus > Chrysopilus asiliformis. The sequence goes on from OZ035960.1 coordinate 116,834,674, forward strand.
AATCGACTGTCAAACAGTTCGCAAGAACGACACTCAAAACAAAAGTGACGTTTTATTTTGACTTCTTGCAGTTCCAAACGTTTAGAGAAACAAATCTCGTTTTTGTTAAATAAATGTGCAGAAATATTGAAAATGAATGACCCAAATAAAAGAATAGATGTCAATATATCATCGGTAATGTGGACAATTATTTTTATTGCATGTCAATCGAAAACCAATTAAATTACAGTTGCTCAGCTTGAAGGCGGAGCTATTGCGGAAACAGGAAGAAGTGAGTAAAGTGAAAGCAAAACAAGAGTCCTTCGTTCCCAGGAAAATCGGCAAGAATGAAAAAAAAGAAATCAATGAGGAGCGTCCTGAACCCACCAAAGACTACATAGAAATTGAAGACAACGCGTTGCTAGAGAAGTCCCGCCGAGTGTTGGAAGCAAAAGCCAAGTTTTATGACAAAATGACTGCCACCGGTGGGAAACTGAACTCGGATGATAATTGCCTAGTAATGTTCAACCACAAAAAACAGGTCCTGAAATTCCCCGAAGAAGAAAATAGAATCAGTTCTGATGAATCTAGCGTTGAAGAGTACAACGAGAAACCCAACAATCCAGACGAAGGATGGTAAATTTTTAATTAAAAATTCAAGTTTATAGTTTTCGAACACATTTGATTGTAGGGTGGAATATACAGATTGTCTCGGACGAAGCAGACAATGTCTTAAAAAGGACCTCGATTTTTTTAAGAAAAAGGATTCGCAGCTGGCAGAAAATATTCAGCCAAGAGTTGAACTAAATGTTGTTACGACAAACGTAAGAAATGACAAAGTATTAATTACATAAAATTTCAGCAAAATGCACCGATGTGGATGATCGATGTTAAGGGGAATAGCGGAGAAGCGACACCCTCTGAAATTGCAGATGACAGAACAGAAATGACGTCAATGATCTCGAAACATGACCAAATGAAGATGGGCTGGGAGAGAAAAGAGGAGGAAAATGCCTATAAGGAAAATGTTCACTATCAAGACGTCCTTTTCGACGAAGCCAGATCACATGGCGTTGGGTACTATGCCTTCTCAACAGATGAGGAAGAACGTGCGAAACAACGCAAAGCTCTCGATGCAATGCGAACGAAAACCCTTGATGCACAGAAGGATCGCGAAAGTCAGCGTTCAAATCGGGAAAAAATCATCGCGGAAAGGGTCAAGGCAGCCAAGAATCGACAGAGAGCGCGACTAGGGCTTCCGCCAATTGAGGGTAAATCAATACTTTTGTGTATTTTGATTTGTTTTCCCAAAAAAAAGTTGTATTTCAGATGAACCCGAGCCAGAAATAGAAACTTTCGACGCGAAGGCTGAGGAAAAACGCAAGAAAAAGGATGAAAAACAAAGACGGAAGAAAGAAAAGGAGGAAAAGCGAAAAGAATCCGAAAGGAAACAACATATCCGCCCTTGGGACAAGAACAAGACTGGAGTCAGAGGTGGAAGCAATTCGACAGATTCTTCTGACGACGATGAATGGAAATATCAAGCCGAGAGACAGCCAATGTCGCAGGAACAGTGGAACGAGAAGAAACGCGACGAACGGAATCCGGAATTCGCTCCACAACCAATAAAAATTCCAACGATGAGAAATTTTCATGCTCGCTACAATTCTGTAGAAACTTCTTTTGAACCAAGCGATACAAATCAAAATCAACTTTTCTTTACAACCAAGAAACCCGACAGAGCCAAACAGTTTGTCAAGAGGAATTATAATGCGGTTCAAAATTATTTGGAGTCTATGGAGGAGGATGCTTCAGCTGAACAAGAGTCAAATCCGCAAGACAATTACGCGAAACAACGAGGCAAAGGCACCGAAATAGCACCACCAACAGACTATGACTATTACGGGCCACCACAAGATAAACGATTAAAACAGGGTGATAAGAATCTGGAGAATTCAATTGAAGCGGGCTTGAAGTTCCTGCGGGATAGATCTGATAAGGGTATTTTGCCAACGAAATCAAGTTGGACAGCAAATGCTGATTATTAACTTGTATATATGAGTTTCCTTTTAATACAGAAATAAATAAAGACTATTCAAGGTAAAAAATATTTTCTACCAATTTGTGCAAATGATTTATTATATATTCACAGTATCAAATTTTTCCTAAAAACAAAATAAATTATTTTTAATATTTTAATGATTTCTCTAATAAAAACTTATTCTCTGATTGTTGACATACTTTGCTATCATCATAATCGATTTGTTTGGAAGCTACGACATCGAATTGAATGTCGTACTGCTGATCGAATCCTAACAATGCATCGGACATCAAATACAAAGTGTAGATGACACGACCAATTTTCTCAGGGGCAGTGAAGCAAATTTGATGAACACTTCTGTTGCTACGATATCCGATACGTTTAAGTGCTAACAATTCGCCATCATTTACACAACCGAGAGTCAAGAACCAACCTTCGTCTTTGCCTTTGGGGAATTTCGGACAGTGAACGGAGTCAATTTTCCGTGGTCCCAAACGGTGAAGTTTTGTTATTATCGTATATTCCTGAAATACAACATTTTTAGTCCAAAATTACGAAAATCAAAAATCATTACCTGTCTAGCATGTAACTCCATCCAATTATCCCGGCTCGGCGGTTGTTTTACCATTCTTTGCACATCCGGTTCGTCCTGATGTGGCCCTCGTATTAAAATCTCGACGTTTATCGTTGGCATATCACAGAGTACCTAAAAATTCCACGTGCACATTCTTAGATAATACGGAAATATAAATAAAAAGTCTAACTACGCACTTTTTGGATTTTTTCGATTTGTGCTTCTGAGAATTCCTCTCTCAGCGCTTCAACAAGTTTCCCGTAATTTCTGTGCGTTGCCTCCTTAAGGCCTGGCAGTGTTAGAATTGGATAATTTAATTTAATTTTCTCAAACAATTGAACGTGATAGTCCTCAACATTTGGCAAAGTCATCACAACTGGATCGTCGTACCAGCGAGCTTGAATAATGCACTGCATAATTTGTTGGATTCTCAAAGTTGCCGCCAACCAGCCTCGTTCCGCGACAACATCAATCATAGCCTAATTTTTTTGAAAAATTTCAGTCCTTTTTTGAAACATTTTACAAGTTTTAGAAAAATTTCACCTGCAGAATTCGTATCGCCTGGTCGAGAACTGATTTAGTATCCGTTAAATAATCAGAATTTGGAAGTGGTAAATGTGAAAAATGGGCCTGAAGTAGAAGGAATGTTTTTGTGTGCGGCGAATCGTAAGACAAAGAATCCACTTTAATGCGACAAAGTTTCGCCAGTTCGCTAGAAAAGAAAACACTGTTGTAAAAATGTCTAAACAAACACACATTTTATAATATTAATCTTGTAGCGTAGTAAAATGTAATCTAATTCCTTGAATCAAAAAGACGAATTTGTATTTTCATTACAAACATTTTCCTTCACTTATAATTTGTAGGTAGTTTGTGAGCTCGAGATATATGAGGAAAATAATTGAATTGTGCTCAGGATAGCCTACTTTTATTTAGTTGCCAATCACTACTACTACCCTACCATAGGTCTTACACTCCAAGTTGTTTCAAGGAAATGACTTTGAATTTCTTTCTCTGTGACAAAATAAAATCGAAAACCACCACTTACCCATTGTACACATCTTCGTTGTGTCGAACTGGTTGCTGATAAAATTCGTAGGCATCACACATCGCCTGCAGCAGTTCTTCATATTTCATATCGTACCGCAAGGAGTCCGCAAAGTGTCTCATTGTCTGATATGAAAGATAATAATAGGAAGAAATGCGACCCATCGAAGTTGGGAAAACGAATCGCTCATCAATGTAGACACAGCCAGCTTCTTCTAAAGTGTTTACAACTTTCGCCACCAATTCCGACAAAAAAGAATTCATATCATCAGGCTCTAAGCTCTCCAGATCGTAAAATGTTGGATTTCTCAGCAAACGTCGGAAGAAATATGTCCACGTGAGGTAGTCTAGAATTTCTTGCTTCGTCTTCACTGTTCCAGCGACGATTTCGGCATTGATGTGATCGGGCAACACATGCAAAAGACTCGACTCCACGGGGAATGGATCGTAGAGGAACTTTTTGTAGAAATTCTTTTTGACGTCATGCACCAGCACTACGGCAACACCTTCGTTTCCGAACTGTGGGCGACCAGCGCGACCCATCATTTGCAACACGTCCGTAATAGGCATATCGACATACCGTTTCAATTTTCCATCGTAGTACTCGGTACCCTTGATGATAACCAAATGCGCTGGCAGATTTACACCCCATGCCAAAGTCGCAGTGGCTACCAAAACTTGGATTTTTTTGTGCAGAAACAGTTCCTCACATGTTTTTCGATCTCGTTCTTGCAGACCAGCATGATGCAGGCCAATTCCAAACGCCAACGTTAGTTTCAAGTTGCTATCCCGGATGTTCATCAAAATCTGATCCATTTCGTTCTCGGGAATATGCAGAAACTGCTTAGGATTGTCCTCTCCGGCGAGAAACGCAATTATATCCAGTGCAGTTAGCCGAGTTTGTCGCCTAGACGAAACGAATATCAATGCAGGTGTACACGGCGAATATTGACGAATCGCCTGAAAAGCTGGTCGATTCATTGTGGCCATACGTGGGCAGTAATGTTTCCCGGGATATCCGCTTATGTGGACAGAAAGCGGTACCGGTCGAACCGATGGCTTAAAGTTATATAATCCCATCTGACCAATGCCCAACCAATTTGCCAAATCCCGAGCATTCGCCAATGCCGTCGATAGTCCAACAACCCGAAGTGTACGCTCAGTGTGCGATGCAATGAAATTCGTTCGGGAAACGATCACCTCCAGTACTGGGCCTCGATCTTCGCCGAGCAAGTGAATCTCATCGATTACAATTAGAGCGACATCTCGTACATATTCTCTCGTTTGCCACGATCTACTAATGCCATCCCATTTCTCTGGCGTCGTGACTATCACCTGACTCTCACGAATCGCTCTCGCATCTGGAGTAACATCACCAGTTAATTCCACAACCTTTTTGTTGAGTTTCCGTTCGAATCGAATTTTCCAATCGTCGATCCTCTCCCGCACCAAAGCCTTAAGCGGCGCAATGTAGACAATCTTGGCTTTTGGGTACTTTTCAAACACTCGAAAAATTGCAATTTCAGCGGCGATCGTTTTTCCTGATCCTGTCGGTGCTCCCAGCAACACATTATTATCCGTGTGATACAAACAGTGAAAAATTTGCGTCTGAATTGGATTGAAATGCGTGAAACTGTACAACGATTCGTATTTCTTATTGTTAAGCACGGTGACCGAAAGTGGCTGCAATGGAAGTAGTTCTGTGTGCGGAGGATGAATCTCTGGTAGGATTAAATGCTTGAAGCTCATCGGAATTGAACTGCTGCTGCCAAGCCATGTATCGCTAATCGCTCGTATATAGTATTGAGGTGGCAGTGGATCCTTTAGCGGAATCGTCATAATCAGCTCTTGCGGTTCCTTACTGAAAGTGCTTTTCCGCGTCATTTGAAAGTACTCTGAGTGGTAAATGAAATTACTTTCGGGGTCTTCAATCCACAACCAGAATGATTCAGAGTGTTTGCCGTGTACGCGATCATTCCACCTGAAATTCGCCGTTATGAAAATTCTAATTCGCAACACAGTTCGTGTGATTGGCTGTAATGACGCCTCAATGTCCAGCAGTGGCAGCTCGTGAGCACATTTGGAAACTAATGCTCCATATCTTTGATTGCGTAACATGTCACTGATTTCCTTAGTTTCCATTTCTCGAAGTGTATACAAGCTCATTCCACGGTTTTCGATCTTCTCGATCACTTCCTGCCCAAGACACGTAAATTGACGCAACGGTGACTCAAAGTCCCACATTTGACGTTCGAACATTTTGCTCATCATAAGCAAACGTCCAGCCAATATTGCGTTATTGTTACGAAGGACAATTGTGAATAGAGCTCTCGCTATTCGCACGGCATTTTGAGTTATATACGACAGATCCGATATTAACGAAAAGGATTTTACGAAACCTCGCGATAAATACGTCTGCATTAAAATGTTAACCTTGCCATGCAGATTCTCGCTACCGCCTTTCGCCGCCACCTGACAATAATCTAGTTTCAGATCATCCAATTCGTCCAATTCATCATCACGGACTTTGAGCTGTTGGAATTCTTGTGCCTGTGACATCATAGAAATAACATCTGCCTCGTTCATAAATGGTCGCATCAATTCGTTGAAAACTTCTACGGTGTCATATTTTATGTAAAAATGCGATGCAGTTCGACCCAATTCAGTTACGTTAAGGTCACCTGTTCGTGAATTGAATCGCACCATTTTAGCTTTGTCCAAATTCATCGCCGCTGACGTTATTAATTCGCGCCGCTTGTGTTCCAACATTGAGTCGTGCTGAACGTCTTCGTAATTAATACCGTAAACCTATAAAAACATCACTTTAGACAAAAATTAATCGATATTTTTAAAAATTTAATCACCTGAGGATTGATTCTCATTCTGACGAACAAATAGGTGTAACTCAGCCACTCGATTGCCTCTTCGACATTACAAATCGTGCCCAACGTGATTTCTGCATTCAAATTATCCGCCAAGCATTGAATAAAATTCGATTCAATGGGAAATTGATTGGTCAACAGCGACAAATAATGATTAAGTTTATCATGCGTTGTTATAATCGTACCAATGCCACTTTTATCATACTGAGGCCGTCCAGCTCTGCCAAAGATTTGCAAAACATCCAAAATACCCAAATCTACAAACGCACCATGCTTAGAATCGTATATTTCCGTCCCTTTGATGATAACCGCCCGAGCTGGAAGATTAACACCCCATGCCAGAGTCGCCGTGCAGACAAGAACACGAATATATCCCTCTGCAAAGTACTTCTCCACCATCGATCGATCACTTCGAAGCAATCCAGCATGATGGATCGCCAGACCACTACGAAATAATTCTACTAATTGCTTATTCCTGCTTTTATCGATTGCTCTTTGCGCCAAACCAAGCCCAGTCGACTCTACTGGAGCGAAAAGAGCCGTTTGCTTTTTCTGTTGGGCCATTTCTTTCAGCACTGTTGCCGTCCTAATTGTGGCATTCCGTGCGTGTACAAAAACCATCAACTGATGGCCCTGCTTTAGCATTTCAACGCATTTCTCGTAGCAAATACTATCCATATCTCCTAATTGTTGCAGCGGTTTAATCGATTTCACGCCCACGAAATTCGTGCTGAGTGGAACAGGACGAAAGCGTGAATCAAAGAAAAATAGGCCGATCATTGGATTGACTCTGAGAAATCGTGCCACGTCGATATAATTGGGTAAAGTGGCTGATAATCCGACAATTCTAATCATACTCTGTGACGACTCCACTAGACGCAACGTCCTAGCAACGAGCGCCTCGACCACAGGACCTCTCTCGCCATGAAGCAAGTGAACTTCATCAATAATTAGAAGCTTAACTAGACTGATAAGGGCGACATCTCCAGCTCCCTTTCTGGTCACCACATCCCACTTTTCCGGCGTTGTAACCAAGATTTGTGTCTGCTGTATCTCTGTTTTCGTCAACTGCATATCGCCAGTTAATTCTCTCACAGCAATATTGAGTGGTTTCAGTCTTTTCGAGAAATTCTCAACCATTTCCGATGCCAGCGCTTTCATCGGCGCTACATAAACAATTTTAAATTGATCCCGAAGTATGGTTCCTTGATCTGTATGTGATCTTATTGCGTGTACAATAGTCAGCATGGCGACATTCGTCTTGCCTGCCCCCGTTGGTGCACAAACCAGTAGATTTTCATTACTCTGGTATGCAATTGGAAAGACTACCGACTGAATACGATTTAATTCCTTCGTGCCCAGAAACGCCGTTTGCCCAATCTCATCCAAAGTGCTTATCTGAATACGATCACTGCCGACAGTTAAAGGCGGTGGATCATTGGCTGGAATTTGCACCTCTTCGTACTGTTTATTGTCGATCCGTTCGACATTCTCGGGCAACATCAGACGGGAACCAGCGATAAAACCAACATGCGATTTAGCCTCCGCTTGCGAATCAAACACAAAAGGATATTTAATCCGTGGTTGTGACGGCAATGCTTTCGCAATTTGATCTTTGAAAAGCGGCGTCCGTTGAGCAATATTCAAAAGTTTCTGCTGTTGAATGTATCTTAACTTTACAGGATTTATAAATCCGTCATCCTCGTCCACTTCTTTGCCCAGAGCGCTCTTCAATTTATTCAATTTTTTCTCATCTCGCCGGACCTGCTTCAACAACTGCTTCTCCTGCTCTGATTGAACAATAACCGTACTGGCAATATGAGGTCCGGTCATTTGGCTACTTTTCTGCGGATCTCGCTTGCTTAAACTCAATAAACTATTTTTCTTGTCTCCCGCTTCCCGCTTGTTCATAATCTCAACGCGATTTTTTAGGATTTCTTGAATTGTTTCAAACTGATCGAAGCCTAACATCTCAAACAAATCATTCTGTAGCTCGTCGTTCGACTTTTTCGACTTTAACAACTCGTAAAGATTGTCAACTAAAGCCGGATTGATTCTGTTCTCCAGCCAAGATCGACTGTATTTAACTTCCTTCTTGTAATATTCTGCCTTGGTATCTGTTACGCTATTGTAATTCATAGAAAAGCTGATGGCAGTGTTTGCTTTGGCTGGAAAATTCGGCGATAAATCTTGCAAAAAACCATCATGCGTTCTGTCGTCATCAATATCGGGAAGTTTGCATGTGATGTGGCTTCCCCACACCCTTGTTTTGTCCAACTTCCCATCACCGCTGACAACTTCAATGTACTTCCTACATTCTTCGTCTAACAGTGGACCGATTTCCATCACCACCGAGCACATTTTATTGGCCGTTTGCTGGGAAATTTGACCAAACATGGCTTTCATTTGGGTGATATGCTTCATCAACAAAATCCTTGTATCCAGAAACAAACGAAGGATAAACATTCCAGCATCGTCCACGATTTCCGCACTTTCTTCTGTCCCAATCATTTCCCTAGTCAAAGTCCAGAGATCCTGTAGTTGTTTATTAATACTTGTCGCCACATCTTCATCACAGCGGTTTGCGATGAATTTTTTCAGTTCCCTCCATGATACTCCCCTAAAATAGAAACAGGTATGAAATCATTGCCGGTTAATGGACTTGGACAGATCGAGCCCCACTCTTTCTAGGTTATCTACTTTCTCACACTTTGCAATTGAAAAACTGCTTACTTTTTTGATTCCTTGGACCGCCATAATTGTAAACTGACCCTCTCCTCATCCTTAACTTTAATATTCCGATTTATATCCAAATCAGAACTTACTCGCAAGGATCTTGATAACCTCGGCAATTCCGACATCGCTTCACCGACAATGCAAACAACACTCACTCGACTAAAAATAAATTCACGATGATGTTTTATTATGGTTAATTTGGCTCAGGTATTTCATAAAATTATTAAACTTCTCCCGCAACAAAAAATAGCACTAATCAGGGTTGTTAAAAATGCATGACCAACATCAGCTGCGTAGCTGTCAAGCATTCCAGGGTGACCAGAGTCACAGCAGTATGTTTTTACGGTGCGATTAAATCAAATCGATTTGAATTAAATTTTAATTTAAAAAAATAGTAATTTTAACAATCGAGAGTGTTCGAGAAAAATAACGCAATAAATGAATCTTAATCTTAATCGAGAAAAATAACATAAAAATATAAATTTTGTAAAAAAAATGGAAATCTTAGTTAAAATCATTTTTATAAAGAAAATTCCAAGGAAAATCTCTGTAATTATTTATGGTTTAAAAAGAGTAATTTTACCTTGATCTTGTAGTACTACATTTCAGTTTAATTGAGTGGTTTTTTAGTTAAAAAGGAAATAGAAATATTTCAGGTGAAGCCTATTTGAACTGTATTTGAACCAATAAACAGAACACTTTAGCTTCACGTAAGAATTAACTTAAGCGGTTATTGCTAAAATTTAGATTTTAATGCGAATCGTCCCAAAAGATGAAAAGATTCAATAAATGTATTGCATAGAAAAAAAATACACTGACAAATTACATAATCTTTATTTTTATCTGAACATATAGTATGCAAACGACAAAAAATGTAAAACAATTTATGTTTTTGGACAAACTTTTTATTATTTATTTTCTATGGGTAACGGGAAGAACTACGTCGTTGACCCTATGTTGTCAAAGTCAGCTGTTGTGTTATTGTTTTTCTGGGGTTTATTTCCTTTAATCTGTATATTCTATTTTAGTAGTTAAAATATTTAAAAAGGAAATATTAGAAGTGTTTAAAAAGGTTAACGAATTGCTATGGATGCAGCCAATGAAGACTTTTGGAATGAATCAGAAAACAAACCGTTTTCTTTTGACGATGATGATGCCGATGATGTAAGTAACTTCGAAATATCCCCAAAAAAACTACTAAACTCTGATTGAGACTGAAATAAATAATTTTGTAGATAGCAGTACCAGAAACATTTGGAAATAATCGTCTAATTGCAGATGACAATATTTCAGAAATTAGTTTTGAGATTCCTTCCAATGTGATTCCATTGCACAATTTGATATCTGAAGAAGACCTGAAAATAAGTATAATTTGCAACTAAAAATTTACCAATATAAAGCAATTTGAATTGTCTTTCAGTTATTGACGAACAATCGCTAGAAGAAGAACCAATAAAAAAGAAAACTTCTATTGATGAAGAATTGAAATTACTCCGTAGAAGAATCCAAGATTTCACATTTCCACCTCCTTCAGATGTTATGGCCAGTAAATTGCTTGTAGGGAAAAACTATTCGCTAGAGCCTTACAGGTAGATTTGCAAGATCGATCATGAAACAACGAAAATCGATGTTTTTTTAAGGCATGGATGTCAAAAACATTGGCACGATAGATCAAGGTTTTTAAAAAGTTAAATGTAATATCAAATTTAGCCACCTGGCTAATGTTCTACTGTGGGTGGAGTACACCTAGGTAGAATTAAAATGTTTGTATAAACGAAATCTTGGATATTTTTACAAGCCCATCCATATTTTCATTGGACTTGAAAAAATTATCAAAATTCAATTTCTACAAAAGAAAAAGAAATTGATCTAAAAATGTTTATCGTCCTAAAAATTAGTATATGCTGAGCGATGTTGTAATATCGATGATAACAACATCGATGCCTCGATATATTTACAGCCCGATATATCGAGGCATCGATGTTTTGCAAACATCACTGTATCGTTGGCATTCCTACTTACAGATCACTTGAAGAAAAAAAACAGTTACTCGATGAAGTAATTAAAACTGGCAATGGAGATGCAATATTAAAAGTATTTTTTTAAAAAAGGTTATTCAAATGTTTAAAAAGATTGTTTTTAGATAATAATTTTCCTAGTTAGTACACTAAATCGGAAACAAATGAACAAAATACTTTTGTCAAGACCTGAAGCATGCAATCATTACTTAAATTATCTAATCATTCGTATGAAAATCGTTGAGGCGGCAGATTTGCTGAGGTATAATACTCTTTTTTTACATACTGTAAAAAATCTTTCATTTGCGATATTTTCTAGCATGCTGGGAAGAGACCAAGAGGCGGCGGTAAGTTTGAGTCCATTAATATGGTGTTCATTCAAAACTTGGCAATACTTTAAATTTTATGAAAAAGTTCTACTTTATACCTAAACGGTGTTACAATATTTTAGATGTTACAATTTCGAATAGCTGCAAACTTAAGTGCAGATCCACAAATGAAGAAGCAACGTTTGAAAAAAGTCTGCAATGATTATTTTTCAGGATCCAACACAATTCCGATTTATTCTCAAATTGTTGGAAACTACATAAGTCTCTTGGGTATTTTCGGATATTAAAAATACTTTCTAATTGTAAAACCATGCAATTATTTACAGAATGGCAATTATCAGAAAAGTCAGTTGGCGGAGAAGTAGTATTAGATTCATCACCTGTCCAAACTTTATATTATGCTTGCTCCAGACACAAATGGACAGACACAAATACGAATGACCCAAAAACACCATTTAAATTTGCGGCGGACTACAACATTAGTGCCGGCCTTTTTGAGTGGACTGCGTTAAATGAGCGGGCGAAAACCCAGGCGTACTTAGATATTGAAGCCCTTTTTGAGAAATCCGTAAATTATTATCTAAAACATTAATTAGAAAAAGATAATTTAAAATTCCTTCAACGGATTTACAGTCATGGAATATAATAAGACAGAAACAATTCCACATAAACATCCCGATAGAAGCGGCTATTTTGCGACTCTATTCAATGAAAGCACCAACGGCGATTTTGAATTCATTTCTTAATCATTTACAGGATGCACACAAGAAACTCGCCCTAGCCAAAAGAGTCCATGCCTCTAGAAGTATTATTGATGCTTTGGTGTCGCTTAAGGAAAAACAGGAGTTGGAAGAATATCGGCTTTCATTGAACGAAGGCACCGAAGAACGTTTCTATGCTGAAAATTCACTTAAAAATTTGGTAATGTTAAACAAATATTATAAAGAAATAAAAATCGTCAATAACTGTCATTACTTTTTAGAATAAAAAATGGTCAACAGAGGGAATAAAATTAGGAAAAAATTAATTGTTCTACACTAAAAAATCATTTTCATAAAAGAAGAATGTTTAATATATATTTTTTATTGCGCTTTGTTTAATTTTTGAATAAAAAAAGATTTTTTTACGCATTATGTTTTATTAAATGTTCTTGAGCTTTATAGAACCACGTTTTCCATACAAACCGCTGAAGAACATTTTAAAAATACGCATATTTTTAAGACAGCTGAATCAAATTGGGAAATATTGAGTGTTTTCATATTTAAATCTACATTCTAAAACTGTGAATTTTTTCGTGAAATATATCCAAATGAAATTAAGAAATTTTAAAGCTAAATTTTAATTTTAAAGAAATGTTCGTTATTTTTTTCAACCCTTATCTATTTTGTAAGCGTCTTTTGAAAACCTAGATAAAAATCGCTATAGACCAGGAATTTAAGCTATGGCAACCATTCTAAAGGAAGTCACAACAAAAATTTATTGATTTTCATTCAACAGAAAATGTCCTCACATTTCTGTTCAGTGTTTGCTAATTCCTGTGTTAAGCAGCCAATTGACCCTAAAAATAAACACCCCGTGACGAAATATGAGCGTCCGGTCAGTTATTTGTATAACGAAATGGAAGCACTGAAAATTGGGGACAGCAAACAAAAAGATTCGGGGCAGGAGAGCGATTTAGGTAAACGGGCAAATGTTCGTTCAATTGTTGATTTTTATGATAGCATACCAGGTAATTAAGGTTTCAACGGTTTATTGAAATCAATTTTCATTTACACATTGATGAAATATTTTTTTTAAGAGTACAACGATGTTAGTCATTTAAGTGAAAGAGACTTTTATGCTAAGTTGGACTCGCTAAGGGATACATGCACGAAATTAAAGCGATATTCAGCTTCAGTGGATTCCCTTGAACGAATCCTTGACGATTATATAGAGACAGACTCGATTTGCATGGATATCACAACTCATTCGAGAAAATCAAGTACTCGACATGAAAATATGTTTCGAAAATCTGTTAGTCCAATTGGGTCCCGATTGAGTTCTTCCGCCTCCATCCCATATAAAATGTCTTACAGGTATATCTGGATAAAGAAATATTGTTGAAATTTATTACAGCGAAATTATTTTGTCAGGGACATACCGAAGAAACCCAAAAATTCGGCTGCGGTCAGAAGTGAGTCAAACATAAGTTTTGAAAGGAAAAAATTCAAGGCGAATTCTGTACCATACACCTCAAAGTTTTTACTCTACAATCAAATAATGGAAGATCAAAAACTAAAGTAAAAAAACCAAATTAGATTATGTTTTAAACTTTTTCGATTTGGGGATTTTCTATATTATTTTACAGGAGTCAAATAGCTAAGTTAGATTCAGCATTGGAGTTGCAATCAAAAATACGACCATTTCATTTTAGCGAGCGTAAAAGTCGATGCCCAAGTGCAATGTCCATGCGTGATAATAAAATAAAATCGGAAGAATCATTTAAGGAGAAATCTTTGCCAAAAAAACAATTTAGTAATTATTTTACGGATAAAGATTGGGAAGAGGAGTACTTTAGGTAAATTTTATCGTAATTATATTTTAAAACATCACGACCATTTTCACTATTCATTATTACGTTTTCGATTTTAATCGCGTTGAAAATAATAATAAAGGTATTTACTTTACTATACCGAGACTTATTTTATTGTAATAAAAAAGAAAAACATTTTAGTTTGCAATTTGGCTAAAATAAAAACACATTTATGAATTTCACCTAAAAAAAATTTAGCTTAAATATAATTATGAATTCCAGATCTTTAAAAAAACACATCCGAGCAGAACAGTTAATAAAAATGTCTTCATTTCCTCCATCGATGGAAAAAAGATTAAGGAAAAAATCGAGTAAAAGTAAACGGAAAACAAAACGCAATAATAACTCTTTTCTTTTGAAAAGCAACAATGAAATTGTGAATCAACAAAAAATGAGGAAATTCTGTAGATCCTTTATTTAATTTATTTTTATTTTTAGGAGAGCAAAACAGAATCGCAAAGCAATCATGATACAAGTCCGTTACCAACGCACCCCGTTGCCAGACCAAACTTAGCAGCCACTTTACGAAATAAAGTTTCCAGGAAGAAATTGGAGCAGTTATCTGATGATGCTGTATCTCCTACTCCATCACATCGGTTCGATTGGGGTGTGAGGAAGACAACAGCTTGGAAATCACTTGGTTATTGGTAAGATGTACAAAAAAGGAATATTATTAAATATTATTAGTTTGCAAATCTTTACTAAAAAAGGCATTTTCCTCTCTTTTACCGGACTTTTTTAATATTTTAGATAAAGTACGTGTAAAATTTGTTTTTGAATATTCATATAATTTCCGCTATCACTTTAACTAAAATAAAAGTTCTACATTTTACAAATTTTCAGCGAAACCAACGATGAGGACATATCTATGCGTCTGGCTACAAGACGAGCTGAACAAAAACTTTTACGAGAGGAATACGATTTAAATATGGAAATAATGCGACAGCGTGTAAAGTCAGCCCCTCTCCTTCTAGAAGGACTAGGTGCATCATATGCTAAAATAGGGAAAGTATCGCATTGCTGTGTGAAAAATAATAAATCTGCAAGTCCAACGAAATTTATTAAAAAGTCCAGCCGGAAATCACCACTAGCTGAGCGAAACACATTGCGAACGAAGCCAATTTGTATGTTGCACAACCAAAACACGAATATTAAAATTGATAATTCCGATAGTGAGGTCAGTAGCGAAGATCGCGCTTTTCTGTAAAAAAAAATATTTTCATTGTTTTGTCACCATTTCTACTCGTAAAATAAAGCGAAATTAATTTATTTAAAAAAAATTCACAACTCCCAATCGATTTGTTATGTCAGGGAGAAGTGTTGTTTCTAAGTCGCTTTATAACTAAAATTGTATGTTGTAAATTTTAAAAACACACACATTAAGAATAAAAATAACCAAATTCTAAAATCTCAATGATTCTTTATTAAACTAAAGAGAGAAACACACAAATGTTATTAGTTTTCAAATCGTATAAATTACATACTTAAGATATGTCAATGCCAATTAGATATAGCAAAAAAAATATCAGGCACTTTTGTCATGAACCTTATATGCTTGTTATAACTAAAAATATTACCCTACAAAAGAGCAGATGATGCCATATCATGTATTCCGCAGGTATTATCACCCCTGAAAACTCGATAGTATCCCTGTTCACCCCAGCTAGGACCCCATGAATTCTTTACAATCCAATATGGCAGAGTTTTATTGAAAACGGGATATTCAACAACACCATAACCAACAATTAAAACGCCGTGATCAATTCCGCCCGGTCTACACAGCAACCGCCAGGGATGAGAGATTCCACCACGATAAAACATCATAGCATTTGCATTTATACCTAAAACGAAATTCGATAAAACGAAAATTAATTTAAAAAATTGAAGCAATACCAATGGATATTGGTCCATTAGCAACAAGCCATTGAACCATTGCAGTTTCATTCTTTGGCAAATCAACGGCTCCTCGAATTTGCACGTGTGCAAGAGTTTTGTTGAATGAGCATTTGTCCTTTCTAGCTCGGTAAGGATATTCGGATTCCAATTCTAAACCGCCAATTTCTTCAATTGCTCTATAATTATACGAAAGTATCAATTAATAAAAAATCCACTACGTAAATTAAATAAAATGTTAAATACTTGTATGCATTATCTGGTAATCCACCCCCACAAGCGTTATCGATACTGTCGCAGTCTAATAGTTCTTGTTCTGAATATTCCTCCAGTTGTCCAGATTTAATAGCCTGTAATCCTTCAATATTCCCAGTTACACTGAACGCCCAGCACGAACCGCAATTGCCTTGGTTTTTCACCTGTTTTTCAAAAAAAAATATTTTTTTATTTTATTCTTTATTTGTTCTATTTTTTAAACAATTAGTGGTATCTAATAAATAGTTATAAAAATTCATGGAAATATGATTAAGGTTCAAACTCAATAAACGAGAACCATTTTTCATAAATTTCGTTTAAAAATTCCATTGCCACCCTACGCGTTATTTTACATTTAACTTCAATGAAAATTCAGCGAAATGTCAAACAGAAATATCAAAATATCAAGAATAAAGATTTTCAATATTCTGAAATATCAAGAATAAAGATTTTACAATAAACTATAGTCCCCGAGAAATCTGTTAAGCTCTGCAAAAATGGATATTCACTTAATGTAACTTAGAATAACATAAAATTTCGAACCTCAGACTTGGACAAAACGAAGGTCCAAATAAAATTTTAAAAAATCCATTCAGTCTCCACTCCAAAGCTGAATTACAGTCATAGCGCCATGTGTCGCGTCGCGTTATGAGTTTTTATGTGCGCGTCAGAATTGAACTTATTACGCGACCCACACCGCTATTACTGAATTTCTACCTTTATAATTTAGCCAGTGTTAACGGCGCCCGATTGATTACACACATATGCGAAAGGGGAATCCAGATAGAAAATTCCACAAGAGTAAACCATAGGGTGTATGGCCGACTTAATGCAGATTAGCCCTAAATGTAGATAGAAACCAAAGCTTTGATAAATAAGTTTTTGCAATTAAAAAAATTACATTATTGGTAGTTTGATTTTTGTATCCGTAAAATGGCAAAATTTTAATTTATATTCCTACTAAATTGTAAATTTCTAACATTTGACTAAGAAATGCTGTCGTCATATTATTTATCTTAAAAAACATTAGCTGGGAAATATCTTAAAAAACATTTATCTTAAAAAACATTAGCTCAAAACATATAGCCAAAAACTTCTTATTTGAATGTAAAGAAAAAATGGACGTGTTTCTTAAGCCTAGTACGCAGTTCGAGTAAAATGAAATTTTCCATACAAATTTAACACTGCGCTTAAATTTAACCTCAGAAATTTTACCAAGCGGTACGCAGTTCGCTGGTAAAATGATGTGAAAAACTCATGTTGCAATGTTGCCTCACTAGATGGTGTAGAAAGTCTCCACTTGATTTTACCAGCATTTTAACTGTTCGGTACATTAAATTCGAGGTAAAAATTTGACAGATGAAAATAATAGAGGTTCTGTTTCCAGTTTTCTTAACGAGTGTGGTTTTTTAATTGTGTGTGCTCGGCTGTCAATGTTTTTTCTCCACAAACAGTTTTTACTTCGGTTTTAATGTGCCAATTTGGAGACCGCGTTAAAATTTCATTTTACTCGAACTGCGTACTAGGATTTACCATAAAACGTTTTATCCTTATAAAAAATGAATTTCATGAGTCTTTCGTAATCTAGAGAATAATAACAATATCAAACAACTCATTTTTTTGCAAACCTTTTTAGTCAAGACACCCCGTAATCGGGATAGGAAATGGCCGGTCCCATCAGTGTCCCGATATGGGAGGTTTCACTGTATTTTCAATTTTGTAAAAATGGGGTAATCCAAAGTACGCAACAAAATACTAACAAAAATCAACATGTAATGGGAAACAAATCTACGAACATTAGGATAATATTAATAACTAAATAAATAACAGAGAAATTATATTTTTGCCAACGCAACGAGATTAATAAGAATACAGGAAAACTCCACCAATGCCTGATCATCACGACAATTTTGAAAGCAAAAAACTCAAATATCTATCGAGATTATTTCACCATTCAATTACAGATTTTATTTAATCACAATAAAAATTTCATTCAGTGCTCTGAATATTTGATGTGAAAACAAATGAAAATAATTTATTTGTTAAAAATATCTTTTAACATAAGATTTAATTCCTAATCAGATGTTATATTACTCATTACCAAATATAAAACCAAAAAAAACTACAAATTTGTTCATTTATTTTGTTAAAAATGCCAATTGTGGGAAAGATATTCAACAAAGTCTTCGTGCCATGCTGTTAATTCAGTGCTTTTAGTTTAAAAAAGTCTATGGATTTACCTCAGAAACGACTCCCTTATTCCTCCAATCGAATTGACGAGGAACTTTTATGTTTGGAATCTCAGCATCGGCATTTCCAATCGCATTCTCTTGCCTCATATCGGGCAAAAGTCCGGTATGTTGTTTAAATTCATCCTCAGTCAGATCAGTGAATTCAGTAATACCATAAATAGCAGTTCCCTGTTCTTTTTCATTCAGTTCTCTAATTTTTTGTACGTTTTGTTTGAAAACTTCAAATCTTGCTCTATGCTCTAAACGACTATCATATGCTCTCTTGTATTTCAATTTGAATTTCTCAAACAGCACATTAACATCGGTGTCATCATTAATTAAAGACCGTCGATGGCGGAATTTCGTTTCATCTTTACCATCACAATTAATGGTAACTTCATTTCCATTATCTAGCCATGGTTGGCTCCAAATTGTCATGCTGCAGTTTGTACTTGTTTTACCATCAGAGAATTCTCCATTGACCTTGTAGAAAGTTCCTGAAACAATCTGTCTGGTCGCTCTGTAGATTTTCTCCAAGCTAAAAACAACAGTATTTTAGTACAAAAATACTAAATCCAGTGGAAACTCTATATGACGAAATTCTCCATATAACGAAATATTTTTCGTTAATTGCGCTTAATTTTTACTCTCCACATACCAAATTTTTTTCAAAATTAACTGTTTTTTTTGGACAAATTAATAAAAGTTTGTCAAAAATATTATAAACAAAGCCAAAAAAACCTGTTTAACACTCTTATAAAACAATTGATGTCATATAAATTTCATTTACTACTGTCGAATAAGTAAATGAAATTTCAGTGGATTTCTTATATCCAACCCTTGTCAAACAGCAATAATCTCGAAAATGTTTCCTTAGTTTCAACTCAATGCATACGCCGAGTTCACACACAATAGAACATTCAACTTTTCAACTGAAATTGACATTCAACTTCATAGCAAGTAAATACACACATATCCAATCCTAAAACAATGATACGAATTTAGTATACCGACGAGCTACTTACCGCCCAGTAAATAATAGTGTAAATGCGGTTTCAGTACGTCTTATTTTGAAAAATCATGTGATTTAAAAATTCATTTTTCGTGGTTTTGAAACACCCACCTTTTATTTTTGTTAAAATCTTTAATATTTTTGTTTTATTCGATAAAATTTCATATATCTCTCTATATAACGAAACTTGCCAAATTATTTCGTTATATGGAGGTTTCACCTTACTATTAAACAGAAAAGCTTACGTATAGGTGGGGCCATCTCCGCCAGCCAATGCAACAAGGGACCTTTGGACAACTTGCTTGATTTCATCATATTCGTCATCCTTTACTTCTGCAGGTGCTCCAACAATGGGTTCGTTATTATCCAATGATCGACTATGTCTGACTTTTATTTCGTCCTGTCCATCACAATTTATAGTGACTTCATTTCCGTTATCTAACCATGGCTGGCTCCAAATTTGCATTCGGCAATCCTTGTTGTTTGTTCCATCGGAGAACACACCTTCAATTTTATAAAGGGTACCAGAAACTACTTGTCTGGTAGCTTTCTTGATTGAAACCAAACTGTAAAATGAATTTAGTATTAATTTTAAACTTATTAAAAAAAAGTGTTTAACCTGTAGCTAGGTCCATCTCCAGTAGCAACAGCGGTAAGTGATTTCTGAACAGTACTCCTAAGTTCATCGTATTCGCTTTCAGGAATATCACTTGGAGCTCCACGTACGCCTCCCTGTCTTTTCATTCTGTTCTGACTTTCCACTGATCGGCTGTGTCTTACTTTGATTTCGTCCTGTCCATCGCAATTCATAGTGACTTCGTTGCCGTTATCTAGCCAAGGCTGGCTCCAAATTTCCATTCGGCAATCCTTGTTGTTCGTTCCATCTGAGAAAACTCCTTCAATTTTGTAAAGCATACCAGAAACCACTTGTTTGGTAGCTTTTTTAATTGAAACCAAACTATAAAGAAATCAAACTAGTACCACTTTTTTAAGTGAAAGTACAAATAGTTTTTACCTGTAGGTAGGTCCATCTCCAGAAGCAATGGCAGTAAGTGAAGTTTGAGCAATTCCCCTGATTTGGTCATATTCGCTCTCAGGAACTTCGCTTACACCCCCAAGTACTGGAACTTGTCTCGCCAATCTTCTGGGGCTTTCCACTGATCGACTATGTCTGACTTTGATTTCGTCCTGTCCATCGCAATTCATAGTGACTTCGTTGCCGTTATCTAACCATGGCTGGCTCCAAATTTCCATCCTGCAATCTTTGTTGTTTGTTCCATCTGAGAAAACTCCCTCAATTTTATAAAGAGTCCCAGATACAGTTTGGCGAGTGGCTTTCTTTATTGACACCAAGCTGTAAATCGAACAAAATTAGCTACAGTTTCTTAAACTGTAATCCACATTTTTTTACCTGTAAGTCGGTCTATCTCCAGAAGCAATGGCAGTAAGTGAAGTTTGAGCAATTCCCCTGATTTGGTCATATTCGCTCTCAGGAACTTCGCTTACACCCCCAGGTACTCCAACTTGTCTCGCAAATCTTCTAGGGCTTTCCACTGATCGACTATGTCTGACTTTGATTTCGTCCTGTCCATCGCAATTTATAGTGACTTCGTTGCCGTTATCTAACCATGGCTGGCTCCAAATTTGCATTCGACAATCCTTGTTATTAGTTCCATCTGAGAAAACTCCCTCAATTTTATAAAGAGTTCCAGATACCGTTTGGCGACTGGCTTTCTTAATTGACACTAAGCTGTAAGCCCAATAAAATTAGCTGCAGTTTCTTGAACGTTAATCCACAAGTTTTTTACCTGTAAGTCGGTCCATCTCCAGCAGCAATCGCACTTAGTGAGGTTTGTGCAATGCCTCTGATTTCGTCATATTGGCTTTCTGGAATATCACTCGGAGCTCCAAATTGTCTTACAACTCTCTTGTGACTTTCAACTGATCGACTATGTCTGACTTTGATTTCGTCCTGTCCATCGCAATTCATAGTGACTTCGTTGCCGTTATCTAGCCATGGCTGGCTCCAAATTTCCATCCTGCAATCTTTGTTGTTTGTTCCATCTGAGAAAACTCCCTCAATTTTATAAAGGCTACCAGAAACTACTTGTTTGGTAGCTTTCTTGATTGAAACCAAACTGTAAAATGAATTTAGTTTTAATTTTAAACTTATTAAAAAAAGTGTTTAACCTGTAGCTAGGTCCATCCCCAGTAGCAACAGCGGTAAGTGATTTCTGAATAGTACTCCTAAGTTCTTCGTATTCGCTTTCAGGAATATCCCTTGGAGCTCCCTTGGAGCCTCCCTGTCTTTTCATTCTGTTCTGACTTTCCACTGATCGGCTGTGTCTTACTTTGATTTCGTCCTGTCCATCGCAATTCATAGTGACTTCGTTGCCGTTATCTAGCCAAGGCTGGCTCCAAATTTCCATTCGGCAATCCTTGTTGTTCGTTCCATCTGAGAAAACTCCTTCAATTTTGTAACGCATGCCAGAAACCACTTGTTTGGTAGCTTTTTTAATTGAAACCAAACTATAAAGAAATCAAACTAGTACCACTTTTTTAAGTGAAAGTACAAATAGTTTTTACCTGTAGGTAGGTCCATCTCCAGAAGCAATGGCAGTAAGTGAAGTTTGAGCAATTCCCCTGATTTGGTCATATTCGCTCTCAGGAACTTCGCTTACACCCCCAAGTACTGGAACTTGTCTCGCCAATCTTCTGGGGCTTTCCACTGATCGACTATGTCTGACTTTGATTTCGTCCTGTCCATCGCAATTCATAGTGACTTCGTTGCCGTTATCTAACCATGGCTGGCTCCAAATTTCCATCCTGCAATCTTTGTTGTTTGTTCCATCTGAGAAAACTCCCTCAATTTTATAAAGAGTCCCAGATACAGTTTGGCGAGTGGCTTTCTTTATTGACACCAAGCTGTAAATCGAACAAAATTAGCTACAGTTTCTTAAACTGTAATCCACATTTTTTTTACCTGTAAGTCGGTCTATCTCCAGAAGCAATGGCAGTAAGTGAAGTTTGAGCAATTCCCCTGATTTGGTCATATTCGCTCTCAGGAACTTCGCTTACACCCCCAGGTACTCCAACTTGTCTCGCCAATCTTCTGGGGCTTTCCACTGATCGACTATGTCTGACTTTGATTTCGTCCTGTCCATCGCAATTCATAGTGACTTCGTTGCCGTTATCTAACCATGGCTGGCTCCAAATTTCCATCCTGCAATCTTTGTTGTTTGTTCCATCTGAGAAAACTCCCTCAATTTTATAAAGAGTCCCAGATACAGTTTGGCGAGTGGCTTTCTTTATTGACACCAAGCTGTAAATCGAACAAAATTAGCTACAGTTTCTTAAACTGTAATCCACATTTTTTTTACCTGTAAGTCGGTCTATCTCCAGAAGCAATGGCAGTAAGTGAAGTTTGAGCAATTCCCCTGATTTGGTCATATTCGCTCTCAGGAACTTCGCTTACACCCCCAGGTACTCCAACTTGTCTCGCCAATCTTCTGGGGCTTTCCACTGATCGACTATGTCTGACTTTGATTTCGTCCTGTCCATCGCAATTCATAGTGACTTCGTTGCCGTTATCTAACCATGGCTGGCTCCAAATTTCCATCCTGCAATCTTTGTTGTTTGTTCCATCTGAGAAAACTCCCTCAATTTTATAAAGAGTCCCAGATACAGTTTGGCGAGTGGCTTTCTTTATTGACACCAAGCTGTAAATCGAACAAAATTAGCTACAGTTTCTTAAACTGTAATCCACATTTTTTTTACCTGTAAGTCGGTCTATCTCCAGAAGCAATGGCAGTAAGTGAAGTTTGAGCAATTCCCCTGATTTGGTCATATTCGCTCTCAGGAACTTCGCTTACACCCCCAGGTACTCCAACTTGTCTCGCCAATCTTCTGGGGCTTTCCACTGATCGACTATGTCTGACTTTGATTTCGTCCTGTCCATCGCAATTCATAGTGACTTCGTTGCCGTTATCTAACCATGGCTGGCTCCAAATTTCCATTCGGCAATCCTTGTTATTAGTTCCATCTGAGAAAACTCCTTCAATTTTGTAAAGCATGCCAGAAACCACTTGTTTGGTAGCTTTTTTAATTGAAACCAAACTATAAAGAAATCAAACTAGTACCACTTTTTTAAGTGAAAGTACAAATAGTTTTTACCTGTAGGTGGGTCGATCTCCAGAAGCAATGGCAGTAAGTGAAGTTTGAGCAATTCCCCTGATTTGGTCATATTCACTTTCTGGAACGTCGTTTACACCTCCAGGAACTCCCAACTGTCTTAAAACTCTTTTTGGACTTTCTACTGATAGATTATGACGGACTACGGCATCTGGTTTACCAGGACATTTAACGGTGACCTCATTACCGTTATCTATCCATGGTCTACTCCAAATTTTCATAGTACAATCGGTACTAGTTGTTCCATCGGAGAATTCACCTTCAATCTTATAAAGGGTTCCGGCTACGACTTGACTTGTAGCTTTGTGAATTTTTACCAAACTGTTAGTGGGGACAAAAGGTTTTTCTTTAACTGCAAGGTTGTTTTTATTTATATTTAATTTACCTGTAATTTGGACCATCACCGGCCGCTAATGCTGTCAACGATGTATCTGCTAAAGCTTTCACTTCAACCAAGTCATTTCCACTCAATTCACTTGGGGCACCAAGTACAGGGATATTCGGTTCTTCGGATGAATTGGAATCCGATTTCGACTTTAAAGAATTTTTTTTATTATTTACTAGAGCTGATAATGTTTTGTTCGTATGAAACGTATTTTCTTTTAAAACGGTAGATTGCGTAAATTTCATGTGTAGTTTAACAATGCAATGACTCCATTTAAAAGCGAAATTTTTAGCCGTCGTAATTGTAATTATACTGTTTTATTTAACAATATAAATATGTGTCAATCATTTTGGAAAAAGGCAGCCTCAATTCAATAAATTAATTTTAATTAATCGACATTTTTCCACTTAACCTATTTATAAATAAAAATTTTCTGAAATAAACGTTAATTACGCAAGTTTGTAAACGATTATTTAACAAAAAATGCAAAAACTTAGTTGACATTTGACTTATTAATTAATACATGTAGTACCAGTAAACTTTATTATGGCTTTCATTCTATTGTTTATATTTACCTGATATTAAACATAAATAAAGACGTTACTACCAATTTTGCCGAAAAATCGAATACTTAAAACCCGAAACCATTAATCAAAAACAGTTCAATAATTAAACAAAAACACTTAAAAATACGTGTAAAAAAATTTGAAATATTTTAAAATTTTGTCAGAAAAACCCACACTAAAAAGGCCCGCATGACAAAAAAAAATGGTTTATTGACATCAAAACGAGTTTGAAAGTGATGCAATTTAATTACTAATTAAAACGCTGAAGTTTGCTTCTAGCACTATTTTTTCTGTTAAACGATATTTGTGATAAAAAATATGATTTCCTCGGGCGATTTTTTATTTCCCAGTTATAAGAATTTTCTGAACGATATATAGCCCTAAAATTAATTTTCCATCAAAACAATTTTGATATACCTAATGACAAATAAGACACAGAAATTCACTTTAGATATCCTGATATGCTCAAGCCATCCCATTGGTCATATTATTTTGTATTCCTTGTGCCTTTTAAAGATAACGCTATCAGAAACTATTTAAAGTAGCGATTTCTGATAAACCGCTAATAAGAGACAGTGAAATTAATGCATAAAGTTCAATGTCATTGGTACAAAAGCTATCAACAGAAATTATATTTAAATTTGCCCCATAAAATTGATATTTTCTTATTATCAGCTCTTTTCCACTGTTCTCTGAACTACAAAAAAGTATTTCCGATTATTGAAGAATAAGAAATAATAAAATCATTATGTTTTCCAGCAAAAAATGCGATTTTTCTAAAATTAATCTGAAAAGCCAAATTATGTCATTTTCAAAAAAGTAAATCGACCCCATACTACTAAGTTTATCTTTATAAATATTATCACCAAAAAATGTTTAATGTTGAATCAATAAAAAACTTAATTGGGATCCAGGTCAGAGGTGGATCCATTTTTACTATCGAAATAACATTCTATCAAATTTTAAGTTTTATAAACAACTATTAAAAAATGCTAGCAAATCTTAGAATACAATGTCACTTGATTAATTTATCAGTAGCATAATAAAAGTGAAATAAACAAGAAATCCTCATCATGCAATCCACTCAAAACATTTTTTTGGGTAGTGATTGATAATTCCGTACGGTTACAATTTTTTTATAATTCAAAAAGTTATTTTCGCGTTAAATTCGCGTTAATCACATTTTAATAGATTAAGGGGCAGAAGAGTTCATTGAAATACTGAGTGTTTTCAAGTCTGGAAAAAAATAAATGTGTTTTGTACATTATCAAAACTATTTTTTGGGCAACAAACAGCAGATAAACTGAACCTATCAAAAAATGTTAATTTAACGTTAATATATTTTTAATTGCAATAGACTATAAATATTTACTTTGTGGGATTTAAATAAAAACAAAAACTATGAAACCAAATGCCCTTTGCATAATTTTAATACATATTACATTTTATCTTACATATTTTACATAAATGCTTCAGCCTAAATACAATATGCGGAATTTTTCTTACTACAAGAAAACGATTTTGTTTACCCATCGTTTGAGATAATTATTGAAATCAATCACGGAAAAGAAATTATTAAAAGTGGAAAGCTTATCGATTGTTTTACAAAATGATCGTTTTTAAGATTCGTGTGGCTATTGCTAATTGGAAAATTAAAAACATGTTTATTTCAAACTTAAGACTTTTATTGCTAATTGAAAATTTAAAAAAAAATGTTTATTTAAGACATGCGACACTTGAAAACGTGAGTCCCAAAAACACTCTCGATTTCTTGACAACAATTTGTGCCATAAAGTTCTTGAAATTGTTGATTAAAAATTTTGAAATGAAAGAAGATTTTCAAGAAAATGTTAAGTATTTGACATACATAGCAACAAAAGCCAACTTTTGGCATTTAGACCTTTGGATTTTGAGAGGATTTGATGGGATCGGCATGGTTGTTTTTGCAAGATCTTTTAAATATTAGTATACCATCAAAAAAATATGCGAATAAACACTTTGGAATTCTTAGATCTTACGTTAATTTTGTGGAACTTGAAAGAACGACATTCGTTTTTCTAGTAAACATCAAAACAAGTATTTAGCGTAAGTTTATTGATTTCGTTTGAACGACAATTTTCTTCAATTTACTATCACTCAAAATAAAGAAGCGTACGACTTATGAAACCGACAAAAACTCCAGAAATCAAACTAAAGTTAAATTTTAATTAAATGCTGTACAATATTTGTTGTACGTTAGTGTATTCTGTTCAAATTTACACAAACTCGATAAAATGACGGAAAGAACCAAAAAACAAACATAAACATTAAAACTACTGGGGGGAAACAAAACAATATCATCGCAAACATTAAAAAAATTGGATCCTATCATAAAGTATTCTCACTAAAAAATTATAATTCAAACAAACATCTTCTGTGGTAATTTTAAAAATACTAAATACATGCTAATATGCAAATTTCTCCAGGTTCGAACCGTTTTTAAATGATAGAATTGAAAGAAATACAGTTTTTTGTGCAAATCCAGTTTCACATATAACAATTCAAAAACAACTGATTTTTTAAACAATATTTTACCTAATTTAAATATCTGAAAATAAAAACAATTCTGGATAACTGGTATTGAATTAGAATTGTTTACTGTAGCCGGTTTCTTTAATCGAGTTTTAGACATTCAAAACATGTGCAAAAATCACCATATCTCACAATAACCATCACCAGTTCTTTATTAAAGCAAAATAATAATTTATTTTAAAAAAAATATCGTACAATCTACAAACATGTGACATTTTTTACATGTTTGTTTTTTAACAGACAAAAACATATTAATATATTTAATTAATTTATTTATGGGAAGCCAAAAAAATCAGTTTATTGGAACCCAAAAAAGACGCACTCGGCCAAACATATTAATTATTAAAATATCATCGAGTATTAGGAATTATTTTTTTCAAGATTTTTTTTTTTGAATTTTCAACAAATTTCTAAAGCAAATTATTGGACGTGAGCTCAGAGTTTGAGTGTTCTCGTCGAGTTACATAATCATTACGTGAATTTGGACCATTAGTAACATTAATGGGCATTCCAAAATTTGAATTTGATTGTCGTTCGTTATAAATGAAGCGAGTTACTTGATCTTTAATATTATCCGTTGTCGTTTGCATTTCACTTGGGGTAAATCTACTAATATGAGCATCCTCGGAATGGCAATCTTGATTAGCGCCTTGCCCCGTTTCAGCTGTATTCGTCCTTGGCTGCTGATTTTGAGTGCCAACTAATCGTTCAGCGAAAACTACTTCTCTAACCGGTTCGGCTTCGACACGTTCCACATTATCTCTCGTTAAAGTAGCCTCAGTTATGGGACGATCAAATAGAAATAACTGATCTAGAATATCTTTAACGTCTGAACTTAATTCACTTTCCTTATTTGACGCATCTTCAGATTGAGCTTGCGTTGTTTCTGGCTCAAACACTTCGTTGGTAGTCACTAATGGCTTTTGTGTTGTCGGTTTAAGCGGTATTATTTGAGATTCCAAATCAGTAATATCCTTATCGATGAGTTCTGTTGTCCTTACAGTAAATATGCTATTAATTTCTGTGCTTGGAGGATTTGTAGAGGTTTCGATGAAGTTCGATGAGCAATTCGTATACTGCAAATATCGCAGTTTATCCCCCCAAATTGTGACTAGCCATGGCTGCTCTAATATAATCAATTCACAGACACGTTCTATACGTTCTGCATCCACTGTATTGACTATTATGTAATATCTGACTCCATTTACAATTTCTCTTGATGCTTCCACAACATCTAACAATGCTAGATTGGGAGGTAGAAACTTTAGAGCTAAATTTCGTAGACCAACTAAATTTGGCTGCAGTCGCTCCAAATATCCATCGTAATTTCTGTGCACTTCGTAATATAATTCTTCTGTTACTGGCTGTGAGGTTACATTCTGTTGATCCTACGGGTTGCAACATGGAGAGTAAATATCGAAAAAATGGTACACACCGGATACATACATAACAGCAGGCAACGTTAATTGGAAATATTATTGTGCAAAATTATAAATTATGATAGCATAACAAATCAAATAAAAACTTTAAAAAAAAATTCAACAAAAATTAGTAACACTAAAAACCGTAAGTAAATCAATTCGGTCAGGCCAATCATTTTTTATTTTTATTTTTTTTAATTTTGGGGTATTTTTGTTAATTAGTTTAGTAAATATACTAAGTGACCAAACAAATAATTAAACAACAATCAACAATGGTAACTAAAAACGTAAAAATTTATACAATTGTTTCTAATGCTAATAATGCCAGACATTATTTGTCGCGTTGTGAAATTATAAAAAAAATCTCATGCATCACTTGCCTTTTCTTTAAACAAATAAATATGATTCAACGGTATACTTGAAAGACTAGAGAGAAAAAAACAAGTGATAGCTGATCTGTTTTTAAATCAAAAAATGATGAAATTTTATAAAAATAATTTAAAAATTATTTTGTCAAATATATGTATGTGTAAAGAAACTGATAACAAATTTATGAAAAAATTAAGTATATTTCACAAAATGTCCACGTTGTTACTTTTTTACTATAAAGTGTTCTTTAAATCGACAAATGAAAATTTTTGACATACGGTCACAAAAGAGTGTTTGAAAATAAAAAGTGGATGTGCTCTCCTATATCCCAGTATATCCACTTATGTTAAATTACAAAATAATAGATGTTTTTCGATAGTACGAAGAATCGTTATAAAATGAGATGTGATATCAAATAACTTTGAATTTTGTTAAATTCGTTATTTTCAAGTAAAAAGGAAAATATACTTTATTTGCTGCACTTTATGACCCAAAACTTGATCCTCAAAAAATTTAAGAAATACTTTTAGACCGTCCATTTTCTAAAATCTATTTATATTAATCCTGCAATGCCGAAAAATTTTGTTGATTTATTTTTTCGAAAAAAAAAGACGGGAAGTCAACGAAGTCTCTTAATTGTTGCCTTCGTTTTTAGTAATATTGTTTAGAATATATGAGTTTTCGAATATTTACATGGAAACGGACATACAAAAGTCATAAGGATCATCTGCAGTCATAAATGTGATTGAGTTATTCCGTTTTTTTTTAAATCAGTTGCAACATAAGTTTTCAGTAATTGAACTTTAAAACTTCTGTCTTATAATTTTTAACGAACGTTAATAAAATAAATATCTTTTTGTAAAATTTCTTTATATTCTATTTAAGTTTTCAATAGTTTTATTTGCTAAATCAGTTTATAAATATAACAGTGCATAACGGATTATATTATTGAATCATTACTGCAAAATCAAGAAATTTTTCATTCTAATTCTTATCACAACAATGTAATAATTACATAATAAACTAAATTGGTTAGTGAACTTAGTCATTTCTATATTTAAGCAAAAAAAAACCAAATATGAATAAAAATTTAGCACCTACAGTACGAATGGCTAGAACTAACTTCGAGACCGTTATGTTTTTCGACCACTTAATTTTATTTGTTCGGAATTCCTGGAAAATATTTAAGGCTAGTCTGTAAATTAACACATTTCGTAGAGAGCCGACTTGTTTGCAGTTCAACAATGATTTTGAAAAATTGTGCATGTAAATATAAATCTTGGAAGTACTTTTGCAAAAATGCTTCCAAGATTTATTTTTATCACATTTGTTGTTTTTGAAAAGATGCTGTTCATAACTTATTAATAAAAATTTGCTGACAAAATTTCGTGAGTGCAGAAACTGAAAATCGAGACGAATTTTATCACTAATATTTTTTTTGCCCACTTTAATAGAGGATATTTTAATGAGTTTTTTTCAAAATGTATCCAAGGGCCTGTTTATCCGGCAAAAAGTATTACAATTCAGTTTGCCCAGATGTTTTGAAAACAAACCATTCGGCAAGAAATCATTTATAAACAAAACCAGAAACGAATCGAGATATTTCCTCAATTCATGGAAGAGCAGTGTAGAAATAGTTTCTAATTAAATTAAAAATAATGACGAACTTAGCAAGTTGCCAAAATATAACGCGACTTCATTTTCAAATTGAAAAGTCAAAAGTGTTATTTGCAGATGAATTTTGTAATTGATTCTTTTTATATTATTGAAAAAAATTTAAAATTAATCACACGATAACCTTTTGGAGTTTGTGAATGGATGAGAAGTGTGGATTTGTCGTCGATTCTGGGAATTTCACTCTGATCTCATGGATTTGTTTACCTTGAAATTTGAATTTAGCTTAAAATGGTTAATTTTTTAGTCCCCTAAACCCCTTGGCTACCTACCCCAGTAAATTAATTGTTATGAATTATGTTTGTGCTGTTGTGCATTAGAGGAAGCGTTAAAATAGAACAAATTAAAACGCAAATTTCTTTGTTCCAAAAGAATCGAACTAGTGCAAAGTCGCGATGCGTGATGGATTTGGAGAAATTTTTATTCTTACCTCATCTGCCTCGGCCCAACAAGCCGTCACCGCACAGAACAATAAAACGAATTTTAATTTCTTAACACCCAACATTTTCACACTAATTTTTACACTGATCAATTTTCTAAAGTTTCAATTGTTTTTATGGTCTCGTCTAAATGTTTGGTGGGGGAAACTGTCAAAGTTTGACAGTAGATTGCTATCAATTAAGGGGGATTCTGTTTGCAATTTTCAAATTTAATTTTTTTTCCGAAATTTAAAAGATTTATTTTTCTGTTATTGAAAAACTATTTTATCCGAATTAAAATTTGGTACTGAAGGTTTATCAGTTTGGAATTAATGCCATTAATTTTTGCGAAAACGCAACATTAATTTATTCAAAAAGCGTAAAGATGAATTAAAAATTTCAATTGTTGCCAAATATTTCAAAAGAATATAAAAGGTATTTTGTAAAATATTACAATCCAATATTGAAAGGCAAAAATCTCCCTTTTTATAAGTTTGTAATTTATTTAACGTTCTTGTGCTTTTAGGACTTCTGGATATATCCATTAATTTTCTCTAAGAAACGAACGATTTTTTACTTTTTGATTTCTGTCTTTTTGATGGCCCTCGACCTTTAAAAGATAAAAAAAAATAAAGTCCCTCCACCTTTAAAAGATAAAAAATAAAAAAAAAGAATTTCGATTCGTCCAAAATCGAATGTGAACAGACCTTAATAAACTTTGAGTGCTGTTTTGTATAGTGGGGGTTGTTGAATAGTGTCTATTTGTTTTTGTGACAAGTAACTTGAGTTGTCAGTTGAACTCAAACAGAATTCAGTTTGAGGTTTCTTTTTTCAAAAATTTCAATTCTTGCTGTAATTACGGGAAAATCGGGTGGAGGGAGTAGAACCCACGAGCAACAGTAAGTTCCACAAAGCAGTAATAATTGTGTTTTCCTTGCACTGCGGCGCCTGTGATTAGAGCTCCAGTGTGACTTTGTCAAGGTTGTCGTCCCATTGCTATGCTAGAAGTGCCGAAGACGAATTGAAGAAGGATCACCCCCAATTCAAAACAGAGATGGATTTTCGTGCCGGGGGCTCAGCTCTTCCGATGTGCAATCAGTGCAATATTAGCGAAAATCTAATGCGCTGCGCTAGATGCAAGGCCGCATTCTACTGTTCCACTAATCATCAACGTTTGGACTGGCCCAGTCACAAACAGGATTGTAAACGGATAGCTAAGCAAATCCGGGAACAGCAAGAGAGACTTTCACAGATTTACGCCGAGAACAACTCGTCGACTAGCTTGGCGGTCATCGAAAGCGCTGACGTCGAACAGATCCTGAATCAGGAAAGTGAGATTGTTGGGCAGGCGCAACGATCTCTAAGTATTAGCGACGATGAGAACCGCAATGATGATAACGGTGCCTTACCACATCACCTCGCATCCCGCAGATCACCCCCTGGTACCACCCTCTCACGTATTCGTGTGGGGCACAACATCAGTCCTGAGTCGCAAAATCGAAGGTAATCCACTAACAATGAAATTTATACACCTTGACTATTCCAGTTGCAACTCCAGGTAGATTTTCACCCAAAAACGGCCTTCAATGGCAAAACTATCCATCCAAATTTTTCCCAATTATTGTCCAAAAATACTTTCATAGCAATAACTCGTGACGTCACATGTTTTGCAAGTCCATCGTCACGTAGGCAAGCGTAAACATTGCCGAAAAATATTTGAGAAATTTCTGTCCAATCGTCCACGGCTTGTTCTTTTCTGATAAGTAAAAGTAGCAATCGGAAGTGTTTAATGATGTTCTATTTACATTCTAGCGAGCAGAGATATGGTGAGCTGTGCAGAACAATCATCAGTGATATGAACATTTACGGGTTATCCGTTGTTGAAGATTTCCTTGGCAGAGAACATGGACTACAAATTCTCAATGAGGTCCATAAAATGTATGCGGCGAATGTTTTTCGAGTAAATTCATTTTGATTGTTTTGCTAATCGAAGAGAATTTAAGATATTTGAAAATTTCAATGTATTACAGGATGGTCAATTGGTAGCGGAATCCAGTGGTAGCGGTCGCCCGCCTGAGAAAATTCGCGGTGATAAAATAACATGGGTGAAGGGTACGGAACCGGGATGTGGCGCTATTGGTTATCTCATAAATCAGGTACAAAGAACTGTTGTTACGTCTTTTTAAAAATAATAATTTTAAACTCTTCCAGATCGATGCAGTTATTTGTCTTGCAACCAAAATGAGCGGTAATGGGAAGCTGGGCGACTATAAAATCAAGGAACGAACAAAGGTAAATTAGACGCTATTTGAAAAATACTTTTGGGGCTGTTCATAAAATTCGTCACACTTTTAGAGGAAGTGAGTTTACAGCCGTAAAAACTCGTGGAAAAATCGCTACGACGGGGGGAGGAGGTGCCAAAAGCCTAACATTAGCCTGACGTATTTTATATACAGCTCCTTATGCTTTTTATTCCTTTTGTAAATCAATCATAACGATGGGAGGACTGCTTGCTGCACCATCTCTGATCCCACCGTTCTTCCACAGTTTACCCGATTGGGCGGCTGTCCGGGGCGCTCCGCGTTTGAGTACGCTTCTAGCAATTCTGTCATCCATTCGCTCGATATGGCCGGACCATTACAGTTTTCATAGCTTTACTAGAATTGTTGCGGCTAGTTCGTTTAGTCACGTTCGAACTCCCTCTTGTACCTGGTTCGGCAGTTCGATCATTATTGGCCCCAAAATTCGTCGTAAGGTTTACCCTTCAAATGCGTCAATGGATTTTTTTCCCCGTTTACCCTTTCAAAAACAAAGTAAATCCCACAATGAGAAAAAAAATCTATAAATCCAAATTAAATTTTTAAAAAATCTTTAAAGGCAATGATTGCATGCTACCCTGGATCAGGATCTCGTTATGTGATGCATATTGATAATCCGAATAGAGATGGAAGAGTGATAACCGCTATTTACTATTTAAATGTCAATTGGGATACAAAAAGAAGTGGGGGATTATTACGGTAAACTTAATTGACTCCAAAATAGCTTAAAAACTGA
This sequence comes from Chrysopilus asiliformis, assembly GCA_964034945.1. Taxonomy (NCBI): domain Eukaryota; kingdom Metazoa; phylum Arthropoda; class Insecta; order Diptera; family Rhagionidae; genus Chrysopilus; species Chrysopilus asiliformis. The sequence goes on from OZ035960.1 coordinate 116,868,893, forward strand.
TCATGTTTGTATACCACTTTGTAGAATTTTCCCCGAACATGGAGCCGTTGCTGATATTGAGCCAAAGTTTGATCGCATCATATTCTTTTGGTCTGATAAGCGTAATCCACATGAAGTACAGCCAGCACATCGGACTAGATATGCAATAACAGTTTGGTATTTCGATGCGAATGAGAGAGAAACGGCATTAAATCGCTGTAAACAATTTAGTAATAATGTGAATTCATAACGTTTATTTTACATTTGTTATATTATAAGTCATAATTATGTTACGATTTTGTTGATATTTCTTTGCCATAATATTGCAATTTAAAAGCTCTATTAAATTCAGTTTATCTTTAACCAGATTTTTCTTCTATTTTTTTCTAATTCATCATATAATAAGAAGTCACAAAGTGTATTATTTAATAGTTAAAAGTGAAAGATTGATAATGTATATAATGTATTAAAGTTTGAAATAAAATTATTTATTTAGTAGAAGAATGTCTGCGTATCTTTGATGTGGATTAATTGTTTAATTCTCTTTGGAGATCTTGCGCTTTTTTAAATTATCTGTGACTGAAGTCACTGTAGTCGAAATCTAAAAAATTGAAATGAAATTTTACTAACGACCAACAAAAATATATTAGTTTAACTCACTACAGTGTTGACCATATGATTTTCGTTGTTTACATCATAATAAGTGATTTCACGCTCCTAAAATGAAATTAGGAAATTGTTTTTTTTTGTACATCGTAATTGTAGAAAATTACACACCGTTTCAGAAATATTACTAATTTATATGGCGTTTTTCAGTCCATGAAAGCGCTTTTCGATTTTCGTAAAATTTTTTTAGAGAGACCGAAAGTTACCAAAAAATAATAAGTTTTTATTACCTCCGCACTCTCCACAAATGTAGTCAAATTACATTGCAGCTGCTAGGTTGGACGGTTTTTTGTAAATTAAATTTTGTTTTTCCATTTATACGGCTTAAAATTTCGATTTATGATATTCATAAATGTGTCTATCAAATGCCAAGGAGTGACATTTGGACATAACCAAAAGTAATCGCAGATAATTTTTCCAACAAGATATTTGCAAACCTAAAAATCCTTTAATTCTTAAACTTTATAATAGACGAATTTTTTCTGATTACACATTGTTTAAAATATTAGCGAAAAAGTGGCGTGCCATTTTGTATATAAACTAAGGCTTTAATACGAAGCTAGCCATTTTTCGCATTTTATACAAAACGACATAAAATGTTTTTATCGGCCTTTGCATTTGATAGGCACAAATACTATATATTTTGCATATTTTATATCTTAATCCGGTATTTTAAGACAGATAAATGCTTCAATTTATAAATAGAGCCCAACCTAGAAATGACGACTTTGATTTGCCTGCGTTCGAAGATAGTTTGGAGCCAGCATAAACGGTACCAAATAAAAACTATGTAACTATTCTAAAACAATTAAAATATATAACTCGGTACTTACAGGAAGGGCATTATTACGCCTTTGGAAAACCAAAGAGCATGTAGAAGCCCGCGAAGTAGGGCGTGATCCAATAGACACAAAATCTCGTATTTCGTTAGATCTAACCATCGATCGGTTTGTGTATTTTAGACGTGTATTTTCTATAACTTTATTATGTAAATCCATATCCAACTGAAAATAAAAAAAAAATGAAAATTTGCAATCTCCACTATCGTAAATTCAATACCTTATCAATTTGAATTTGCTGTTTAATATTTTGTCTCTTTTGAATCTGTAAATGTTTCTTCAGCTGTGGAACTTGGGTTTTTAATTCATTTAGTTCGTCCGCTTTGAGTTTACTCTCTTCAGTCAAAAACTTGATTTGTTCATTTAACTGCTCGATGGTTTTTCCGAAGTCAGTATTGGAGAACTGGAAATTTTTTTTTAGCAATAATTTTCAACGTTGGCTCAGTAAATTTTTTACCTGTAGCTGATCTTTAATAGAGGACATTTCTGTTGTTTTCTCCTGAAGTTCCTTCTCAAGAGTTTTGACTTGAATTTTCAAGTCACAACAATTTTTCTCACAGATCTGCAATAAGAGAAATACCATTTACTATTGAACGTTGATGAAAGCTTTTGCATACCTCCAAATTTTTGGTCAATTCCATGTTTTCGGTGTAGATTTTCTTGGTATTGTCTTGCGTGTGATCAATATTTGCTAACAGTTCAGCTTCACGTTTCTGATGTTTTGCATTTAGGTCACATAAAGCGTGCTTAAATATTTTAAAAAAAAGTTTTATATCAAAATAAATACATTTTTATTAAAATTTTATCTTACATAACTGTCACGAACTGCATTAAAGTTCTTCAGCAAAGTTTTATACTCGTTTTCAATATGGTTTTTCGCTTGAACCACCTCAATGAATTGATTGTTTTGCTGTTCGAATAAAGCTTGTTTTTCGTTGAGCGATTCAACTAGTTCTTCATTTTTTTGTTTCTCCTAATCATCATAAAATTCAAAAATTCAGCTAAATTTAATTATTCAAAATATGAAATATCCTTACATTCTGCAATTCTTCCTGTAGCTGATAAATTTGTTCCTTGAAATGGGACTTTTCTTGGTTATCATCATTTGATTTGCATTTTAAAACTTGTAATTCCGATTGGAGGTCTAATATTTTATGATTTTTGGACGCCTCTGTAAATAAACAGGTGATTATTAAAAGCCACAAGAAAAAATTGTAAAATTCCTTACCATTAGTTTGAAAACTGGTTACCCGTTCAATTAGTCGCCGCATATCATTGTACAAATGTGTGATGCGATTTTCCAAAACCTCCTTACAGGCCAATAAATTGTTAATTTCATCTGAAACCGCATTTCCATGTTTTACGACATCAGACATAATTGCTCTATTACCTTCTTTTCTGCAAAATGCAAAATATTAACAAAAAAATATACAAATATATATAAATATATTTTATACAAAATATTTACTGTTTTTTAATTAACGAAAGAACCTGGTCCTTCTCTTGAAGCTGTCTTTGAGCAGTTTCCAGTTGATGTCTTAATGTGGCGACTTTATCACAAATTTTGGCGATTTGAGAGCGAAGTTGATTCCTTTCAGTTTGTAGTTGCACAATCTTCGCTGTGCAGAAATTCACGTTGCCAGTCATTTTTTTGCCTCAAAACACTTTTATTTGACAAAATTCTTCAATTTCTTTTTCTTACTTCCTGCTAACGCAAATGGCGGCCGCTTCCGTTCAGTTAAATTTATTTTCATTTGGATAATGTAAAAAAGTCTTACCCGATGAAAAAACAAATTGGGATTCACCGCTGTTGCGATTAAAATTTTCAAAATGTGGGAAAAAATTTATCCTAAATCCTGTAAAAATTGGAAAAAATTATTTTTAAAAACATTTTATAAATGGAAAAACACCAAAAAACATTTAATTTGAACACATAAATAAAGCTACTGGTATTTCAATGGAAAAAAATTAACAAATAAAGTGAAAAAATGCTAACAGTAAAAATTTTCTTTTTAATGGAAGGAGTTTTTTATAGATTGTGAACATTTATTTTTAATTGGCGATGGGGATTAAACTGAACATCTTTAGCCTGAATTTATTGTTTATAAATAAATTTTTCAAAACATTTTTAAAAATTTTCACGAGACTTCCACTATTTTCCAGGAACTTCCAGTCAAAAACATCGGTTGTCAAAAATTACCCTGGGGTACAACAGAAAACAGCCATTTTGCTGCGTAAATTTCAGTTTTAATTTTGCTGTTCGTAAAGTTTGTACTAATTTCGCAGCAATTAGAGTCCAGTTTGACCGATCTGAATTTGCGGCAATTCTTCGGGCGGACAGGATCAATTTTCAGTGGGTATCTTTCGTTTCCTTTAATTAATTGATGTTGGTGAAAGTTAATTGAAGGGTTATAATATTGAATGAAGAACAGAAAAAACATACGTAATTTTCCAGTGAACAAAAAAGATGTTGACTTTTATCTACTCGTATGCCTGCAGCACAAATGAGGTGAACAGCCTTGAATTGAATTTATAAATTTCGTTCTCGGTGACGAATAGCTGCAAATCATATTCAGATCCCCGATGACACCTGAGATGCTTTTCACGATAGATAGGAACGAAAGAAATAAAGACGACTGCGGGCGGAGGCTCAGGTTTAATTTAAAATTCACTTCAAATGAGTCGTACACCTGTATCAATAATTTCCTAGATCTGTACCGAAAGAATTGGGGGAGGATTCTGAGTGACTCACTCCTCTATCTTTTCGCGGAAATTAATTTCCAGAAATTAATCGGTTATCAAATTCTTCGTACTAGAATTTATATAATTCCCCATAGGTTATACAATTTCTGTTTAAAAAAATGCAGATTTTCTCTTTCAAAGATATAACGAAACATAAATAATTCTATTTTGAGATGAATTGAAAATCCGTGGTAATGACAAAAGCGATGCCAAACAAGTGTCTTATGGTACAAAACAGATTACTATTTAAGTTGCAAACACGCGAAAACTCTGCGCTCGAGGTCAGGCGATATCGTCGTAAAAATATATGAGGAAATATCAAAAATCATTAAAAATCCATAATATCGTGTAATTCTGTAAACATTTTGCCGTTTTAAGCAACAAAAAACCTCAAAATATACACAGAACTCTTTGCGAGGATTGCCTTAGTGCTTCATAAACTATTTCGGCTACTAGTTCTACTACACTGAAAAGAAATTGAGAAATTTTGATTGAAGACATGATGAAAGTAACACATGGATTACAGATGATACCTCATTGCCTCTTTAATTGAAATAGCTAAAATTAAACCATTAGCCGGCGAGAGAAACTTCTCTTGCTTTCAAGTCCAATAAGAAAAAGCAAATTCAGGAATTACCTACACCCGACTGCACTTACATAATATTTCAGTGAAACATTGTTTATTTTATGGTTTACAAAATGCGCCCATGTCACACAGGCATATGTTTTGAAATAAAATCAAGAAGGGTCGCCTAAATTTTAGCCAAGGTCGTCTATTCACGTGTTAGACTTTAGGCATGTTTATATGTGCGAACAACAATAACATATCGCTGACATCGTTCAGAGACCAGATAACAATGGGTATTCATAGCGAAAGTAATTGAGCGATTCCATTAATTAAATTGGATTTCATGGTGTCAAGATTAGGTTCACAAATAGTACATCTTAAGAATGCCGTAGCAAAAGACGTCATTTCGAGATTTAAACAACAGATATTAATCCCGCGTTCTTACTTATAAAATGTTTCTGTTAATCCAAAAGAAGATTAGTCAAAAGGATATTCCCGTTACCTTGAAAATTGAATTATCCGATAGTTGACATCCACCTATTTAAATAGAAAAATCTATACAATTACGGCATTGGGAAATGATCTGTTAATAGCAAGGCTAAGCTCCCCATACAAAGGAAACAGTTTTGTACAATTTCCTCCAAATATATCAATCACATTTTCCTCTAAAATGTAATTTTATGTAACTCTTCTATGCACCAAAATCCCATCGAATGCCACCTTCCCCATTTATACAAATAGATTTTTTTTAAAATCAAAATTCGTTCGTTCTTTATATAGAGTATTTGACGATTGCCTTCTGGCAATTGTAATTTTTCTTATGTTTAAGAGTAAATTTCAAATACTACATAAAAATCAGGAAATAAAGTACTAAAATGTTACCTTTTTACATATTATTTCGATTTTAAGTTACTCCCGCTCTATTAATTTTTTATTTTCGCTTTCAACATCAGAAAGAAGTTGAAAATTTATTGTCTGAACACGAGACGATTTCTTTATACAATAATAAACAACAGTGTCTATGAAATGCTACAATATACGAGTAAATTTAGTTCATTCTATCACGTATATAGCATTTGTGTGCGGTTATCAGCTAGCAGCAGTTATTATAGCCAGCAAACGAGCGTGTAGACGCGTTTGTTTTTCTTAATAATTAGCAATTTTTTCATTTAAAATTTACCATATGTGCGATACATGGGGAGCAGCGTTCTATTTGTACAGAGCAGAGCGGCCGACCAGCAACGTGTAAGAATTGCATGAGTTTTTTTTTTCAAACGATTGAAGCTTTCTCCTCGTTTTCTTTATCGCTTTTGTGCAAACTAAATAAAGTTCAATAAGAATTTAAAACGAAAAAAAAAACATTTTCTTTACTAACAAAAAAAACGGCTAGAAAATATAATTAAAATCAGAAAACTGCTAAAAAAATACGTAAAAACTTATTTTCACACTTTATTTTCACCCAATTGATAAGTAGTATAAGCGGTTTTATCGGTGATTTTTGTCGCGATATAGTGAAGTTGCCTAATCAGTAAATTGTTTTATTATCATTGACGATGCGTAAAAATGTTGTAATTGCTTTGTAACTAGTTGAACCCGTTTAGTTGTTTGCGTTTAGATGTTTAGGTTTTTTGTGTGATTTCATATAAAAATCAAAGCAATAACAAAAAAAAATTCTCTTTTAATTTCCTAGAAACATGACGATACCATCTAGACCAGCGCCACCGCCACCACAGCAACGCATCACTATCAAACTTCCGCCTCCACCCACTTCGAAAACAAAGTCAACATCATTGTCGAATGCATTCGGCACCGCGTCTTCACAGGGAAGATATGGTTCAATGAATGCTATCAGCTGGGATAGTACATCTTCCACCACCACACACTCACGTCAATTATATGAATCTATTGGTGGGCGAAAAGTGCCGCCGCCACGTCCCCCGCCGCCGCGAGTTCCAGCTTCTTCTGGTGGTAATACGGTTCTTAAGAAGCCGGGACCACCGCAGTCGGTTAACGTGCTATCGAACTTGTTCGGCAAGAAGAAAGGAAGACTACACAACTCGTCTAGGAATGTCTCCGCAATACCGAGGGTGCCGCCGCTGCAGCAGCAACATCAACATCACCCACCCAATTTGTTGAATTTTGGCCCAAAAAAACCTATTAGTTCGGGATCGTCACAAAGTGCCGCTGAAGCGGAACTGATTAGCTTCGATTCACCACCAAGTTCACCAACCCTAACTCAAAAATCGAATAGCGATTGTGTAAGTGTGGATAGTTTCAGTTCTGATTCGAATTTCAGTTCGCCGAACAACGGAAGCATTTCGCAGCCTGAAAGTGGTTTCGAAGATGATTTTACTACCAGTCCGGTCGATCCATGGGAGTCGATAATAGCCAGCGATTCATTTCGTGGCAACTCACCGCGACCATCCGGATTAAATGCACCAGTACGTAATCTCAATGCCATAAATCGAAGCCAAAATGAAAATCCATTGTGCAACGGCAGAAGTCTTTTGCCGCCACCAACAGCGCTTTCAATGCCGACGATAATCCGACCAAAAGCATCACAATCACCGATACACTCCGGCAGTAGCAGAAATCAATATGCTATTAATGCACTCGGATTTTCGGCCGCAACCCTGCAGTCATCGATCGCGCCGTCGACCTTCAACACATCACATGTGAAATCTCGAGCGTCAAATGTTTTCTCGCTCGAAGGATCGAGTTTTGATGATTCACATGACTTGGACAACTCATTTCCATCACTTCCAATGCCAAGCTGTCCACCACCTCCTCCGCCACCAGCGAATGCAGCGGCAAGTATACCCAGCTTGGATCTCAACGGTGCAGTTTTTCCAGTAGACGATGCCGAGGAAGCGAACGATGGCGGCCCAAGTTATGGAATAGCGTTGTATGATTTCGATAGTAGTGAGGAAGATGATCTTAATTTTAAGGTAAACTTGCTATCATTCAGGGATTTCTTTTTAAAAAAAATTATTTTTTTTCGCTTTAGGCTAATGAAAAGGTGTACATATTGAAGAAACTTAACGATGAATGGTATCTCGGTCGAAACAGACGAGGTTGCGAAGGAATGTTTCCGTCCAATTATATTGAAATTAAAGTCCCACTCAAAGATATCGAAACAGATGATATTTTGGCTTCAACGATGGTTACAGACGAAACAAAACTTAGTAATAAAATTCGAGCAATTTACAATTTCACAGCTGAAGTACCCGAAGATTTGACTTTGCATGTGAGTTTTTTTTTTTGAACAAAGGTCTTGTCATATTTTAGAAGTCTGAATATGTAAATAATGGAATGATTCTGAAGTATTATAAATTTATTTAAACTCTTTTGCGTTCAATTAATTTGCATAACTAACGTAGACGCGCAATTAATCTTTGTTTTTTTTCATTCTTTATTGTGATGCAAATGAATTAAAAGATTAAAATAAAGTTCATCGAATTGTGGGGTTTTTAGAGATAGGCAAACCATTTTAAACCTACAAAAAGTGAATATTTGCACAATTAATTAAACAAATATAAACCCTTTATAAAAGATTAAACCACTAAATTTTTTTGCCTGTCTTGCAATGCGATAACGCAACGCATTCGGATGCCGTCTAAAAATGTATGCTCTTTTATAAATTATTTAAAAAAATCACATTTATCCCACAGGAAAACGACTTAGTTACCGTTCTCTATCGGATAAATGACGAATGGCTATATGGAGAAGTGAATGATCGAAGGGGTCAATTTCCGGCCAATTTTATCGAATATATTCCTAAAAATCTATCAAATCAAATGCCTTAAAATATAACAAGAAAACGATTGTATTAAAATTGAAAAAAATAGTAGATAAATGAGTATTCCATATCACATAGAATTTTTTTATACTATTTACAATCTATTAATATATGATAAATTAAAAATGCTTACACACAATTTTTTAAAATTTTAGTAAATAATAAAAATGGAAGATGATATAATGATGTGGATAATTGAGTAAACAATATTTGTACCTATCTCTACTTATATAATATTAATTATTAATAACAAAAACCTATTGTATAAAAGAATCCTAAATGCAAGTAATTTTTCGTAATGAAAGAAATCATTTTTGGGATTATTTTTATAACGGGTAAAATGAAAAAACAGTTTGATATTTATATTACATAATGATATATATTTTGTATAATATCCAAAATACTTTTCCACACAATATAATATTCAAAACATTTTGATATAAATTTATTGTAAATTGGTTAATAATAAACATTTACTAGTAAATTAAACGATTCGATGGTTTAAATGCAAAAAAAACATTCGAAATAAATGAAAAATGCTTGTGTTTTATTTATTAACTACGCTGATCGCTTCACTGATCGAGTTCCCCTGAAAGTTTCATCAAAATCGGCTCAGTGGTTCTCAAGTTATAGGCGAACAGAAATACGAACAACCCTATTACATATCTTTGTTCTTGATGAATGTCAGGTATAACCGAAGCCTCGCATTTTTCTGAAACATAAAAACCTGTCTTCTTTTGAAAATTTGCATTATTTACGAAAAACTTTGCAAAAGAATGTTTTGCAAAAAACATATTTAAATTGTTCCCAAGTTTTTCAAATCACAATCAACAACGATACCCTTCTTTCTAATGTTTTTCTGTCTGTTCGCCTATAACTTGAGAACCATTAAACCTATTAGGATGAAACTTTCAGTGGAGCAGGCATCAAGGAGCTGTAACAGATAAAATTATATATCGAAGCGCTAATTATTAATTAATTGTAATAAAATGGTTTTTTGGCTATGAAGCGAATAATCGCTTAGTATTTTTTATTGATCCTTTAACCTTTAATGGGTATTATTTATATTTTGAAATTGTAAAGTAATTTTGACGTAGTTCAGTGGGAGGTCATAGGTCGATCCTACAGTCCCTAATTATGTTAAAAAAGTTTCTTATAAAAAATCGGTAGGAAAATTAATGCTGCTTTTGGCAGGTTTTAAACGCAGGACATTTCTTCGCCCACCAAACTTTTCTATAGATGCGCTTTTCATCTCTTGCTCTTACTCTAATATAGATACAAATATATCTATAGATACTACTTATAAGGTGTATTCTTAATATCGATTTTTCTCAGAGCTGCTGAAGAGTTCTACTGTTGTTCTACACATAATTACTTGTTTTAATACATTCTTTCGGTATTTTCTGGAATAAAAAATATCATAAACTTTAAAGTTTACTCTATTTAAACATAAATTCAAGTGAAATTTGTTGATATGTCGAAATATAGCGAAGTACCTGATGGTAATGTTAAAAAGTAATTTCCGATTGAGAAATAGAATTTTTATATTTTTCCAGAAGATTTAACATCCGAATCGGTGGAGGTTTTAAGGGAAAGGTTAAATACAATGAAAAGATTAATGGCTGAGCGAAATACGAGCCACAGTAATCAGAATAGTGACGAAGTTTGGACGAAGCCCCATGTCACTACGGGCATAATCGATGGGAATTTCCTGAGCGTGGCATTTGGGGGAGCGCTAGTTGTTATAATCACTGTATCGGTTTATGCTTTCTATAATTTGTATCATGCCATTTTGAAAAAATTCCCCTCACATCATACTGAACTCTAGATGAAAGACTGTTTAATATAAAAAAAGTGAATATTTGTAACTTGAAAGTCTACCCATTGCTCTTCGTATAGGATGTTAAGTGTAGATTTATACATCCATACACAATATATAAAAATACTCGTATCCATTTAACTAAATAAATAATTAATATTTGTAGTACATTTTATGCATTTTTCATTTGTTTTTGTTTAATTTTGAAGATCAATTTTTGGAAATTCGTTGTGTTTATTAAGAATACATAATTAAAATCAATCTCTTTGTATTATCAAAATTTTAAAATATATATGAAATTCAATTCTTAATGAAGTGAAGTTTTTTTCTTAGCCCCGACGAAACGGAGAGGGTAGGGTAAGGTACAGAAAGATATCCCGAAGCGTGGATTTATTGTACTAAACAATTTAGAACGGATACAAATTAATATGTTTACAAAATTACAAGCAAGAACAATTCCCATGAACGATAGTTTTTTAAAAACTTAAATTGTAGCAACAAATGGTTGAATATGTGTGCTGCCAGAAAATTTTTATGTTTTTATGTTTGTTATATTTCGCCATGCGTACCTCCCGTGTCCCGTTTCCCTTTCTGTCTACGCTGCTCTGGCCCATAATTTTTTGCGAGAGGTTTAAAACTTGTTATACCACTGTCGGCTTACAAAGGAGCTCTCGATAATACATTTAACCATCTTAAAATTAGCATAACGTATTCTATAGACAACCGCAAACCTAAATTCTATGGACAAACCGGAATTTTACCAAAAAAGATCTTTAATGGGTCTCAAAATTACTTTTATTTATGTATAATTCACTTAAAATAAACAAAACGTTACATTTCTAACGTACAGAAAGTCCAATTAAATTATATTTTATATAATTGCTGAAAAATAATGGCACATAATCTACATCAAAATAAAAGAAAATCAAATTTTCCAATTTTTTTTTTTTTTTGATTTATGTTAACACAAATTTATTTTAATAACTGTTTATTCGTATTAAATATTATTTCATTTGTTTTAAATACATCTACTTGGTACTATCTTATTGTTTAATTTTTTTAATCATTCCCCATATTACAATTATTTTGTTAAAAAAAATTATTAAACAATCTCCACAACCATTTTTTATTATGGCAGTCTTTTCATTTTTATTATATTTTTTTCTTCATTTCTGCTTAAGCGAAAGACAAACAAGGAGTTGCGGGATTGCAAGTTATATTAAACTACTTCTTAAAATATTCATTTAGTACTAAGAGATTTTATAATGAACCGAGGGAGGTGTTTAATAGGGGAGCAATTGAATTTTGTGAATTGTAGCAACGTAGCGAAGCAAGAGCGGGAGGCCGCTCGCTGTGAGTCCTTTTAAGTTACGGCAAATTTCAACGTAAACACAAACACAGCCAAATAAACTTGAACATTTTTCCATACATTTATATTTACTCAACCAAACAAATTAATTAAGAAAAAAAATTATGATTGTGCAAATATAAACTTTTTATAGAACAACGTCTAAGCTTGTTTGGCAATCTTTAAAAACCTTGCAATACGACAACGCAATGCAATCGGTATGCATAGTCCAAAAACGGATTTGAAAGTCTTGCCCGGAAAACCTTGGAGAAGAGAGATTTAAATATCCTTGTCTAGCATTACCAACACGCTGTGATTGGAGAAGACTCCCAATAAACATCAGAATAAATAAAAATGGGAAACAAGTAAAATATTTTCAATGCATTTAGACCATAATTTTTGCAAAAAAAAAATCATACATAAATGTTTCAAGTTCTTAGTTTATACTAATTGTACCTGACAAAAATACCTATTGTTGACTTTTGTGTCAACTTTAAGTTTCGAACTCTTTATAAAGACTTTTATAAGATAATTAGGCTACAGAAGTTTAAAATAAATCCATTTTGAGGTAATTTCAACTGAAACACAAATATTTATTTCTAAGAAATTATTAGACAACATTTCATTTTAATAAAGCAAATTAAATATTTTAATGTAGCTCACAACAAACAGAAAGAGTGAACTAAAGAAAATGTTATACAAAATATTTCTCAATACATGTTCACAAAACATATTCACGGCAACGGTAAATTTTAACGTAACACAAAATAGTTTTAATTACCGTTTAACAAAAAAAAAATTTGCTTTTGATGTTGGAATGTAAAATGAAAAAAAAAATCAACTAGAGGAGAAAATAACAAAAAGTAGAAAGAAAAAATATTTGTGGAAACAAAATTATTAATATAAAATATTTTAAGAATATAATAATATTAATATTTGTAAAATTGTTGTATTTCCTAGCAAAGCAACGGTTTCTAACTATATTTTATTTATCAAACACTTACGCTGCACAAAAAAATATAACACTAAAAACCTTTTTTATTTATCATTTCTTTGCCCATTTTAAAAGTAATTTTCAGGTTTTCTAAATTAAAGATTTTTGCGCGTAAATTACTTAAACTAAAGATTATAGATAGGTATTTTGTATTAATTAAATTCTATATAGAAGGAAGCCGTAACACAAGTAGAAGGCGAAAAAATCAATATTCTTTTTACCATCATACTTTGAATTATATATTTCCCTACATATTATATTGGTTTTTGCTTTTCTCTTCTTCTGTTCTTTTAAATATATAAGTTGTTATTTCATGTTATCCCAATAGTGGATATTAATTACGGATTATTATTGTTTCTGTTGATTTATTTGATTTATATTAATCGAGGAGATTGCTGGGAAGGCAATGTCATAAGGAAGTGGTAGCATCTTTGGTCACATCGGTTTCTATATCCACACGGCAAATGGGGCAGTGCTTATTCGTGACTAGCCATTGATCAACGCAGTCCATATGAAAGAGATGCATACACGGTAAACGTCTGGAAATAACACGCAATAAAAAAATTATTGACTTTATGGCACGCAAAATTATGTAAAAATTCAAAGTACTTTACCTCACATCGTTTTCAATTTCAAAGAGCGACAAACAAATTGCACATTTTTCAGCGTCCTCGTCTGTTTCGCTGGCTCGACGAACCCTCTTGTATTTGTGGGGTAGTGTGTTCCGTTCAATGATTTCCTGCAACAAAATGTAAAGTTTTTCCATAAAAAGAACTATTGAAAAATCAACTAAACATAAGTTATGACCACTGAAATGTCATGATATAGCAACTGCGTTGTTTTTTAAGACAGCCAAACGAATTTAGACGTTTTCATTTCTACAAAAGATTTTTAATTGCAAAATCAAAGCTTCAGGATTGCGTCAAAGTAATATTATGCAAATATGAACCTTTTGTGAACCTTTTTTCATGTTGGCCGTTTTCCCCCAACATTTTTGTCCAAGACCTCAGAAATGTCTTGAAAAATGTTTCCATGAAACATTTCAATATCACGACATGTACAATAAGCGGTTTTTTTTGTCCATTTGAGACGAGGTTTTATGATAACGCAATATCAGAAGCGTAGCAAGAATTGGAACATTTTCCGTCCTAGTTTTTTATTGATGAAATTTAAAAAACTGTTTTTTTGTGATTTGTGCACCAAAATTTGCCGGTTTTTTGTGTTTTGTGCGTCGAAATTCGAATATTAAAAAATGTATGAAAATATTTGACGTAAATCGCCAAATTTTTCCACTTAATGTGTTTAAGTTTTTGTTGCACGCAATCGAAATACCCCCGATAAACTCACCAAAGTGGCTCCCCGATTCTGCCGAAGCGCAGAACCAATTATTATTTGATGATGACGAGACATACGCGACATAAGATTGAGTGGATTTCGATATTCGCCTCCAGATCGCAAACCGATGCTGAGATGAACTTGTGGCGGGCAATTAGCATGTGGCAGAGGGTAATGATGGAACATGTGATGATGAACATGTTGATGGCTGCCAGTTGATGGCACACTCGGACGCTGTGAGTCCAGGACAACAGGATTATTCAATGACTCCACAGTTGTTATGAAACTTGGCTGTAATTAAGAAAAAAACACACCTTTTAGTAATTCAGCGTATTTTAAGTAAAAGAAACTGTCCTTAAATACGTCACAGATTTAGAGGGAAACAGGATTTTCTAAATGCAAATGCCGCAGGAAGAAAAATGACGAGAGGGTTTCCAAACATTTAAAATGATTGTGACGTAGTTTATAGACAGCCTCCTTTGAAGATTTCAACTTACAGCTGGTTCGACACCACGCAACCTGCACGGATATCGACGATTCGGATTTATAGCGCAGAAAGTGCACACCGAATGTGACGCCAGATTACTGCGGTAGGTGGTAACATTTCGCCCCGAGGATAGATCAATTGGTGTCATGTGTCGGCGATGGATTTCCTGCTGATTCTGCTGACGGTACCAGAGACTCTCGTGTACCGCGTATGGTGGTCGAACGTGCTGATATTGGTAATGATGGTTGGTGGGCACTTGTTCGTTCTGATTGAAGCGTCGCAACAACATATGCTTTCGGCTACTGTATTGCGGACAGGGTTGTTGCGGGTTCAATCCTTCCGATGAATGTGCGACGGGCGGTGTTGCATTCGACGTTCCCGGCGGCGATTGCCTGGGATGACTTACGTGGTGAGTAGATCGATTGTTGGTCATGACAAACGGATTATTGGTCACGTGACGCATACTCCTTCGCGGCGGTACCGAATAATTGGGAGACTGTCTACTATCTCTCGACGACACAAAATATCCATTTGGATCGACGTCGTACAGAAATCGCGATTCGCGATGTGTATTCGGCTTGAAGAGAGGCGGTGGTATGTTGGGATTGAATAATTGGTCCTGCATCACTGACGGCTGTGGCACATTCTGGCCATAGTAATTCGGTGAATTCACCGATTGGTAGTGTGGATGAGGTATTAAATCTGGTGGCGGAATACCACGACTTTGAATGCACGGCTCCATGTGCTCGTAGGAATTCGAACTGGAAGGTATTTGACTGGAGCTACATGGAATTGCATTTTGGTGTTGCTGACATACAGACTGCTGCTGCTGCTGCTGTTGGGATTGCTGTTGCTGTGGTGTCTGCTGCGGTGGTGAATCATCGTCATTGGTTAAATCAATCGATGTTATTGGCTCCTGGAAAAAATAAAAACAATTTGATTAAGTACGAATACAAATCAAAGTGTAAGGATTACCTTTGATGAATTGACAAAAATGATGTCATCATCCTCGCCACTGGAGTCCGATAGCCAATCGAGTTGTAGATCCGGTGCGGTCAGGACATCCTGATTTGGTTCAGTTTTTGCCTGTAAATTAGTTGCTTTGGTACTATGACTAAGATTCGTTGGCGGCGCTTGAGAATCGTCCGAGTCCAGCAGCATCATCTGCGACCAATGCGGCATAATTCGACTGTTTGGTGATATAATTTTCAACTCCTCCGAATCGGAATCGGTGTCGCTGTCTGTGGAAAAATTATTGGAAGGTGGCTGTAAATGCAAACCACTGCTGCCTAAACCGTTCTGTGAGGTCTGCCGAAAGCGATTCAGCCCGCTTGGCCCAGCGACAGGTTCACTTTGTGAATAATGCGATTGGGGCGGCCGGCTACACGCTTTGCTGGTGGTCGCAACAGAACTACTGGTACTGCTGCACGGTTGTGACTGCTGTTGTTGTTGATTCAGTTGCAGTTTCTTCTGTGACGTTGTGGCCGCTCCCGTTTCACTTTCGGCCTTATATTTACTTATACTTGCCTGTGGTGAAACCCGAGACGATTGTGGGTGACTCACGTATTGATGATAATTGATTTCGGACGATTGGGGTGTAAAATTCATACCCGTTGAGTAGCAATCGAATGGCTCATCGTTAACAAGCAGCGAATCTACGCCATTTGAAGGATATGTTTCTTCCTTGATGGTTTGTGTTGGCAGACATTCCGCCCGCATTCCCACAGACGCGTTTTTATTAAGGCTACAAAGTTTCGGTGCTATACGAGTCCCATTTCTATACAAAAATTTCAAATTGGTAAACCTTTCCGGATTCTAATGGTCATAAAATATATTGAGGATTGATTTTCAAGTCATAAGAAAGGGAAATCTAGAAAATGATTTATACCATTATACCACAGATATCTGATAACATAGATCACGCTACGTCATATAAAATTCTAGCATAAAAAGGTCCTAGGATATATCGTTGTCAGATTTCGTATAAAGTTATATACTGTTTTGACTTTTTTGTCTTTTATTGCTCATATATTTTTATATTTGCTTTCAATCGGATTGGCTTGTTTATAATTTAAGTATAATTTTATTCATTTGTGATATTCCATATCTGTAGACCCGGGTTAAACTGCACCGTGTTTTTCAAAATCGGGTTTATTCTTAAAAAAATACGGCCGGTTTCATCTCCGATATAAATCTATGAGAATTATTAAGGTAAAATATATTAAGATAAGAAATCTAGAAAAAATCGTGGGGCCTCAAAAAAATTCGCCAGCGGAAATGAAATCTTTGGCATGTCTTGCTAAAAGTACCACTGGACCTAATGCAGGTTTAACAGAAAAAACTTTCAAGCCTGATAAAGGCAAAGCTAAAACAAAACAAATGTTCATTTATTTTAAGCACAGTCGAAAACCAATCGCATTTCAATAGAAATGCATAACAGAAAATTATTTTCCCTTTCATTTTGGCAAAAAATCAATAAAAATATTTAAATTGCATGCGTTACTTGATTGAGATTCAAACCTCTACAGTATTTTCCATACATTTTAAAAGTTCTATGAAAAGTTCTGTTGTTGCTTATGTTTATTTACCTAATCTTTGATATCATGGAGTGGGATAGGGAAGTTTAGAGGGGTTGAGAGCTCAAGTTATCGAGGTCAAAATTGTGGGGCCAACAATATCAGTTACGCCACTCACAGGGGGGAAGGGAGTATTGACAAAAATCATCTGTTTTTCATTTGAAAAATCATCTCAAAAGGTTGTTAAAAAAATTATGTCACGCTAATTGCAGGCTTTAATAATCCTCGTCCCCCAAATGTGATGTGATATCATGTCAATCGATTTAAGTAACTTGAACACCATTTCAATGCGCGATATTCCAAAAAAAAAACTCCTCAATATTATTTTAATCGCTATTACTTACATAACAGGCGACGTATTTCGATCTTCGGTGGCATTCGTCTTGATCAAGCCATTCATCCGTCTATGGGGAAGATATTTCTGGAAATGAATCCTACGTTTCTCTTTCTGTCTTAGTAATTTGCGTGAAGGACATACTACCATGGGTTCTGGATTTTGCTGTGTCGGCAATGAAATGTGAAACGTAAGGGGATGCATGTATGAAGAACGAGTGACTACGGGTTGCTCCATCATGGGATGCGGCTGAACGGGGGTTGACATCATGCCACCTTCAATCATAGTCGGACTTAGATAAGTCGTATTCCAATTTCCGTTGCCCTACAACAACAGCAATTCAAAAAAAGTGCTCTACACTAAAATAGACAGCAAAAAAAAACTTACATATTGGATTTGTAGTGGCTGCGGTGGTATATTTCCAAAAAGGTCATACATTTGAGATGAATCTGACCCGATGTCTGCAAAAAAAAATTTGTAGAATATTGTAATGTGTGTAGCGAAGCTTCCAAAAGACTTACTCTGATCAACTCTCTGGTCGAGGCCATCGTTGGAGGCCTGGAACGCAGTATCGAATATCTCCCGCAACGAGGAGCCCTGAAGATCACGTTGCTCATTATCCATTTTCCTTTTAATTACCGAATCCGTAGTTTAGTTGAGAAAAACAAACAAAAAAATTGGCACTTCTCGAGTTTTAGTCAAGAATTTTGTGAAAACTTGCTCAGCATTATCTCAAAAGAGCCATCCGACACAGCTCTGATTAACTCTGCAATATAGCATGAAGCATTAAAAATAAACGAGTGTTTTTTTTTTTCTATTTCAGAAGCAAATCGATATTTTCTTGTGGAATCACGTAGGAAACAAAGGCTAACGCTGCTTGATTTATTAATTTATCAAGGATTTAAGCACACAAAAAAAGATTTACTCCACCGCTCGACCCCGCTTGCCCTCTTCTTTTCCTTAGAAAATCGATTTGGTTTTCATGTTTACTTAAACGGAAGACATTTTATCCGCCCGTGCACAAAAAGAAATCAAATAAATTATTATCAACGGGCAGCGACAAACAGGCGATTATGAAGATGACGACCGACTGGTGACGACGGTGGAGATTCACAGTTAGTTATTATTCATCGTCGTTTCCTGCGCCAACTTATTCGATCCCAGTTTAATTAGTTAAATTCCAGGGCAAATTGGAGTATTGGGAAACCTTCAAAGTATCTGCCAACCACCATAGACCGACTTCTTACGGAATGAAGCGCACTTGGAAACAAATTTATTTTGAGACTACGAATAGAAACGGCATCGCCAAGCAGCTTCCCGATTCGTCCCTGCACTATTAGCTAATAAATATCCTTTTAGTTACCTTTTCCTTTATCGTGGGTGGCACTAATGCTTACACTGGACGGTTCATTGCTGCGACTTCTGCTAATTGCGATTGATCTTCTGAAATTTTCGCACAAAGCTTTATTAATTGCAATAAACCTCGGAACTTCCGATACAATTACAGAGCCAGCCGACAGAAAAAAAGTGACAGCTGGATATGGCGGTGACAGACCACCCAGCAAGCACACATTTCGGAGAAATAACCTTTTCCAAAAGATATGTCTTTGGGGTAATTTGCTGTTCCAAATATCTATAGTGCATCCAAATTCGAAAATCGCTATAAAAACTTTTTTTTATTGTTTTTATAACTGTATCTATAGCTTTAATGATACGATCCACTTGAAATTCACAAAATGTAAGTAGGCCATTGCAGCTGTAAGTAGCTGTAAAATTGTCTGTATGGTAACAGCGAGTAAAAACATGTGCACAAAGTTACATAATTAAGTTTTTCGAAATTACAATATATAATATTTACAATATATTTATTGTACTAATCTTGTATAAAAAGCCAACTTGTCTTACATTGATGTGTTCATCTGAATTGAAAGAGGTGTTCATTTTTCAATTTAGATGAACACATCCGTGTTTGAAATCACGAAATCAATTGTTTCTTTTTTTAACAACTTTTTTTCTTGTTACGACGAACAAATATATTAAAATAGTAATTTTTAACTATAAAAACTAATGGGCCTATTCTTAAAATGTAAGATTGCTCTGTATCTGTAACTTTACATTTTCAGTCCACTTTGCTATTCACAAACTGTAACTTTGACATTCTGTATCTGTAACTAGCTGTCAAATCATCTGTAAGTTTATGCCGAGAGAAAACTTATCCATAAGGTTACATTTTTTAAGAAAAATGCAAAATTTTAAGAATAAAGGAAATATGTCGGACTTAATATTGTTGTATAATGGATGGGAAGAAGATTCTGAGTAAGTTAAATAAAAATACTTAGAAAGAAATGTTTATACGATTTGTTATACAGTTCAGAAGAAGCAACTGTCAGGAATCCCTATTATTCAGTTACAGTTTGTGAATACCAATTTGGAATCTAATGTAAAATTAGTGTGGATCATGTGGAACATGTAAAGTTACAGTTGCAGATACATTTACATTCGTGAATAGCCCCATATATTTTGTTTGAAAGGACATTTGTAGTAGGTAAAAAAAAAGAAGGGGTAATTTCCAATGGGGTTTTCTAGGCAATTTCGCGATGATCGCCTGACTCACGAATTCGTCTTTCTCTACGAAAAAGTTCCATCCAAGTTGGGAAATCCAGTTTTGTAAGTGAAAAGCAATTTTCTGAACTTCTAAATTCGCCATTTCTCGATTATAGAGAGTTTTAAATCACAAAGAAACACAGAATCGAAACAAAATGCCGAAGAACAAGGGAAAAGGAGGTAAGAATCGTCGTCGTGGTAAGAATGAGAACGAGTTCGAGAAGCGTGAATTGATTTTCAAGGAGGACGAGCAGGAATATGCCCAGGTCACGAAGATGTTGGGAAATGGGCGATTGGAGGCCATGTGTTTTGATGGAGTGAAGCGCCTTTGCCACATCCGAGGCAAGCTACGGAAAAAGGTAACTATTCCCTACTTTCCTGATTTCTCCCCAGTACAAAAAAAAAACTCCATAGGAATCGCTAAATGCGTCACACTAAGAAATGCTCTGTTGGCTTTTTTGCGAGGAATTAAATATTTATCCTTTGCGCCTCAGTTCGTCGTTTAATTCTAGATTTCGGTGAAGGGAAAGGGGATGGGAGAAATTACTAATATCAATTTTTTTGAAAATTGTTTATGGTTCTCTGTAAATTGCTCGGCCTTCATATTTTTTTCAAAAAATGTTTCACAGTATAAAAAATCGCACATGGATTGTTTCATATCTACAAGGAATTGCTTTTAATAAATCAAATATTCTCCTATGATGTAAAAATATAGAAAAAAATTGTACAAAAATTGATTATTGTTAAGTGAGTAGCCAAGTCCAAATTGATACTAGTTTCTTGCTATTTGTAGACAAAGAGTTTTTTGCAATACAATTGAAAATAACTTGGAAAACCTTTAAATTCAAAAATATTTGGTTCATCAAATTTTGTACGAAAGCACAACTATTTAAAAAAAAAAATGTGGACCGGTTTTTAATCTATAACTCATTTGTCCGTGGGGCAAACAACATTTTTATTAAATTTGCGATCAAGAATGCTCAGTCTTGTTAATCTGTCGAAACAAAGATTGCTTCATTTATGTAAGTTATTCTTAATAAATAAATTTATTTATCTGTATAACCACAATAAAACTTAAGTTTCTTTAATTCAGAATTTTTCCATGTTTAGACCTCAACTATGCTAAATAATGTTTCATTTTAGGTTTGGATAAATCAAGGCGACATTATATTAGTTGGTCTTCGCGATTATCAGGATTCAAAGGCAGATGTTATCCTCAAATACACACCGGATGAGGCAAGGAATCTAAAAACATACGGCGAATTCCCAGAATCAGTTCGCATCAACGACACAGTCACATTCGTTGAAGATGGTTTTGACGAAGATATCGAATTCGGCGATGAAATCAGTTCAGAGGAGGAGGCAGATTCAGTTGATGCTATCTGATCTATACAATGCAATAGCTCCACTACTATTCAACAGCAAAATTATAATAAATCGTCAGTTAAAATCAATTTTTAAATAAGTTTACTAGTAAAAATCATACAAGTCAGAAACAAAAGAATAAAATATTTAAAACTGTATTATAAAAATAAAGGGAAAATATTAAAAAATTAAAAAAAAATGCGTTATACAAGAATATTAAAAATTCATGAAAAAAAAAATTTCTCCAAAAAAACTTAAAGAAATAAAATATTTACTATGAATAAATTTTTAGTTATAAAAATCCTGATTTGTTGTAGTTTGGTTAGAAGCAACACTCTTTTTCTAAATTATGTTTTTACTCTTATTTTATTATATTTTCTTTATTAAATATTGAAGAAAAACTTGTAAAAACCCGAAAAATGTGTTTTATTTGTTTATGGAACACGAAAAGCAATTCGCCGCATTATTGATTTCTTGTTTTGCCTGGATGCTTTTAATTTTTTAGAAAAATATGCAATTTTTCACCTTCTCGGGGCTTTCCCCGTGCATATTTATAATTAATAAATGAAAATGCTACCTTCAAATTTTAGATTTTTTATATTTCGTTTTCATTTCAACGATCATTTATGGCCCCTTCTTTTTGTTCATAATAAACAAAATAAATTGGGTCATATAAAAAGACTAGATTTTTCCGAACATTTCGCATTACAATGTATTTAAAATATGATGTTAGGATTGTCTAAAACTACGCTATAAAACTACTTTTAAGAAAACAACAAAAATTCATATAAAATTTTTATTCATTTTAATTACTGTTTGAAACTTCACATTTGCTTTCATTTTGCCGTTCATCAAAAGTATGCAATGGCAAAGTTTCCAACCATTTTCCCATTGAATTTTCTTTAATCTCCGTTTCAAAAATATTTGGGTAAACGTACTTTTCGGCAAATTCTTTTATTGCGGCTTCTTCAGTCTTCCATGTTAGAGGCTCGTGCAAGCCATCTTCGCCGTATCGTAAATTGTACCGTTCGTAGTGCACTTGATCTAATACGAGTCCTAATCCAGGCGCCATCGGAATATCCAAACGTTTTAAGGTAAAAGATTTGTTTATTGTGTCGATCGTGGTATGTCCTCGGATAACGGCAATTGCCAAGCCGATCATTTTTCGAATTTGATGCATCATAAAACTTTGTCCTTTTATCTTCATGGTAGCGAATTCAACGCCATTAGGTCCAACAAACGGCTTGTCACATTCAAAACTCATAATATATCGTTTCGATGACGGATCCAAGTATTCCCTAAAAAGTAATTTTAAATTGGGTGTTTTTTTTTTTAAATAAATATTGCATAAATTCACGAACTTTTTGGTAGTGAAATTGTGATAATTCTTTGTCCCAATAAAGGTTCCCAATATATCATTAAACGCTTCAATTTTGGATGGTTCGACTCTATATTCGGCCATATCGACTTCCGTGTTGTAATCAGCAAAGGCAAACGTCGGTGTTGTGTAAGTATACGTCCTTGCGTTGCATTGGTCCTTAGAGTTGAATCCTTTTGTAACTCTTTTAACAGCGAACACTCGGATTTGGTCTGGGAGGTCTCTATTCAGTGCCTCGAGATCTATTGAATCCGCTGAAATGGTCAAGGATTGGTTTTTGAGAAAATTACAGCTTGAAATGCATCAGACTTACGTAGTTTTAATGAACAGCATTGTCGTAGTGCGGAGACTCCTTTATCTGTACGGGCTGCCCTTTGGAAAAGTGCCTGTTGGGCTTGATTGAAAGCCTAAAAAGTTTTGTTTTAGTAAAAAAACCTCTTTTATTTAATGAATACTGTTTACCTCCTCAGAGACCCATTTATGTTTCCACATAGCATCAAACAAGTCCCCTTCTATAGTTTTCATCCCTGGATTTCTTTGCATCCCAAAATAATCGATTCCCGAATAGCCAAGAAGCATGGCGCATTTTTTCCTCTTTATACGCTCAAAGGACTCCAGTCGAGCCTTTCGACAACACATTTTTTTTTAACTTCTGAACACTGTAAAATCTGTTAAATGTTTTACCCTTTTCTCTTCCTCGGTTTCATCCTTTCTATTGTCCCACTCCCGGCGTTTTAGATTGCTTTTATGCCGACTTTTGTAGGGTTCTTTTGTTTTGGAGTTTTCCGCCTTTTCTAAATTGTCCAAAAGATCAGACATAATGGCAGTAAAGCTTTTTTTCCTACTTATTACTATCTAAATGAAACCGACATTAAAGTTTTTGTAAAAATATTGACAATCAAAGTAAGTTACCCGCCTTAAAATTTATTGCCTTCAACATTTACTGTGCTTAGTTTTCTTAAATCCTCCAAAAAATCTTCCAATAGTAAGACCACTGTTATAATTTTTTAGGAAAAAATTAGCCGAAATTCAAATTGAACACAATCGAGATTTTCTTCTCACTGTCAATAAATCACACGTGTTTCATGTGTAGTTCTCCAATCCTTCAGAAAGCTGATCGCCGTTGCTCGAGAAATTCGAATGTTGCGTTTTCAATTCAAAAAATATTGAATAAAACTTTAATTTTACGCTCTTAACATGAAATAACATTCAATAAATATGATGAAAACATAAAATTTTCTGTAAAGTTTGATTTGTGATAAAATGCTGTGGTGCGATTTGTAACCTACTGTATTTGACAGCCAATACTATCTTGTGTATTTCGGCGATAATTTTTGCGAAAAAGGGTCGAAAATGTACCTGAATTTACCGAAAATTGGCTTCACAAATTTAACAAGGCGTCTGGTGGAAAATACTAAAGGGTTCAGCACAACCTCCGGTTGTTTAATTAAGAAAAGTAAGCATTTTTGCACTATAGAAGAGAAGTTAGGTTATTTCATTCTTTTCCAGTTGATATTTCGAAGGACCCGAATTGTTGGGTAATTCAGGGAATAACCGAGGACTCAGAGAGGAAGTGCAAAATAGTCAAAGAAGCGGAAAGTAAAACCTTTTGTCCGGAGTGCACATTGGGGCTCAACATCAAACATACCGATGTCTTGATCCTTAGCCAATATGTAAGGTCGGATGGTTGCATGTTGCCCCGCAGAGTAACAGGTATGAAACGAATACAGTAATCCCCGGATAACTACAAATAAGAAAAGTCCTCGATTTGTTGTGCAGTTACGAGGGTTTGCGCTTTTCCGATACCCTTTTTACCGCACGATATTGTACATTTATCAGGGACCCCTTTAATAGCAAATTATGCTTTTATTATCTAGGATTGTCATATATCACAACATATTTTTTTATTTTCTATATAAAGATAACAAAATAGAATTTTAAAAATTAAAAGTAAAAAAAAAAGAACTTGTGCGCTTTTCCAAGGGAAAATATATAAAGGAGAGACTTAATAAATAGAAGACTATTTTTTTACAGTAATAGAGGTTTTTTTTTAAGCGGGTTGCAATATTGTATGGAATCTTAAAAATGCGCATGGGGTTCAAATTACCGTTGTACTTAAAAGGGTTATGCAATTATGTGGGGACTAAGTGTATCCTTTTTATTATTTAACCAGAAATTGTTATTTCGTAACAGGACTCTGCAAAAGGCAGCAACATAGAATCGGGACAATGGTAACGATGGCGCAAAAAGCCGGGTTGATGCCCAATTTGGCCCCGGCTAATAGCAAAAAGGATCCGAAAAAAAGGAAGGACTGGAAGAAGTTCAACACATATTACGATGAATCAACAATCAAAGCAAAGAGATTTTAATAATATTTGCATAAATAATGTATAGTTCGTAAATAAATGTAGCCTTTAGTTATTATGAAATTTCAACGTTGATTTGATAAATAATTTACTTATCATAAAACTTGCGTACTTATCAGTTTTACTACTAGATATAAGATCAGTTACAATAGAAACGTAATTTGCATATTTTTTTCTTCGTTTTTTTTATTGAGTAATTCAATACAAACCGCAGCTCAAAAGGAAAAATTCTTTTTAAAGTTTGGGTTTCTTCGCCACAATATTTTCTTTTGAAGTTTGAAACATGTTTTTCATATAGGAAAATATTTTTTCAGACTTTAGAAATTTTTAATTAATATAAATATTTCCTATTATTGTTTATACATTTCTTTTAACGCAAAGTCGTATTGTATGCATCTTTGTACAAAAGGCTTATATTTAGATTTAATAAATATGTAAATTTTTTAGTGAAAAAATTTCTTTCTGCTTTCGAAGCAATTTTTAAGTAGAACAAGTTTATTTTTTTATGAACTTTCTCGTATTGGAGTTTTTATTTTCATTTTACAAGGACAATAATGCAATAAATGAAATCAAATTGTTTTAAAATAAAAAAGCGTTTGAATAGAATTTTTCTTATTGCTTTCTAATCTCAGAAGAAAAATTTAGATGCTTTCTCAGCTCATGAGCTTGTCTTATCCACGAACGAAACAAAAAATGTCATCCCACTCACACAGCGATTTGCGAAAGTTGGCTTGTTTGCTTGCGTTTGGTTTTAAAAATTTGGCGTTTGAACGGCTCCGCCGAATAATTAAAAGTTTTTGCGTTCAAATCGATCTCAAGAGGTGTTCAAGTTGTCCAATTAGTTAAAAATAGAAAGTGTTCGTTCGAGTAAACTGAGTGTTTATTGTGACCGTTTCTTTGCAAATTAATTGTCTTAGTTGGATCTCATGTAAAATCGCACAAATAATAAAAGATACCTTACAAAATCACTCTATTCGAGAATCAGAAGCGTAATAAATAATAAGTAGTTTAGTTTAGATCAATTGGGAAATTGAGGTTAGGAAGAACTACGAACATGGACAGATTTCCGTTTAGCAAATCAAATTTAGCCAGAAGCACCTCAGTTTCGGAGGCAAACGCAAATTCAAGGTAATTTACAGGTGTTTTTTTGCAGGAGTTTAAAAGTTTCGTTCTTTCAGATATCCAACGAGAAGTCTACAAGACAAGCGAGCCACTAGTTTGCACCGCAGCACCCCCATCAAAGTCAACAGCAGGCAGGCAACAGCAAGCCCCCAACAGTATTCATCATCCATTTCAGCTCTTAGGCGGATTGACCCGAAGTAAGTATTTTTCCATCTCCCGTGCTACTCCTTTCCCCCCAATTGATTTCTTGGGCAGACATTAATCGGATTTCGTTTCAGGATTGCGTTGGATGCACAAAGCAATGGTTTGGTTTCCCGCATAGTCAAGTACAATGAAAACAGCCAGAAATTGAACCGAAGTCTCTCAGTTGGCTGTGTTTACAGCAGACCAGGTCATTTCCCAGTAGTGCATTTGAAGAAAAGTGAAGTCCAGCATTCCGTGAAGCCAGGAAGTCGTCGGATAGTTTCGGCGACTAAAATAGCACCACCGGAAAATTCTATATTCCAGGCAAATAGTCGGGCTAGTATCCTGCGGACGGGTTCGATTGTGCCAACCGTGATGTTGCCCAAATCTGATGAATATGACTCAAAAAAATATGAACCGATTGCGCCGTCGACAAGTGAAAATTACTACATCTCGACTAGAAGCGTATTAGATGAGCTCAAGGAAATCTCCAGGAAGCGCATCAATAACGATGTAAGTGACATTCGATTTGAAAATTTAAACTGAAAAAAATTAACTGAATAGTATCTTTTTAGGATGTCAGTCAAAACGACAACAAAAAGTACTGTAAAGAACCGTCTGTTCATCAGGAGCCAACGACATCGTCCACCTATAATAGTGTAAATTTCTTGCAGCAAATCGATTCGTACACCAGGCCAACGACGTCGAAGAGACAACGGGAAGCTCCCCCGTCTTGCTCGAGTACAAGTCCCCAAGATCGTTTGGTGAAGAAGCGAATGTACAGCAAGAACAACGATATTACGAGTTCTCTAAGTTCGAGTATTCCATTGAGCCAACCAAAAGCAACAGGGACAACATCGCAACAAAATCTAGATCAGAAAGATGGTCGTTTCACGCCAGATTCACCAATTTCTCCTGATTCAAAGAAGCAACGCAGCGAAGTGGCAGAGCAGCGTGTCTCGGAATTCTCACTTGCCAATGTTAAATCAACGAGCTCTACAGACTCTGAGAAACCGGAAATGGTCCAGAAGAAACCGAAATTGACATTGTTTAACAAGGAATACGAAGACGTTAATTATCAGGCGAAAACGCCCGACATAAACGAGGCGAACGACGACGAAGGATTAGAGGGAATTGCGTTTATTAAGCCACGAGAAAGCACAGTAGTCATCGAATCGGATAAGAAAGCGGCATTGAAAAACTTAAAAAAATCGAAATTGTCGCTTATGTTGAATTCATTGTCGGGTGATTTAGATGAGGAACTATCTAAAAAGGAGATTGTAACACAGTCGGTGGCGACTAATGACGCTACTGACAGTTCTGCAAAGGGCGAAGCGCAAGTTACAGTAACTCCAGCATCCGCAAAGAATCAAGCGGCACCAATTCTGATGGCTCCGGCTCAAATGACTCCAGCTGTTGTGTCCGAAAAGCAACAGGACAAGCCGCCCATATTGGTAGCTTCAGACGATAAACCAGTGGTGGCCGCAGCGGCAGCGCCAATTACTTTCGGAATACAAAATGCAGCTTCTCTTTCCGCTACTCCTGTTGGTGTGAAACTCGCGGAATCGAATCCCGTTACGAAACCATTGGAAGTCGTGAGCAACCCAACTACTGCTGCACCTATAGTTACAACAAGCGCATTTTCAATCGTCACATCTACAACTGCAGCGTCAACGGGCATTCTTCAACCGGAAGATAAAATCCCTGCGCCAGCAACTAGTCAATTCGGTTTCCCCACTCCAACAACATCATCAGCAGCCACCAGCTTAGGTTTTCAGGCGCCCCAGTTTCCATTTAATAAGCCGCCGGCAATTGGCACTACATCAAGCACCACCACAGAAGCGGGGTCAAAGTTCCAATTCGGAGTGAATAATATTCCGAAACCGGATGAGCCTCCGAAGACAACAATAGCAGCACCAACGTTTGGCATTCCAATTTCTACGCCCCCATCAAACTTTAACGTAGGGAGCACAAAATTCACGGCGTTAACCAATTTTTCTAAACCAATTGCTGTATCCAGTAGTGGACAATTTCAAGCCGGCATTACTGCAAACCCATCGTTATTGAACACTCAGTCAGGAGTGGTGGCCAACACGCAGCCAAAAGAAGTGTCCTTGCTACAATCGTCTAGCTTGCCGGCTATCGGAACTTTCCCTGCGTCTTCCTTCTTCCCCGCTGGGGTAAACAATACGCAAAACAAAGAACCAGCAACTACTATTGCACCTCCGAAATTCAATTTCGGAACACCAACGACATCATCTGGTCCCGTGGTAGTGACCCAAGCAGTTAGTCAACCGACATTCTCCTTTGGGGCGCCAACTTCCCAGTCAAATACCACTACGGCAGCAGGATCATCTTTTATATTTGGGGGTAATCAATTAGCGGTGAAGCCAACCTTCGGGCAACCAGCAGCAAGTGACACAAAGGAAGGAGGATTTATGGGAACGAATCCGCTGCAGAAGAACTCGCCATTTACATTCGGCAATCAGAATAAATTCACAGCTCCATCGACCTTCAGTGCTGTTGAAAGTAAGGCGCCAGCCGAAACAAATCCAGCAAACGGTTTCCAGAATAATAAGTTCGTTTCGTTGCCTTTTATGTTCAGTTCAGCGAATAGCAATAAAACTGAAGCAACAAGTGTCAATAAAGCCATGGAAGAGAAAAAGGCAATTGAAGCAAACTATTTTTCAACTCCACCGAAAGGATTTTCATTTGGAATGCCACAATCACAGAAGTTACCAGAAAAATTCTCATTTGATACGACGAACAAGCCGAGCGCCTTGGCACCACCCACATTTTCTTCACTTAGTAATAATAACACCACAAATAATTCCATATTTCCCAACAATAATGCCAATCAAGCTGAGAAGTTTACGTTTGATGCTCAAAAAACTACAACTGCCAATGTGTTTTCCAACAACATTTTCGGTAGTAATCCTGGCATAAACACGACAAACACTCAACTTCAGTCGTCGATTTTCGGTGGATCTGGAATTGTCACCACGACTGCTACTTCTACCACGCTCTCCTCCAATACGTTTACATTCGGTGCGAATCCGGAGAAAAGTAGCAGTTCGTCGAACGCGTTTGTTTTTGGAGCACCGTCTTCAGCCGCTGGACAGCAGCAGCCGGCAGAGATGAATAGACCATCGGCGTTTTCTACACCTGTACCTACATTTGGAGACAGTGGTTCGTTGCCGCCGGGGGGCTTCAATTTCATGGCATCGCAGACTCAGTCACCAGCATTTCCAGCTGGAACAGATCCCTCATTCAACATCGGATCGGGTAGTGCGACAAAAACTTCGATACATGGAAGACCGTTTCGTATAGCTGCAAGAAAATTGAAGTAAAATCTGTAGAAATTTTGTTAATGTATGGGTTCTTGAAAATATATTTTTATCATAAAATAGTTTGAACATTTTTTCACGACAATATCATTGGTTCAGCAATTTTAATTTTCTTAGATAATTTATTATTACTTAGTTTTATATAAATTAAATGTAAACATCTTATTTCCAGACTTGCAATAAATATTTTCAATAAAAATTTTAATATCTTCCACGTCTTTTTGAAAAATGGGACTTTGTAGTTGATTAAAACTGTCTACAAGAGGTTTCAATTCGTCTTCTTTGTCGCCCAAACACCACGCAACACTAGCATGAAAATCGGGCTCCTGAAATGGTCAACTGATTATCAAACGGCCTTTAAATTACAAGAAATTCTAAGAAAAACCTCATAGAAAGGTGGCAAATTAAAGTCTGTCAAAATTTCATTTAAATCTTGTACGATTTCATGCATCTCAGCACAAAAAATCTCATCAACCGTCCATGATAAGAATGTCCTGGTTCTATCGTCATTGCAAAAAATCTTAAAATCACTAAATTGTATACAAAACCTAAAAAAAAAAGAATAAATGGGTTATAACATCTTTATGACCATTCGGTGATGGACTTTTGAATGGTTTCCAGCTTTGTTTTTATCGATTGAATGAATGGTTGAATCCAATGATGTTGGAGAACTGTTGTTCTCGTTAAACTAATGTGGACATCTTCAATAATTCTTAAATCTATGCTGTCACTGAAACTATCCTTGATTTTTTCTTTTATATCATCCAAAATTGATAATTTAACTGAAAAATTTCAATACTATTTTTTACTGTTTCATAAAATAAGTTTAATAAACTTACCTGGTATAAAGACATATGTAGCCCAATTACCTCGTTCATGTGCAAAAGATCGTGTCCTGCCTTCGTGATCCTTTTCCGGATCCCTTGATTCATCAACTGCTACTTTATTTAAATTTTTTATTTCGCTTGGAAGAGGTAAGCTAGAAAATTTGATTGTGAGTAAATTTTGGTTCAAGTGTTTGGGGAAATCAAAGAATTGGCAAAATAGGTCTTATTTAAAAAAATAGTCTATACTTAATACATTTTCAGTTTAATAATAAAAAAAAATGTGTTTGAAATGTTTTTATACCGGGGGTTTTCAGGGTTCTGCGATTTCTTCCGGCGTTGAACTGTTTTTTCGTCCTTTTCACTTTCAGAAGACGAGCTGTAATTTACTAACTGCATGTTGAATTTATATTTACTATTTTAAGGACACATTTTCGGATTTTCACCGAGTTTTTCGAAACAGTTTTTAAATTGGACACAACCTCACAAAATGTTGTCCAGTATTACCACCTTGATAACGGTAAACGATTGTGCAAAATTTAACCGCATTTTTACGATTTTATCGCGAAAACTACAAAATGAAACTAGAATTCAAAACAATTCATATTTGATATTCCATTAATGGTTCCAAAGATCCGCTATAACATTTTGATATGTCCAAAAGTTTTTCTCTCCCTTGGATCTGGCAAGGCTAAAAATTTCTGGTGAAAAATTTGGGTGGGCTCAAATAAAATGTTCGCGATTATTTTCTGCCTATTTGTAGTATTCGTTATTTGTAAAGTTGTGTTTTCCTGTCGCGCGAGATGTGCTAGCCTAAAAAAACTGGCCGGTAAACACGTAGTTGTTACTGGAGGCTCAAGTGGGATAGGTTTGCATGTCGGAATCCACTGTGTGAAACATGGGGCTGATTTGTCGATTATTGCAAGGAACGAGAACCGGCTAAGTATGAAAATACAATTTATTTAATATAGATAATAGTAGTCTGTATCGCTTTTTCAGAAGAAGCAATTCAAACTATAGAGAAATACAGAATCACTAAATCTCAAGTGATAGCGTACAGAGTTTGCGATGTTTCCGCCGGCTATGAGGAGGTCAAAAGCATTTTATCTACGGTGAAAGACCCAATCGACATCTTGGTTAATTGTGCAGGCTTCGCAATCTGCGGAGTATACGAGGAAGTTTCTGTTGAAGATGTTAAGCGAATGATGGACGTTAACTATTACGGAAGTTATTTTTGCTGTCGCTATGTCCTTCCGAAAATGAAGCAGCATAAGCAAGGAATTATTGTCCTGACGGCATCACAAGCTGCTCTTTTCGGTATTTACGGCTATGGCCCTTATTCGGCTACGAAATTCGCTCTGCGCGGAATGGCCGAGACTTTGGCGATGGAGTGTCGGCCTTTTGGAGTCTCAGTGACTTTGGCTTTACCAAGTGATACGGACACACCCGGATTGGAAAATGAGGACAAAACGAAACCCAAGGAAACTAAAATTATATCGGAAAGCGGTGGACTGGCAGATCCGGCAGATGTAGCGAAGCGTATTCTTGAAGACGCTCTGGTAGGTTTAATTTAAACATCAATTGATCTTCACTAGAAATATTAGCTCTAAATTAAACGATTTTCATCAATTGCTTAACTTCTTGAATTTTACTTTTATTTTACTGGATAGACAGGATCAATATTTTCAATTTATGGAATGGAAAGTTGGATTATCACAATTTTGTGCTGTGGAATGGCGCCCTGGGGTGGACCTCTGTTAAATGCCCTACAGATTTTTCTTATGGGTCCATTAAGATTTGTGGGTTGTATTTTACAATGGAACTTCTCAAGAATTGTACAAAAAAGCTACAAGGAAAAGGAAGCAGAAATGATCAAACAGAAGTGAGGCATTGAGTTTGGTTTGATTTTTATACCAAAATGTTTTTCCCTATGTAAGTTTTACTAAATAGTAATTCCATGTCCAGCATTTTTTTTTCTTATACAAATTTTCACATTTATTACGAAAATAGAATAAAGTGTATTTTTCGATGTGTAATTGTTTATTTTTTAGTTTAATTACTTTTGTTTTCAAATTCTTGGGACTGTTTTCAAGCCTAGCTTAAACTTCAAGGGGAAACACGTTTTCCTAACAAAATCCAAGAATTTTTTTAACGCTAGAAATGAAAAATTTAAAAATTCAAGCGCCACCATTCCAAATTTGTCCACGGCGCTAGTTTCTTTGCGGCGCGAATAAATCGAAAGATTAGAGAATGAGAAAGCAACTTATTTGACATTCGCCGCGTGTTTATAGTTATTCTTTCAGAAATTCGGTGTTCTTATTTATATTTTCGTTAGAATTTTTAAAAAAGGACACATTAACATGGTGCGAAAACTGAAATTCCACGAGCAGAAACTGCTGAAAAAGGTCGATTTAATCTCATGGAAAGTGGACAACAATGCACAGGAAAACAAAGTTCAACGGAAATTTCACATCAGAAAACGTGAGGATTACACCAAGTAATTTAGTTTATTGCTTGTTTTATTAGTGTTATTAATCGTGACGAGCTGCATTTATTTTAGATACAACAAACTATCCAGAAATATCCGGGATTTGGCCCGAAAAATCAGCGAATTAGATGCTAATGATACCTTTCGCACGGAAGCATCTGCCCAATTACTAGAGAAGCTTCATAATTTAGGACTGATTCCTACTAAATGGAGTTTGGAGGTTGCTAATCAAGTTTCCGCCAGCAGCTTCTGCCGCCGGAGACTTCCTGTCGTCATGGTCAAACGTATTTTATTTTTACAATGTTTTTATAAAAATTCTTGTCTAATTTCATATTTTTCCACAGAAAAAATGTCTCAGAATATCAAAAATGCAACAGATTTAATTGAACAAGGACATGTTCGAGTGGGTGTTGATATGATTAAGGATCCTGCGTTTATTGTGTCAAGAAATTTGGAAGATTTCATCACCTGGATTGATGGTTCGGCGATTAGAAAACATGTACTAGAATATAATAATATTAGAGATGATTTTATTTTGTAATATAACAACAAAACGAGGATATGTAGTTTTAAATCCCAAACAAAGTGATTAACATTTAAACAGTATCATTAATCAAAATTCGAAGGTGTTCTTCTTAGAAATTAAATTTCTTTCATTTACATCCAACGCATTTGATTGTTCCTGAAGTCGCAAACCTACATTACTTCTAGGAAATAAAATTTGAGGCGTCCTCGATTTGCAGCCCCAAGCACATAAAACAAATGTTAACACTAGAATCAACCGCATTTTGCAAACACTAGTTTTTTCACTTCAGTATTTATTTTACAGCTCAACACAACCAGGAAATGTTTTCACCAAAATAAGTTCAAAACTGTAAGGTGAGTTTCTTTTATATGATTGAAAGTGGATTTTTTAAAAATGTAATCAGCTTCAATTGTCATCGACAAGTTCTGTTTTTGTAGTATTTTTATTATAAATTTTTATTAAAAAACGCCACTCAACAGATAAGTTACGTAAATTGAATAGCTCACCTTTAGAGATAACCAAACTGAATGACCATAGCGTGGTGATTACAAAATATTTGCATCTATTTTTATTCTTTGCATTTATTAAAATTCAATTATACCTAATACAAAAACAAAGCGAATTGGAAGTCGTTGATGGAAAAGTGGGAGAGATATTTTTCATTTATTAAATTATCCACGCTTTAAAACCAACTTATAAGTATCAAATTACGGAAGCGCAGTAGCTTCCGTTTCACGTCAGCAAAGTTATGCAATGCTCATAACTTTGAAAAAAAAAAAAAAACTGTTACAAAGTTATATGATTTAAAACCCTTTCAAAATATGCGACCCTTTTTTTTAAATCTTTTCAGATTACTGATTTATTTAAAATTCTTTTAAGATTGTTGACAAATAAATATTTTAAAATGAATGCAAAAGTATCTGGCAGTTTTATCATAATTTTTTTTCTTATTAGAAGTTCTTAAAAATATTCCTAACTGACAATTTAACTCAATATTTCATTCCTTAAAAAACGATAGATAAATTACAATTGAAAGCCTTAATTAAAAATTAAAATTTTTGAAATATCGATTTGTGTGAAACCAGAATAATGTCTGATACCATCATAGGGGAATTACACATCTTTTTAATAATTACTTGGTATTTCGAATCAAAATTTGGGGGAAATTTAATTTAGTAGGCAAAATGAGACAAGATTTTTTTTTTGATAACAGTTTGATTTAATAACAATCCGATTTGCAGTCAGCGTTTTCTCTACAAAATTCTCTGTGGTTATCGGCTTCTTAGAATAATTTAAGTGTTTATAATGTAGAACTTATTAAATTTTATATCAAATTTCTTTAATTTACTGTATTTATTAATTTAATTTGCATCCGATGCTCTGCCGGACGAATTTCCATTGAATTTAGTTTCACATTTAGGGCGTATGGATGATTAGTGATGGAATTACCCTATTGACTTTTTTGGAAATGAAATTATACCCTATTGAACTCGAACCTAGCTCATACGTACCTGAAGTGAACTTCAAATAAAAAATACCAGCTAGGAAATGGAAAGTATCGGAGTCTCTACAAAACTAACAAAATTGTTTTAGTAAAGAATTACAAGAAAGGCCCAAAGAATTGATTTATGCAGAGGCAGCAGCTTGCAGAAGGAAAAAAGATAAATTGAAGTGTGAATACGCAATTACAAATGTACGCGACACCATCAATTTGGAACAAGCGATTTGGAGCCAATTTGACAGGAAGCGTGAAAATTTAAAGTTTTTAATGATATTTCGGGGCAAATGTGTTTTAAAATCTATAACTAACTTAAGCACGGGTTGGAAAAGCAGTTCACACTAATCAGAAATGGCGTATTATACGGAAAATTTCGGGGTAAATGCCGGTTGTTGTGGTTTCAAGTTTTGAGGTTATGTTTAATAAGAAATGTTTTATTATAGAATCAAATTCTCGAGCTCTTAAACTACCCCCTGATGAACAAATGCCCGGAATTAGGGATTATGTTCGATAGATGCTCAAACATTCGAGATTTACAAGAGATTTTCCCAATTCTGGTGAATTCCATATTCGGCTTGAATGGAGGCTCCGGCTGGGGGCTCCGCACGATTTCGAAGGAAACAAATCCTCAGGATTTTGAGATTCTCTACAATTTCTTTATTCCACTCGGACCAATGTTTCGGCTGTGCTACCGTCTACTCAACGATGGCATAAAATTCGAATTCAGCACGGAGTTGCTGCCGGTAATATGATTTATTAAACGCAAAATAAAGGATATTTCATTCGTATTTCCATAAACAGCACAAAATCAATGAAATGCTACAGAGCGGAAGGTACTCAATCTTCTACGCAGACTTGGTAAACGTGGACCCGTTCAGACGAAGCATTACTTCACTATCTCTGAACGCATTTGACTATTTTATGTTAAATTTCGTGATTTACGGGACTATCCCCATGCACCGAATGTTCCCAGCTGCACTGACAATTCACAACGAAAAGCTAAAGACTGCTTATTTTTTCCTAACTGCTGACTATCTCTGTTCGTTTTTGCCCAGCAATCCAGACGTGGTTGTAATGCCGACCAACATTAGTAGTACAGTGAAGGCTCCTCAGCCGATTCCCGTACAGCCTCTTCAGCCGACCAGATCGCCAAAGTATCTGAACCTCTCGCCAATATCACATTTTGCCACCGCCAACAAAAGTCAAACGTCCAGAACACCGGAATCTCCGAGATCCTACGCTTGGCGCACAGAATCGGTCCTTTACTTGTTCACTGATATTTGGCTTAGATACGATGTCGATGAAACGAGAGTAAATTCATAGGAGGCTTGATTTTTCTGTGATTTATTTTGTATTTCTATTTGTAGGATTTACCAAGCAGTGAATTTATACGAGTTGTAAGGATTCTAATCAAGCAAATCCATTCATTTTGTAATTCATCCGATATTGATACTACGCCTATGGCGATTCTACGAAAACAGGCCCAGCCCATGGTGAATGCTAGAATTTATCCATTTCTAAAGAGTATCATCGCCAGATGGCCACTAGACAGTTCAATGTCTGTAGTTCTCGAACTATGGTTGAGTTACATTCAACCTTGGCGGTACACATTCAACAGGGATTTAAGGTAAGTAAAAATTGTTTCAATCAAGCGCTGCTGTACATTAACTGTTTTACTTTTAGCAATTTGAATACAGAGATTCCAATTAACAGCAAATACGAAGCATTCATATCGGATAATTTAATCGTTTACACACAAATATTCATTCAAATTCTACCACGTTTTGAACGTCTGGATTTCTCATCATTTCGAAATGTTTCTATGCTACATCGACTAATCAAAGTGAGTTGTTGTCACCAATATTTGTATTTATAAACTGCTAAGCAAATCTATTTTTTTTTTTAACTTTACGCAAAACAAAAAACATTTATTGAATTCGATATATTTTCTCAGCACATTCAATTTTGAAAATAGCATCACAAATTAATCCAATGAATGTTTCCATTTAATTGCATATTTTATTACGATGGTATACAGTTTTCATAGTCATATTGGAAATTTTCTTCAATTTATCGCTGATTTTTGCATAAAAAAGCAGTTGAATATCTGAAGATCCAGCTGGCATAATTGGTGGTATATCTTTAACATCTGGGAATGCATTATCAGCAAAATAATATCCCTGTAATTGACAAACATTATTGAAAGTAATTTTGCAACTTTTAAATAACAAAAGTGTTTCTCAACCAAATACGTCACTCCTTTAGCGGGAGGGATGGGGGTGTGGTATTAAATCCCGTACAAAAAATTGCGAACAAAAAATGTAGCGAGGGAGTGGGAGCAGAAATGACCAAAATCAACGTGACGTATTTTAGGGACTGTCCACAAATCAAACAGTGCCTGTTATTATTTAAAAATTTACCTTTTTTATCGGACAGCTTCTTGGTAAATCTTTCAGAAACTGAATCTTTCCAACAATGACTTTGGAGAACGGATCCAAATTTTTACCATCCAGTAGTTTACAAAAATCCAACGTATTATTGCTTAATACGAATCTCCTGCCCATTCTCGTTGACTGATAGAAAATATGAATGAATGCTTTCTTCATCTCCGTAAAAATATCGCAGTGGACGAATAAATTCATCGTCCTTCCCTTCTTTGTTTGAATGAAAGTCAAATTCATGTAATTGAAATAATTTGTTGATTTCAAAGATTTTATTCGGAAGCAGAAAGGAGTCTACATTGAAAAAGAAAAATGTAATGATATTGCAGCAAAAAAACTCCAAAACTTACATAACCGGAAGCGATTAGCTCTACTCTAATTATTAGTAAAAGTAAAAGTCGAATCATTTTTTAGTGAATTCCATTCAAATTTTCATCTTCAACTGACTTGGCTACAGTATTTTTTGGGCTACAGTAAGTAATTT
This sequence comes from Chrysopilus asiliformis, assembly GCA_964034945.1. Classification (NCBI taxonomy): domain Eukaryota; kingdom Metazoa; phylum Arthropoda; class Insecta; order Diptera; family Rhagionidae; genus Chrysopilus; species Chrysopilus asiliformis. The sequence goes on from OZ035960.1 coordinate 116,907,005, forward strand.
TTGTTCGCTTCATTAATTTAAAAATTCAAAAACTGGAACGTTTTTATTTCAAAATGCTAATTCATATTTAATTTTTATAAAAATATTTTTTTATGGTTTTTTACATGCAGAAATTTTTGTTTATTAGATTTCACGGCCAACTGGTCAACCAGATTTAATAAATTGTATTCTTAGTTACTATTTGCACATCTGAAAAAAAAACCATCTACTAAGTCAAGCATGTCTGGTGGGAAAAGCCGCTAGGAGACTGTTTCTTAGTTTTGAAGCTAATTGACCTTTCCCAGAGCCAGATTTTCTACCCGACTTGAGTACTTATACCTCACATACCTTCCGTCCTTCTTTTAAGTCGTTCACAGTAAATTTTTGATTTAAATCATATTGAAAACAAAATCTATAGACGGTACACTTACAATCTGCCTTCTCTATAGCCTAGTAGAGCGAAAGAAGCAAATTTATAGGTGTACCGATTAGCTCAGATTGTATAAAAAATAAATAGTTTTCCAAACAATATATTTGCAATTACATTACAAAGTTTACGTAAATCAAGATATGAAACCTAGAACAAATTATATTTGGTTATATCTTTTAAATCAATTCCATAAAATTAAGGACATTTCTTTCTCAAGTGAAGTCGAACCTTTATCGAAACTCTCATTGTTTCCGTTGTTTTCCCCAGATTGTCTAATTCAAAAAACGTTAACGTTACGAACGCTAAATAATCAGAGGCAATTAATGGTAGGTTATCAATATTTGGATAAATATTGTCTTGTTTGTAAGATCCCTGAAAATAAAATGAAAGATCAGTAGGAATTGGCATTTCGTCGATCGAATATTGTTTTGTCTTATAACTTAAGGCACTGTTTCCCAAATCGTCTTCGCCAAATCTATTTGGAAGGTCGTGATGTGCGTCACGTTTTTTGTTTTGATGAAATTAGATCATTAAAATATCTTCTAAAAAACTAATGAAGTACAGGTTATAGATTTCAACATTTTTCCAACAAAATCAAATTTTTTTTTATTATAACCGATAAATATTTTCGATTGCGACGCATTTTCTTTGAAGAATTTTACTTTGTGTCGTATAATTTAAAAAAAAAATCCGCATGCGGCGTATTTTTCCTAAGCAGTCTTACAATAACCATAAAAGTCAGCAATCGCAATCGGAAAAGAGGGTCGTTTATCCTTTTGTAACTCTAAATATCAAAAAAGGAGGTCACGGAAGAAATAATATTGAAAGCTACTGAGTTAAGGGATTTCCCATGTACATTCGGCAAAACAATATTCATACAACGAATTCCGTTTATCTTATGATTTCATTAACCTTCTTAACAGGACATGACTGGGGTAAACCTCTGTTCGCTGTGTACTTTTCAAACAGACTTTTAGTCAATACATTCGTATTCATGCCCGCGAGAAGCTTGCAAAAATCAAACTGCTGATTCACAAACACCGTTTTCTTCATTTTGCTCTCAACGGCATAATAGACTTTTATAATAGTTTGTGGAACATCTCGAAATATATCCAAATTTATGCCTAGTTTTACTCCTCTTCCAAGAGGCGATGCTTTCAGTGTAAAATTTACAATTTGTCGATTGCTGGTGTAGTTTAAAGAAGTGATTCTCTGACAAAACTTTGCAAATGAAATAAGAACTAATTTACTGATTTTTTTGTTATTAAATGTAATTGAAACTGTTTAAAAATTACCTCCGCGTAACTGATGTTGAGTAGAAAACTGAGAACTATTAATTTTAACATGATTTAACGAAAGTAGAATTGACACTGATTTCGAAAAGAAATTTTTTACTGAAGCAAAATTATGGAAATTAAAAACGTTAGTAAAAAAAAAAAAAATTTATGCATCATTACCTCGGCAGAACAAATAGTTTTATATAATCTAGACCAAATATGGGCAAAGAGCCGGATTTTCGCACTTTTGAGAGACTCAGAACCAATACAAACGAAAGTGTGCAGGAATACACATAAAAAAAAACTGTGCGTATACATAAAATACAAAAACCGGCACTAATATTCCATTTTTTTAAACATCCACTTAATAAAATGCAAAAAGATCCGAAACAAAATAGTTTTATTTAAACAGTACATAAATCACCAAACAAACACTTTCTGTTCAGGCCTTTCAGGTAGACTGAAATTAACCTCTTAATTTAATTGTGAATATCTCAAAGAATATGAAGATATATTGCAGTTTCAAACGTAAAATATTTCTTATAATTTCGATTCCTATAATATTAGAATAGAGTCCTTAAGCAAATTATGGGCAATTCTTTCTGTTGTGAAATCGAACAGTTATCGATATTTTCATTACTTCTTTTTGCATTTCGTGATCACTCCATTCACTGAACGTCAGCACGATAAACGATAAACCACTGGGCGTAATAGCTGGTACTTTTTTGGGGTCTGGATAAACGTCGGTTTGATTATAAAGTCCCTAAAAATAAAATATACTATTTTATGGAAACTCATAATTTCTAGTAAGAAGCTGTCCATAAAATCCGTCACTAATTTTTAATTTTTTGGATTTCATCTCTCCCCTTCATCGCGAAAGAACGATTATTTTGGAAAAGTTATCACATAACCGTAGATCCTCCATCTCCTCAAAAAGTGTCACGAATTTTTCCATAAAATAGGGGGTTGCAATATAGTAACAATGGTACTAGATCTTTGAAGAGGATAAAAAAACCCTCACGTATTTTATGAACAGCTCCAAACCAATGATTTCATTCACCTTTATAAGAGGACATGATTGTGGCAAATTTTTACTGGATGTGTACTTTTCGAATAGTCCTTTGGTGAATAAATTTGTATTCATTCCGTCAAGAAGTTTACAAAAATCAAACTGGCTATCCACAAATACATTTTTCCTAAATCTACTTTTAATTGCGTAATAGATTTTCATGGCAAGCTGTGGCACATCCCGTAATATCTCCATTTTTATGCCAAGTTTTACCGCTCTTCCCAATGGCGATGCACTCATTGTCATGTTAAAAACTCGTTTATCCGTCGTGTAATTTAATGAGATTATTCTTTGGCATAGCTGTAGAAATGCACAAATAATTAAATTTATACTTTTTATTAGATAAATTCAAAATTTACATCCGCATGTAAATGATTTTAAAGAAAAAAACTGAGAATTTGTTTTTGAAACTTTTATCTTGTAAAATTCGTACATCTATATTCTACGAGGATTTCTGCACTGTATCAGAATTCCAATCAGCGAAAACATTAACAAAATTTCGTAAGAGAAAAAAGTATTTTAAAGTAATTTCATACATCATTGCCATCAATAGGAAAGAAGTTCTTTATCGTTTTCACAATCTTTATTATTATTAAATTTTTTTGACTCGCTGCTTACACAAAACATTACTCGGATTGCTAACTAATAAAAAAAATTGCCTTTTAAACTTATTCAGATATTTACATTTTGTTGGTTTTTTAGGTATTCAGCCAACCAGCATTAGCAGATTTACTGCAGAAACATGAGGAGAAATTATTGCAGCATATGTGCGCCATGACAACACCACATCAAACGTCCCCGAAAAGATATGGGTAATTCTTTTATATTTAAAAAAAATCTAAAATTTCGAAAAAAAAACAGTCGTAGGACACTGCGATGGTAAGTATGTCCAATTGTGTTAAAGTGGTAATTGTAGCTTAACATGTACAAAAGTGATTTTAACACGCGTCAAAAATTCAAATTGCCAGTTTTAGCATAATTTCACATCATTACCATCGCAGTGTGCGCGTGCACTTACAACAAAATTCATTTAAATGCAATATAAAAGAATCTTTTATTACACTCCACAATTTTCGCTTTATTTAAATAGTTTTATTAAAGAAACACTCTAAATTCAATTTTAGTATACATAAAACGGACAACAGTCTAGAATGGGACTCATTCCGAACTGAAAACTTCATCCGAGATGAAAGTTACGCTTATATGTTTGGAGAGCAGATAAAAACCGACATTCAACAGTTGATGAAAAAACTCTTTTTGGCAAAAATGTATTGCTTGGAAGAGACTGAGGCCATCAAACACCAAATCAAAGTACAAAATCGCGGATTCTTCAAATATATCAAACATTTACTACTAAGTATATTCGATGAGACGACGGCAATTGAGCAGAAACTTCATGAGATTCAAAAAATTCCTGACGTTCTCGATCTAGCCACACGATCACTTTCTTTTATGTTTGAGGTAGTTGACGACCATTTTTCATATGTCTAGTATTTTCAAATGTGTGTTGATTTTCTTTTTGAAATTTAGATTAGTATTCCCGAAATGTCGTATGAACATTTAGTTTCAAAAGACCTTTCGTACTCAAATGCAAATTTCAGTGATAGTGAAAACAGTGAGAACTTTGATATTTCACAAATATCACCTGCAAGGGTAATTTATAGATTTTATTGCTAGTTGTTTTGCTATTCAAAGTAGTAGGAACAGTACAGGGTGTTTTATTGAGGTAGTATATTAGTTTGAAAGTATGTTTCACTATTTTATCATTTCATATTCAACAACCGTCCAGAGGGTCTTTTATGGAATACGATCGTAATCGTAACGATCGGAACTTGTGTGTTATTGTTATGCTACATTTACACGAATGACAAATTTGTAATTTTTTTCTGGTCATTATGTTAATTCCCGTGTAAATCGCCTAATTTTTGTAATTTTTTCTGTCAGAAAATGTCAATCTCTCATAAAAGAATGATCTTGTCCATTCTTTTATGCCAGATTGTCATTCGTGCAAACGGAATATTAGTTATGACAACTTTAGTATTCAACTTTTGTCATAACTAATATTGCGTTTGTACGAATGACAATCTGGCATAAAAGAATGGACAAGTTCATTCTTTTATGAGAGATTGACATTTTCTGACAGAAAAAATTACAAAAATTATGCCATTTACACGGGAATTAACATAATGACAAGAAAAAAATGACAAATTTGTCATTCGTGTAAATGTAGCATTAGTCTTTTCTACTGACAACAACAGGCAATTCTCGATCGTTCCAATTACGATCGTATTCCATAAAAGACCCCAGTTTAAGCGATCCCAAATTTTGAACATAATTTTAGAGGATATTTCAATAATCCGAAATCATTCATAACACCCTGTAGATCCTAAGGCTGTCCATAAAATACGTACGACTAATTTTCGCAATGATCATATCAACAAATATCCTTTTTATTTCGATATCCCCCATCCCTCTTGTCATGCTTTTTCGCTAATTTCTGAGACGTATTTTATTGACAGCCCCATATCAAAAATTTACCGAAATTTCCTTAGTTCTAAATTTGATTTGAAAATTATTTACACAATTTCGTATATAATTTTACAGATGAAAAATTCGATAGGAAGTATGAAAATAATGGGTGATCCAGCCTTACTACCGATTCAGAGTCATGAATGTTCAGTATTGGTGAGATTTCTTCATCAGGTTTCGTGTAAATTAAATTTTATGGTAAACATTTGCCTAAAAGCTTTTTCATTCGTAAATCATACTGTGAAAAATTTGTAGTTTTCTGAGGAAATGCGAGAAATATGGCAGCGCCCAGATATATGGGGGAAAATCTCCAGACAACTTTTAAGTCCACCATTAACTGTCCAATATTTCGACAAATCACGAGGTAATTCAAAAAAATCAGGGGTGTAATTTGATGGGAGAATGGGGAAGGATATCACTATAAAAATGTTCTCAATTTTTAATATCCTAAAAAGGTATTCAATTTTTCGCTTGTCGACTTAGCATAGATTTTAATTTTTAGAGGTTTCGATTTTTTACTCGATAAGGGGTCAAAATTTCTAATTACGCCAATGATTTTTTAAATCTTGTTTCATTGAAATTTTTGATTCAATAAAAATTTATCAAAACAAACTTTTTACTCGTATTAAAAAATTACAAAACATTTTGTACTTTTACTAAATATAAAATCTCTCCAACATCTACAATACAATCGAAATAACTTTAATTTTCAGGTTTTAGCACATTACAGGAGGAGTATCTATGTCCAAGGATATGTTTGCGGTTCTTAGCGTCTTATAAAACACTTGTTGTTATTCCTTTATCATTATTAATTGGCCACACGCTTTGGGGAGCGCCCAGTCTAGGGCTTTTTATATTGTTGTCATTTATATTTTTATATATAATAGTTTCAGCTATTTTTTCGTAAAACATTTTTTTTAATAATCTAACATATTTCCTTGTTAACATTTTGTACATGCACGAGTGTCATAATAAACGCGTTAAAAAATTATGAGAATTTCTTTATTCCTAATTTAATTTCCTTGTCCGGAACAGCAACCATTCGAAGTATCACATCAACTGGTTTCTCGTTGAAGCATCGTAGTTCAAAGTTCAACAATGCCTGGAATGAATTTTTTTTTTATAAATCTTAATCCTTGTTTGAAGAGATTTTGTCTAAAAACAACACCTAAAATTCGACAAAAAAAAACTTGCAAAACGAGTCGTTTGGAATTTCTGCGAGTTTTTTTCTGTGGAAACGAGGCATTTGTAATTTTCTACCTCCGTTATAAGTGATTGCATTTGACTGATTGCAATTTTTCTACCAATGCACGATCGACTCCCAATTGCGAATGGTAGGGTGGCCTGGGCGTGAAGGACTGAATTTAGTTGTCCATTTGGCTTTCGATGCCATCGCGTTGGATCAAATCGGTTTGGATTTGGGAAATTGTCTCCATCGCGACCTGCCGTAAACAGCGAGAGTAAAACCAAAGTCTAAATATAAATTAAAAATTATTATAAGTTTTCCGTTGGTTCAAAATTTTCCTTAACTCACCCCCTGATTTATTTTATAATTATCAAAGACTGCGTCGGCTGCAAGAAACCTTCCAATAAACGGCGCCACTGGATACAACCTCAATGTTTCACGCATTATCGCTTTAATGAATGGATAATCTTTGGTTAAATTACGATGAACTAAAAATGTGTGTCTTCCCATCTCCTGCGCATCCTTATGGCGAGCTAATTCATAGAGAGCCCACTGGGTTGCAAATGCTGTCTAGAAACAACAAAAAAAAATTAAAAAAAATTGTTTTCGTGTTTGTGTGTTTGAAGAAAAAGGTTGTCTGGTACATGAGAACTTGTTTAACTTACACACGTGAGATAAAAACAGATAATATATCTTAAATCTTATCAAAGTTGTGATGAAATTAAACATTTGGGAAAAATAAAAATGTTTGTTGATATTAACAGAGGTGAAAAATAATTATTATCACGCTCTATATTAATAAGAGTTTTCTAACTGATTAGCAAACTGATAAGACATGCAGTTTTTGGAATGAGATCGTTCAACTTAACTTTTATTAAAATGCATGCACAAAAATTTTAGAATGTTTGTCTATTATTTTCAGTGTTTTTTCAGTGTTTTTTTTCAAAATTCAAATATCTTAAAAGTTAATAAAAATTCAAAAACCTTACCGTATCGCCAGCTGCAATTATCATATCAACAAATATCTTTTTTATTACATCAAGCGGCATTTCACTATCTATTAGTGATTTCAATAATCCACTCTTGTAAATTTTCCCATCAAACGCCAAGTCGATAATTTGATTACCCAAAGAAAGAGCTTCGGTTACACTCTCTTCAAACTTTGTCCACATTTTTAAATTAAACTTCTCAGCCAACTTTGGCGGGAAAACCATTAACTTTGAACTATAGCGAAATATTTTATGAACATTATAAGAAAATGCATCAATGGTATTTTTCATTTTATAGGAAAGTTTATCCAAGTCCTCTCCAAGCATAATTCCAATAATTACTGCAGAAATATAATTTTTAAAAATCTTTTCTTTTGAGTTAAATTTGAATTTTCCAATATTTACCATCAATCGACCAAGAATAGAGTTGCTCTTCCAAATTATCAACAATCACATAACTTCCATTTGCACTGCTAATCATTGCCTTCCATTTTGAGATTAATTTCGAGGACGCGAAAGTCACATATTCATCGATCCAACTAACATTTCCATTTAAAATCAATCGATTCATGATTTTACGATTTTTCTGCCACTCATCGCCTTCCCTAAAGTATTTTTACTGTGAATTTAGATTTTCATTTTAACATTTTTAAGTGAAATTCCTATTCCATTTACATAAACAGTAATCCTCGCTGGCAGTTATGCTTGTTGTTATACAAAATCCAAGATTCGGGAAGTGGATGCGCTGGATATTGGCCTTCATGGAGGAATACAGATCGCATGAGGCTCGGGGATGACATGAAAACTGCTTCAATTGGACCAAGTTTCTCCCTGAATATCGGACCCAATTTCTTATGGCGTTTATCAATGTATTTGTGTAAACTGATAAGAAAACCAAATTTTGTTAGCATATTTTTGTTTGAAATACGTCAAGTCGTGTTGACGATAAAATTAGTCATTCTGAATAAGAAAACTTAATTCTGAATGCAAGAAAACCGATTTACTTCCGAGATACAATCCAAAAGTTTTTAAGTATGATTTGTTTTTGGTTCGGTTCGATTTTTTTTTCTTTTGAGAGTGGTTCGGTTTTTGATTTGGTTTTGATTTATTTAGATTCAGTGGTTTTTGGTTCAGTTCATATAGCTAGTTTGCATCTCTGATTTATTTGTAAAAAAAATCAAAAAATGTTAGATTCTCACAAATTATTTACTACCGAATCCTAAAAAATTGTTTGAAAATTGAAGATATTTTTTTGTGATTTGTTGCCTCGATCAAAAATTTGATGCCTCTACCAAAATTTGCCTCTATCATAAATCCCCTTGCTACGATACTGTCAGAAATTTTCGTTTTTACTGTGATCCTATAAATTTATCTGTTCTCGAGATATTTTACACATCAAAAAATGAAAAATATACTTTCGACACGTTTTCCTACTTTGTCATTTTAGAACATATTTTTTTGTTGATTACAAATTATTTTTACTTACTACGGAGCTGAGCCAGCTAGTATTAAATCAAGTGTGGTACCAAAAAACGGTAACCGTTTAGCACTTGGTATGTCTTTAAACGAAAGAACTTTCTTTTCGTTACAATTTTCCACATCTGATTGTAAATTCGTTATGGAACTAAATACTCTTAAATTGTTGTTGCTAATTCGGCAACAAATTATATTTCTCACAAAGATATTCATTCTGAAATCAGCGACAGATGAAAAAAAAATCTTTTTCTTTTTTCAGTTTCAAATTCGACCTTAGACACGTTATTTAAGCGACAGCCCTGAGGTTCAATCGTCAACTGAAATGGAATCTTTTACTACTTGACAAAGTAAATGATAATTCAATTCAAACAGACTAAAAACCGAGACGAAATACGGGAAAGAAGCCTCTTTTATTGAAAATCAAAGTGAAGAAACAGAGCCACAAAACAAGAAAGCAACCAACAAACAAACAACATATGTTTTATTTAACGAAAACGAAGAACAGATCTCAGATCTCTTCAGGAAATGGTAAGGAAAGACCAAAGAATTATTACGCTTCGTGCACGATATCAGAGATAGTTTTATAAATCTAGTTTGGTTACATATAGGTTTTACTACAATAATAGTCTCAGATCTTTCGTCTATTCACTGGTGGGTGCCTCAGAGCTAAACACTATCAAACGAATCCATTTAACGTCGTCATGGACCTTTTTTAAACAAAATTCATCTTCGGACTATACCGATAGCAGTGCGATGTTCCCTGTTCTTACCAACAAACTAAAGGGCTCATGAGAAAATTATTGTTGAATCATTTAGAAAAAGGATGAAAATTTGAGTGTTGAGCGATTTTCAAATTAAAGAGCAAAACATTTCCTTTTTTCTAACGTACATTTTTTCTGGTTTTTTAAACATAAATACATTTACCAAAGACAATGCTACCTTAACCAAATTCGATATAAAAAAAACTCAATTAAAATCTTGAGAAAATTGTTTGTTGGGATATTTTCGAACTTTTAACGACTTTAGGGTTCTTGTATGCATTCTTCATAATGTTTGGAACCGAGAATCCAATCAGTAATCCAAAAAAAATACTGGAATCTAAAACAGAACCGTAAAGGTAGGTAACTAACACCTCAGCTAGAGGTCATTGGGTTTCCAACATTTATGCAAATCTCATAACAACACCACATATACAGGAAAATAGTCGAAAGAAGACCGGGAATCTTTTGGAAATATTATTTTTGTTTTAGATTGTATAAACAAATGTACGTGACTACATCCCAATAGCCATCAGGTAGTTCTTTTTTTTAAGAATTTAAATGTAGATCTTTTTCAGAACCTCGGAAGAACCTTTAGGAGACTATCATATTTTATTTATTTTTTATTTCTTTTTCACGCATAAAAAGAATATGCATAAAATTTTCAATATCTTATACGCCACGAATTCCCGCAGATTTGATTACTCGCTGAACTGAATTTCATAGTTTAATTTCATTCATTGAAAATAGCTAAATAAGCACAATATCCAGTGATCGAATATTTGCTGTTCACGATAATTTGAGACACTCGAAGTTTTTGCGAAGTTTTTAATTTTTTTTTCTCTTTCGATTTGTTTTAAACACCAGAATTTTTTTGTTCCAATTATTATTTTTATCGAGATTCCATTGAGTCCATTTTAAGCAGCAAAAAATTTCAATGATTACCAACTTTTTTCGCGAGGCTAGAATTTATTAACATTTGCTCATTATTTTTCTATATGTGACTTAAAATTAAACAGCTACAAACACAAAACTTTGCAATTTCTTAAAAAAGTTCATAAATATGTTTAAAGTTCAGTTCCATAAAGTTTGTAACTGCCAAAAAAAACTTTTTTTATTTTTCAATATTAAGTCTTATTTAGCCACATCATATAGGGTAACTTTGTAGCTTTTTTGCGTCTAATATTAAATTTGTTAATATAAACGTAAACAAAATGTTATCAAATCAATGTAATTACAAGCTTTTTACACCCTGGCAGTAAACATTAGTAAATTTTTGATAAACAAAACTCACACTTTTTCATTTTTCCGTGCTACCAATTGCTTTTTTAATCGTTTTTTTATTTGATAGATAGAACAATTAGAAATCATTTCAATACCGGGACTTTAAAAATACGAGCGGCTTTTTTTTATCTAAAGTGGATAAACCGAAAATGAAACTAAGATTTAAAAAAGTACTTTCAGAACCAGATCGATCCTTTAAAAAATTGGCTTCGAATTTTGGGTCTTGTAAAAAGTGTCCTTACATTTCCGGTCCCCAAAAGAAAATTTAACAAACTTCTTAACTTTTGGGGAATCGATCAAATTATTTCTTGGGGGACCAAATGTTTGAATTTAATAGAATATCTTTTGTGGAAAAAAACGAATTATTTTCCAAAAATGGAATTTTTCTTTTATAATATTTGGCAGCATCAACCACGGTTATGTGCGCAGCTCCTATATTCTCTCTCCAAATGTAGCAGCCCCTACTTTCCATTCAATTTTAAGTTTTGATTTAGTCGGTTTTTAGCTTCCATCGGATTCGGTTTAACATTTATTAAGGCGAACCAGTCGTTAAGATAGTATCATTTAGCAACAAGCAGTCAACACACACTCGTTGCCTTAAGATAGCTAGAAGTGGAAATTATTTTTAAACACACAATTTGTGAAGCAAAACATGAAGTCGGTTACTTTAGTTCAGTTTCGTTATCTCATCTGAGGCGAATGTACTTTTCTGTGTATTCTCAGTGATTACTGTGCCTTAATTGTGGTTTTTTTTATCAATGATTTTCGACCTTGAACTGTAAAAAGTTTAAATTTTTTTTCTTTATTGTACCAAGGATTTTTTGTGAATTGTGGAAAAACCCAAATTGCAATTTGTATCCGGCGAACACGCGAGTTTTATTAGGAATTCTGAGAATTGTAAGACGTAAGTAAAGGCATGTGTTTAACTTCTGTTATTTGTATGGGTTAGTGCTAAGTATAGAAGTAATTATTCCACAAGAAAAGCAAAATTACTTTTGAAGCCGGTTCGAAATCAATCAAATTAGAAATTAAACATACTGCGAAGTAGTATCATTTTCACAGTTGATTACTACATCACACTTCATTGAATTTCAACTACAAATTCAATTGCGGACAACATGAGAGTCATGCCGCCGTAATTCCATTTACAATTTTTAAACGATTGCCGATAATAGCGAGAAATGAGGCCAAAGTACATGCATTCTGTTATATATAGAATTACTTGGGAGTTTGTGTGGATCTGGCAAAACATCCACACATATTACATAAAAAAAGTTAGCGAAAATAACTAAAAATAATAAAACAAACCACATGTCGGCAGTATTGTTCTTCATTGTAAGAACTTTATTACTGCACTGCAACATAATTTTAAGGTAAGAAACGATAAATGTTTCCACAAAACACTTTTGTAATACCCGGCCGGCATCAGTTAGCATAAATTAAAAAACCATAAAAATATCTGTGGTTAAAAAATCACTTGAGGCAATGACCACAATTTGACCATCCAAGCGAAAAACTACAAAATGATTTTACTATCTACATTTGTTCAAGCAATTTTATTTAATTTTTTAGATTTTTTTTATATTTAGCTTTTGTTAGAGAACTTTTATTCGAAATACCTGTTATAGAATTTATATACTTGTTTTCCAATTGTGTATAAAGTAAATAACATTGTGTTGCACTACATTTACTTTTGTTATCTTAAAAATTAGCCATAGAAATTAATCTAATTGCGTTGGAACATGCACTATTGAACTATAAATAGATTTAACTAAATGAATTCTTATGAATGAAATAAACGCTTAACCTTATGAATTTTTGCATTCTAAAAAACCAGTCATGATCAAAACTGCAACCATTTATAAGCAAATCAATGAGAAAATTGCTTCTACTTCTATCAATGAATTGAAAAACGAATTTAAATTAAGCAAACCTGTTACTTTTACGTGAAGTTTGTGGTGACTGTAACCTGTTTGGCGCCAAATAACGTATAAAAGTCCAATGATAGCCACATTACAATATGAGAAAAAATTTGGGAAATAATGGAGACAGATATTTAGTATAAAAAATCACGTTCTGTTCATATCAAATATTTTTGTTTTTTAATTTTTTTTGAATAACCTTTTAATTTTTTTAAGAACTCTGTTAAAAATTATATCCGATTACAAACACACTGCTGTCTTGTAAATTTCTATTTGAATTTCATCATTATTTTATCAACCAAAACCATTTACACTTAATTTATTTTTTGCAACTTAAAATTGTAAATAAATTAATAATGCAAAGTCTAGGCCAGATTATGATGTTTATTGCAATTTGTGTTTGATTTATGAAATCTATAGGGTAATTACAATTTAACACAAATGCACGATTTGTTAAAAATATTTATGAAAAATTACTTGATTAGAGTAAAATGGCCGTCCATAAAATACGGCAAAATTTTTAGAGGGATGAAGGATTTGCAGTAATGTGAATGCGTACTAAACTTCATGCAAAAAATCGTGAAAAATTGCAATAAGAAAAGCCTAAAATTAGCATAACGTATTTTATGAAAAGCAAAATGTTTTTTTCTATTTAAATTGGTGGAATTTCTTATCTTAATTTTCACAAACTTAAACGTTTTTGATAGTTTCATCATCAACAGACTTTAAAGTCATGAAAATATTACATCTTTCTTTTCTAATTTCCAAAACCTACAATCATTCGCGGTTAGTTAGTCATAACAAAACTCAAAATTGATTTCCCACAAACAAAAATTATTCAAGTTCAATTGAATTGTGTATAGATATCAAGGAAAAAACACCATTTCATAAGAAACGAGATAAGTTGAATTGGTGGTGACAAACAAATTATGAACAAACGTAATTTGAGTAAGAGTTCGGTCAATATTTTAATTTTTGTTTACAAAATTTCTCACGTTAATTTTTGCTCAGATTCGATTATCGACAACACACAAGAAATTAATATTGATTCTTAAAATTTAGTACCATCGACATAAATATATTAAATACCACGTGTTTTGGATAAGATTAGCGCAATATTTTTATGATACTCAAAGTTTTATTTATTTATTTATTTTATTTACACATTTAACTTACAGCGTCAAAACTATAAACTAATACAAAGAAAAAAAAAACGCACTCGGCAACAAAGGTCATATTACTCAAAGTTTTTCCGTCAACAAAAACAAAATATAAGCATAAAACTGATAATTTGTTGTTGTGCTACTGTACAAAAGCTAATACCGTAAAGCAAAATAAATTTAGACATTTTAACAAAAAGTTCTTTTTTGCACAATCTTGATTTGTCCTTAATATATTTATTTTGTTATGCAAATACAAACGTTTTGTAGAAGGGAGAATTTGTGAATTTATTTGGTTCTCTTTAAAAATAAACTTCCCATATCTGGGCATGTTCCTATTATGAAAAAGGAACGTTCTTAAAACATTTATTAATGGACATTTTTTTTCATTTCTGCAGATGATCACCAGTTGAAAAACACCCAACTATAAATATATACCATGGATAGTTCCTCGAAACCGGATAAAAAGAATCCTCGACAATCAGCCAATCCTTTTTCACAGCTTTTTTTACTTTGGGCGATACCGTTTCTGTACAGAGGATCAAAAAATGGGCTCAATACTGATGATCTCACTCAGTGCCTTCAAAACGACAAATCAGAAGATCTTGGCGATAAACTTGAAGAGTAATTAATTAATAATAATACTATATGATTGACGACATTTTTAATCCTGCCAGATTGTGTCGTATATCAAAACGTCGTATGTTGAGACGTCGTAAATCAAAGGACACTTGTCACTACAGTACAAAAGTTTTAGTGTTTTTAATTTAAATTTCCAAGATAAATCATAAAAATCATTACACTACATAGCTTTGTACAAATCAAAATTAAGTTTTTATCAGACAATTTAACAACTTTGTAACTTTTCACGTCTTTAAGAAATATCAAATCTAAATGCCCAAACAAATATTTATGAACTTTATTTTATGCAAAATTTTTCAGACAATGGTTTAAAGAATTAGACCGATCAAAGCAAAAAGGTCGTAAACCTCGACTACGAAATGCAATGATCCGAGCATTTTGGATTCCATGTGCAATCGACGGTGTCAGCACATTTATATATGTTCTCATCAAGTAAATACAATAACTAGAAAAAAATTTGAAGATATCTCACTTAAGATCGAGTTTTTTTTTAAAATCCTCATTTTTAGGTCATTAATTCCCGTTGTGTTGGCTCAATTACTTCTTCAATTCCAACAGCCAATGAATTCAACTGATCCGCATGCAAACAAAATTAACCAACTTAATTTGAATGCGTCGACAACCACCATAATGCCACCATTATCGACTCAATTGATCCAATTAAATCGGACCGAGCGAAGTGCCGAATTAAGTAGCTACCAGGAGATAAACAACCTCTTCGCTGTTGGAGATGCCTCCCCAGATGCTGATCGTGGACGATTTAATTTAATACCCGACGTCAGTGGTAAAGGTTTGTGTAGATTTTTATACAGTTTACCCCAAGGACTCATCCCGATGGAACTTAGCTCTTTATTTTTAATTCACAATTTGGCACCGAAGATCCATTAATGGCTTCAAAATCTTGTTTTGCAAATTGTATAAAGATTAAATTTCCTTAAGTCTGTCTTAAAATAACGCAGAACGTTGCATAAACGCGCTGGAAGAGCTAGAAGACTTGCAATAATTGATTGTTTCCTATATTTTAATTTTTTTAAAACAATTTCATCATACTAAAAGTTCTGTAAGATTTTGCCTTACAAAATATGAAAATTTGCATCCCTAATTATATTAGTTCTTCAATTCAATAACATTTAGATATTTCAGTTATTTATATATTACTTATTACAGAGTTTTAACAATATTTTTTGTATATTTTGAATTTTTTTTCTAAAACTGTTTAATTTAAGGCAGTAATCGACAAGAACTTCCATCAGATGATAAGACATCTGGAAAGGGAACAATAATTACTGGAAATCCCGTAGAAATTCAATATCGGCCGTCACACGAGGAAAACCAAAACATTTTCCATCAAATTTGGAACGATGTCTATTGGTTAACGACTATCGTTGTGGTTTCATCGTTATGCGGATGTATTCTAATGCATCACATTGACTTAAGATTGCGTTTATTGGGCGCAAGGATGAGAATCGCATGCTGTTCCTTGATGTACCGAAAGGTGTGCAAATGAAATTCTAATAAAAAAAATACTCTTACGCCTTTTTTACATTTCAGACACTTCGGCTGTCCAAGAAAACGGCAGGCAAAACCCCAGCAGGATACTTGGTGAACCTACTTTCAAACGATGTTGGTCGCCTCGATTGGTCGGTGGTGTTCATCCACTATATTTGGATCCTGCCAATTCAGGCCTGCTTGATTTGCTACCTAATCTGGCAGAAAATCGGAATTGCCGCCTTAGTTGGAGTTGTCGGACTTCTCATAAAAACCGTCCCAGTTCAAACGGCTCTAAGCCGACTATCTTCAAAGTTGCGAATGAAGATTGCTCACAGGACTGATCGTCGTGTTGGAATCATGAACGAATTGGTCCAGGGAATTCAAGTATGAGCTGTTTTTTCGGAAACCTTCAACGAATGTAGAAAATATGTGTTTTAACGAATGTTTAGCGTAGGTAATTAAAATGTACGCCTGGGAGAAGCCTTTCCAATCGATAGTAACCGAAGCGAGACGAAAGGAAGTGAAACAAATCAGATATGCATCGTATCTTCGAGGTTTCTATTTGAGTACTATGGTTTTTACGGAAAGATCAACACTTTTTATAACTATGGCAGCTTGTGTGTTATTAGAGGTTCCTGTAACGGCTGATGTTGTTTTCTCGATGGCGCAGTTTTATAATACTTTGCAGGTCAGTATTTTTCACGATTGTGATATGGAAAAAAGAATAAATTTGAAATCAGTGCCGCAACTTGGAGTACGCCATTGTTTAAAATTACTGAAAAAACCTTCTTGAAATTTCAGCTAGTAGCAGCTATTTTGTATCCATTGGCAATGTCCATGGGAGCAGAAGCTCTGGTTTCCATCAAGAGAATCCAAGAATACCTGCTAATGGAAGAT
Source organism: Chrysopilus asiliformis (assembly GCA_964034945.1). Classification (NCBI taxonomy): domain Eukaryota; kingdom Metazoa; phylum Arthropoda; class Insecta; order Diptera; family Rhagionidae; genus Chrysopilus; species Chrysopilus asiliformis. The sequence continues at coordinate 116,924,094 of OZ035960.1, forward strand.
CACGATGAAAAGTGCAGAGGATTAACGCACAAAACGGAAAGCATAAATTTTGAAGAGAAAAATGATAAAACAGTAATTCTTCAGAACGTCACAGCAAAATGGGACGAAGAATCGAAACCGACTCTAAACCGTGTCAATGTAAGCATTAAGGAAGGAACATTGTGTGCAATTATTGGTCCTGTAGGCGCTGGAAAAAGTTCATTACTTCAGCTTCTACTTGGGGAACTGCCTATTTCTGAGGGCGATGTAACCATTGTGGGGGAGATTTCGTATGCATCACAAGAACCGTGGCTTTTCGGAAATAATATTCGGAATAATATTCTTTTTGGTGAAGAGTACGATCGGAAAAAGTATCATGAGGTGCGTTCAAGTTTTAAAAAAAAAACTTAAAAAATGTTTGAAAAATTATCAATTTTTTAGGTCACAAAATGTTGTGCTTTGGCAGCTGATTTTGAGCAACTACCGAATGGTGATAAAACTGTTGTAGGAGAACGAGGAGCATCCTTGTCTGGTGGTCAAAGGGCGCGAATTAGGTAAGTCAAAACTGTGCTTTCATTAACGCCGTTTAGTTTTACGGTATTCCCATTTTACAGAAGTGAAATTTGAAATTGTTTTTTGTATTATTCAACCGAATTTTTCTTTTACTATAGTTTAGCACGCGCGGTCTACAAAAACGCCTCGGTTTACCTTTTGGACGATCCATTAAGTGCCGTTGATTCCCACGTAGGACGCCACCTATTTGACGAGGTAATCGGACCAAAAGGGCGCCTAGCCCAAATTAAAGCCACGCGATTTTTAGTAACTCATCAAGTGCATTTCCTAACGGAAGCGGATTGGATTGTGATAATAGAAGATGGGAAAATCTCCCATCAAGGAACATACAAGGATCTCTCAAGCAGCGACCTGGATTTTGCAAAACTTTTAGAACGTCACGACGACGTGGAGGAAAACAAGTCGGCCTTGCAAGATGAAATCTATGAGGACGATGAGATCCCTTACATTGATGGTGTTCTACCAGGATATCAACAGCTGAGGAAGAGAAGTGGATCTAGTGTTGGGTCATTTACAAAATCTGTAAATTTTATTTTTATTCTAAATTTTACAAAAGAAACCAACGTTTTCGTTATTTTTTCTAGGTGAGTATTGAAAACGACATTGGTGACCAGGAAGTCGCCGAAGATCAAGCCGAAGGTGGCGTTTCTCTAAGGATTTGGGGGAAATATTTTAAGGCTGGTGGAAATGTCCTTTTGCTCATTGCCATGGTTTGTGTTCTACTTTTCTCGCAATTTGTAGCCAGTGGATCAGATTATTTTGTAAGCTATTGGAGTCAACAAGAATATTTAAGGATCAACGAGCAGGAAACGACTTTGACAACAAACGAATGCGTTTATATTTACGGAGCTCTGATTATTGGAGTCGTTTTGGTAGGAATAAAAAAAATGGTTTTATAACTGAAAAAAGAAAAAAAAAACAATTTTAATCCTTCGTAGATGACGATTTTGCGTGGCTATATGTTCTTCAATATTTGCATGCGGGCATCGAAAAACCTACACAATCGAATGTTCGGTAGAATTCTACACGCTGCAATGAGATTTTTCGACACAAATCCCTCGGGACGGATTTTAAATCGGTTTTCCCGTGATATGGGCGCAATTGATGAACTTTTACCAAGAGCCATGATGGACGCTATTCAAATATTTCTCGTTATGTCTGGAATTCTTATAGTTATCAGCATCGTGAACCCAGTTCTGTTGGCTGCATTAGCCGTGGCGGTTTTATTTTTTTATTTCATTCTCAAGATTTATTTGCAACCTGCACAGGATTTAAAGCGACTAGAAGGAATTTGTAAGTTTGGCCATGTCCATAATATATGTCACAGATTTAGAGGGAAGGGGTGGGGTATGCGGTGGTGTTACGAAGATACAAAAAATGGTAACGAAGTGTGGAGGAGGTGCAAAATGGTTTAATTCACATAGTTTATGGGCAGCCCCTTAATTTTATTCAACAAACATCTTGTTTTGTGAAAAAAATATTTAACTATAAAAATCAATATAATTTCAGGCAAAAGTCCGGTATTTTCCCACTTATCCGCTACGCTAACGGGCATTTCCACGATCAGAGCGAGAAAACTACAGGAGACTGTTGTAAAAGAATTCGATAGTCTGCAGGATGTTCATAGCGGCGTTTGGCAATTAACAGTGGCTTCCAACACTACACTCGGCTTGTGGCTGGATTTAGTGAGTTGTGCATTTCTTGCGGCCGTTGCGTTCAGTTTCATTTTGATACACCAAAGTGAGTTATTTAAATCTCCATCGATTCATAAAAATGAACTCGAATTAATTTCAGAGAGTTTCAGTGGAAATGTAGGTCTAGCAATTTCTCAAGCTTTGATCCTAACGGGAATGGTCCAATATGGCGTCCGACAAGTTGCTGAATCTATTCAGCAAATGACGAGCGTTGAAAGAGTCGTTCAATATACAGACCTCGATCAAGAGTCGAATCCCATTCGAAAGCCTCCAACAGGCTGGCCACAAAGAGGGAAAATCCATTTTAACGGGATGTCTCTACGTTATGATCCTAATGGCTCTGCCGTTTTGAAAAATCTTCAAGTTACAATAAATCCAGGCTGGAAAGTTGGCATAGTTGGACGAACAGGTGCTGGCAAATCATCCCTTATTGGAGCACTGTTTCGATTATCGCCAATTGATGGAGAAATTCTGATTGACACAATCGACACGGGGTCAATTAATCTTGAAGAGCTGCGATCGAAAATTTCAATAATTCCACAGGATCCGGTTTTATTCTCTGCAACAATTCGCTACAATTTAGATCCATTCGGTTTATATCCGGATGTTGATTTGTGGCGAGCTCTTGAGGAAGTCGAACTGAAGCAAGCTGTACCGAATTTGGACTACTTGGTCACTGAGCGGGGAAGTAATTTCAGTGTGGGGCAGAGACAGCTTGTTTGTCTGGCGAGAGCGATTCTACGCAATAACAAAATCTTGGTTTTGGATGAGGCCACTGCCAATGTTGATCCGCAGTAAGTGAAAAAGAAATGTTTGGAAATGTTTTTAAATCGAGAAAATCTTAGCCAACAAATATTTAAAAACCGAATGAAATTTTCTCGTGTTTCTTTCCAGAACGGACGCCCTAATTCAAAAAACAATTCGTGTTAAATTCAAGCACTGCACCGTTTTAACGGTAGCCCACCGTTTACACACAGTAATGGACTCCGACCGAATTTTAGTAATGGACGCGGGATCGGCAAAAGAGTTCGATGTTCCTCACATTCTATTGCAACATCCGAATGGCATTTTATTCAGCATGGTTCAAGCAACTGGGCCACACGACTCAGAAGCATTGAGAAGAATTGCTGAGGAAACCTACAGATTAGAGTCGACGCCTCCGCTAGATGAGGTTCCGCCGTTGCCAAATTCTAATTCTACAAATACCAAAGACTCACCCCGAGAACCCAAAAAATAGTATTAAAGCTTCCATGGGATCATTCTAAAATACTTAATAATTTTATTTCGAGGGCAACCTGCAAATTATTCGTCACAAGTATGTTCACATTTTTTTTAAACTATATCGGCATGTGTGAAGGACGAGATTATTTACTCAACTACGTTTTACGTAGTACAAGTTTAATGAACTTTTGATTGGTAATAAACTCATTTTATACAAAAAATTGTTTTGTTTAACGTTACAAAACTTTTTGCCATTTTGGATCACTCTTCCCTCCTCTCCCTTTTGTTCTTGAAGCAATTTCTTCCATCAGATTTCAAGAAACTCGCGCAAAGACAAACAAGACGTACTTTATGGACGAAAATTCCCATTATAAAACATTTCCCCCAAACTATTTTCAATAAAAAAATACGCCAGTTTTAAAATTTCCGAAAAAGCCGCATTAAAAATATATTTTTCTTCTTAATTTGGTTTTTTTTTTACAATTCAAGAACTTAAAAATTATCTTTAAAAAATTATTCTTTCTTGTTAACATAGTAAAAGTAGTATTTCTTTATAATTAATAAACATAAAAACGACCAAAAATGGGCGTATCACGACGCGAATTTAGGTTTTCTCCTCCTTCTCCTTATTGTACCGTTCGAGCTCCTTGAGGAATTGGGCTTTCGGCTTCATGACATTCGGACGATCTCCACGGCAATTCGGACAGAACCATTTGCCCTTCGGTTTGGACATTAGCGAAACGCAAGAGAAGTGGAACCATTCGATCGGACAGAGATCATTGTCGCATAGAATCATCTCACCGAAGGATATCTGAAAGAGGATTTTTAATGTTAAATATATCTACGAAAAAACGTGACAAATAGAAACTCTACTTGATCACAAAGACAGTAAGTTGGCTCGTCGGGATCGATAGCTTCTTCAGGTGGCGGAGTATCATCGCGAATATCGCGAGCATTGTTCTGAGTGGCATTGTTTTGACCACGGGCTTTGCGTTTCTTTTTCTTGCCCCCGCCTGACGTGGCGTTCTTCTTCTGTGAGGTTGTTCCGCTTGCCTGTGTCGTGGACGTTTGCTTCTGATTGACAATTTCATTGCTTGAGCTCGCCTCGTTGGCCATCGAGTCCAAAGCGTTGGTTCCGGCATCATTGCGGGGGCGACGGGATCTCTTGTTGGAACGTTCGCTGGAATTGTTGATGTTGTTCGCTATTCTCTCAGTGGCCTGGTGTACAGGCACGGAAACTTGAGTGCTCTGAGGCACAATCGGAAGGCTCTGCGTCTCGATTTTTACATTCACCGCCGGCTGCAATTCGGGGCTAGCGGGGCGCTGCACTTTCTGCGGAACTTCCGGCACCTGCTCCTCTTTCCCATAGTCTAAATTCTTGAAATCAATGTCGAGTTGACGCGTTTTATGGTCGATTAGGTCCTGCAGCTGATTTACCATTTGCAGCTTCTCGTCGCCAAGCTCTTGGGCTGCTATAAGGCTCTGCTGCATGCGAGTCATGTAGCGGGGTCGTTTCTCCACCTCACTGGAAGTCCATCGATCGTAGTAAATGTCCGCATCTCTCAGAAAGCCTGCAAAGTAGAAGGAAGTTAGTTTTTCGAATCAACTTTTTTTATTTTTGAAGAGATGCTTCGATAATGTAAAACGGAATTGGGTTGCATAACTGAAAGGGCAACAATTTGTATCGATTAAATTGGCCATAACATTGGAATTCTCACTTTTATCAGAGGAACTCATCTAAATGCAAATTAAACGAAGCCCGCCATTGAAGCATTTTACGGGTGGCCGGCCTCAATAAAAAAATGTTGCAATACTTTTGAACCCAACCAGTTTTAAGTACTGTTATCATCACATAATTAAAATTTTCCACTGTAAATTACTGTAAACAGAGCAAAGTGAAATTAAACCTTTCTTTCGAACTTTCAACACTTTTCAGAGGGAGGTTTTCTGGTTTTGCGGGGTTAACGAGATTTTATTGTTACCAGAGAGATAACTGCAGTTTCGATTAAACCACTTTCTAATGCGTCAAATTAATTGCAATTTATTGTAGAAATAATAAAATTAGCAAAATTACTTCGATATTGAACGTCGAGATCCCTAATTCGGGACAAATGTCGTTGTACGTCGTCCGGAAGGTTTTCCACATAATCCAAATAGTTTTCCACATAGGTCGCCGAATAAAGGGCCTCCACCGCCACTTGGTTCAGCATTTTCACAGATCTTCACTCGGAAATTCAATAAAAAGTTTACGAACGCACTTGAAAGGAAAAAAATATTGAAAATTGACAAGCAATACTGGTTCCTTGTTTCGCCACGGCGACACGTTCCTAGTACTCGATTTTCTTTATTTTGTCAACCCTGCGGAAAAGGTTGCCTGATTCGAAAAAAATATCGAATCCAAAATTCTAAATTGATTTTTGACATAAACTGTGGGAAATAAGATAAATTTTGCTTGATCAATTTAAAATAATATCTAGAAAATCGGTATTTGTTATTCAAAATGTCGAACGTACATTTTTTCATACATTTTTACTCTCTATTTTTTTCATTTCTAGCTTGTTTTGCAATTTAATTATAAATCAATTTAATTATAAAAAAAGAAGCACTTATCTAAAGGTAAAATCTGAAATTCCATATCCAAGACAACAAAAATTATTTTGTGTTTTCAAAAACAAATACCTGACTCACGACTTAGACTTGGCTGTTAAAATGGACATAAAACAATTCGATCTTTAGGCAAAACACTTGCAAAACTCAAAAATTACTCAAAGAAAACAATTTAGTCCAAAATTATTTTAAAAAATATATAGAAAATCTAAAATTTTCAAATTACCGGTTGTAATGGGTAATTTAGAAAAAGTGTTCTAAAAACCAAAATTAACCCAGCAACCCGCTCCAAAGCACTGGAATACTCGTCCATTTGCAAAACACCGAACAAGCAAATTCGACTCCATTTCGTACAACTCGAAGCAGAAGCTGAAATCCCCACTCATTTGTTTTTTAATTCAATTTTATTCCAACCGTTCTCGTGAATCGTTTCGACCAGAGGCTTTCTAACGATTTTGTGTGTTAATTTCATTATTTGAATTTCGCCATTTGATAACAAAGGATTGGCCGGCAGCCGCTCTAAAGCTAAAGCAAGATTTTGTAAATCAAATTGTGCAAGAAATCGTGAAAAATTCGCAATCAGTAGGCTAGGAAACGATTGTCCGGAAGCGTCGCCTATCTATTTCTGCTTGAATTTAGTGTTTTTCGCTTGCGCGCTTTGTTTTCCGTTGCGTTTAATTTAACTTTGTGTGTCGTAAACTCTTTATTGTCAACATCTGTCGAGATGACTTCCACAAATATTACATCTGGATTTGGCGAGACCAACCGGAGCTCAAGCAAGTAAGTAGCAAGCGATGCCGCACATGAAACAAAAGAAAACAGGAGCTTCAATACACACAAACACACACTTTGTCCGAAGGAGAAACCTTAAAGCAGTGGAGAGTCTGGAATTTCCTGTACTGTTTGAGATTTGTCCGGAAATTCCCTGCCAAAGGCGCGCCCCTGCAATTTGTTTTATTTTCTTGCATGAAATCCAGTTCTACGAAAGAAATCTCGTCTTACCGTTAGAACTGGGTAATTTTTCATTTACTGGACAAGTTCCGCGACCAGCGAGAACGCTCAATTAAGCAAGTGAAGGGAGCTGCCATTAATCGCTTCATTGGAGGCCCGGCCCGACAGTGTTTCACACAATTTTCACACAGCCGCTACTTCGATGAAATTCGTTTTGAGTCCCGGCATTGAACGAAAGAAGACATCCAGCTTCATCTTCTCGAAGTAGCCTCAGGCATGGGAGGCAGATTACATGAGAATCGAATTTGAGGCCACTAGCCGCTCGGCCAAAACAGACCCAAACTCGAGACTCAACTAGACTTTCGTCTAAATCTTATGTCTCCCAGTTGAGTTGAGCTAGGCTAAGTCTCGAATCCATTGATCGTTATTTCTTGATTTTCTCGTAGCCGCGATGTAATGTTTGTATTATCGAGTTTGCTAAGGTCTTTGGACTTTGCTAATCTACCAGAATATTCGAAGATAAGCTCATAAATCGTTGAAGTCGTCGTCTGTGTTTCGAAATTTTCAATTATCTATATTGTACTATTGAATTTTAATGTCAACAAACTGAAGTTGCATCTGGTTTTTCTATACACTAGGTACTTATGCAAAAAATCTTTGAATTTATCGATCATTTATTGAATGGTAGTCACAATTCTGTTTTTTTGTAGCTAAAACCAAAGATTAGATAAATAAAGATGAGAATCCTAGAACAAATGTTGGGATCCCAAAAAAATCCGACAGCGGAAATGGAATCTCTAGTATGCCTTGAAAAACGATCATTTTACTTTATATTTTGACTTATAACTGTCAAAAAATCAATAAAAATATTTAAACTGCATGCGTTACTTGATTGAGATTTATCACTGTACAGTATTTTCCATACATTTTAAAAGTTCTATGAAAAGTTCTGTTGTTTCTTTAGTTATCGTATCTTTGCTAAAACATACTGGTATGATACAGAATTTTTAGAAAATACCGAAATTGTTATTGATTTTGAATGGACAGTGTCGTTTTTTAGCTATCATCATTATTTCGTGCCCGACAAGTCATTAGGAATTTACAGTGTGTCATAAAAGGACCCATTTTCTGGAAATTATATTTCCATTGGCAGACAAGAGGCATAGTTTCTTGATTGCGTTTCGTTCGCTTTTCATAACAGGTTTTCCCAATGTGTGACACATTAAAGTTTTATTTTATCAGGGATATTTTGAGAAACAATCCAAGATGCATCTATTTTGAGTACTAGTTCTGAAGTAGATTTCTGGGAAACTAATAAGTCACCCGCCGTTTATTGGGGGAGGGTACAAAACTTCGTACAAAAAAACTGAGAAAAATTTTGACGAGGACAAAAGGGGGTTCGAAACGACGAAACGACCTGTAATAATTTCTGGAAAATCTCGATTTTCTTTCTCGACCATTGACACAAATCCTACCAATTTCCGACCGTTAAAATACCTCGCATAATCGAATTCCTGAGTTCATCGTCTTATGACACCTTCAATCAGATTTTATCGCGTGTTTCGTATTTTTCGCCAACATATTTTAGAATGTCCTCAATAGAGGCCGCACTGCAATAGAATTTTGTTGTATGGAATTCGCTTTTAGTTCTCTTTTTTTGCACCCCTTTTGCTTTTCCCAGTTTCCTTTATTTTGCACTGCTTCAACCGGAACTACTTGTACTGCTCTTTGAGCTATAATAAACCAGCAGTTACGATTTTCGTTGGCAAAACGCCGAAAGACGCCAAGTATGACCGGAAAGGTTCATTGCTTCAAGGGTCACCATCAAACGACCAATAACAGCACTACTACTACGTTGTATGCTATGAAACTCCTCCATTTCCAGTCCTATAGTCTTTTGGATCGACTTGAAATCGATCACAACGAGAATCCAGTTGCCAATTCAACCGAATCTTGTGCTAAATGCATTGGAACAAGTTCGTCATGTTCCCACTCTGTTCTAGGTTGGATTTAAACCCTCCGAAGCGGCAATAGCAGTACTTCTGGAAAATCATCGCCGCAATAATAATGGTTGGCTGTCATTGACTGTGTCTACACGAGGATTCAGTTTGAGGCGGCACGTCTTTCCTCATTTTGTTGCCGTGTGCACACGGTTCGCCTTTTTCATTCGCTAAAATCTTTCGCCTTTTTGACGTTCAAGACATTGGGATGAAAATAACCTCAAAATTTAACCGAGTTGTGAAATTATTGCAGTGAAATATGGATCAGATAATTGCTGTAACAAGTTTATTATATGCTTCATCAGCAGCGGCTCTATTTTTATGCCAAAATGAAGAAAACAAAAATAAACAGAAACGTTTTGTAGCTAGCACCGAGGCAACATCAATTGCCACAATAGAAACTGCCCACAATAGCAGAATAAGGACTGGTTATTTTGTTATGGCATTTACCCTTTCCTACCTACCTGAAAAATAAAACTACCTGCAATTGGGATTTCATTATTTGCATTCAATTTTTGTTTGTTTGGGATATGTTTACGAGTCGGTGGCTAAGCACCCACTGACTCGATGAAATTTCGCACACAGAAAGACACAGGTTTCAAACGACCAGACTCAAAAACCGGTTTGCAACCGAAAATTTTAAGTGAATCTAAACTTCGTTCGCTCTTTTTGGTTTCCCTCCCCACTGCGTCCCTCACCCTCACGAATGGCGTGCCGCCTCAAACTGAATCCTCGTGTAGACACAGTCATTGGAGTGGCCAACTTGCTTATAGTTTAGCAGAAGAGCACACCTCAGAAGTGATTTGATGGTGGAATGAATATTTGCTCTGCGGGCATGCTGATGGTGACTAAACAACAGCGAAAATATGGGCAAAGTTTTTTTTTCCTGTTGTTGTTGTTGCTGCTGCTTTGCAGACCAGACAAACGACAATCCTAAACATTCTCGACGTTTTCACTTCGCCAGACCCTTCTTATTTATATGCTCAGCTACACACATTGCACACGTTCAGTGTGATAGAGTTGCTAACCAGGTGCCATATTCCTACCTGCATTCGGACATCGTTATCAACAGGGGGAAAAAAATGAATCCCCCAGTCATATGACGATGAACGCTGAATGCACGAATTCGATTATGATTTTTGGATCTATTTACTTTTTTTAATTCTTCCCCGAAATTTTTTAATTGTTCCCTGGAATTTCCTCCGTACAACAAAGTCCAAGAAATCGATGAACCTTTTCGGTCGCGTGTGTGAACTTTTTTCCTGGACAAATTTGAGGTCATTACAACATTTCGGCAAATGACGAAACGAGACGATTTACGGCAAAAATTAAATGCCATCAAAAAAAACTACCTAATAGTGGTTGATGTCGGCAGGGTCTACGTTTCGGGTAAGTGCGGGAATGATTCATGCTACGGAAGGTACTTTAATCGTCCGTTGATTATTTCCACAGAAATTCCATGAGTAATCCGATAGTTTATTGACTTTAATGGTTTCTTAAAAGGTTTGCTAATATTTGATTATCCCTTTGTATTGTGACAACACAGTAAAAGTGGTTTTGTGGCATGCAAAAAATTGTTTTTTTACGAGCTAATCATAAAAAAAGAAGTAAGAGGAGAGGGGGACTATGACAATAAAAGAAAGTTTAACTCGCTTTAGCAGAGCTCTAATTTGAAAGCCACTCGACCAATTGGTCAGAAATTTCGAGTCAAATCATTAAAATGCAAATTTGCCTTTAAGGCCTCGTTTCCACTGAAGGAAACTCGCAGAAATTTTTCTCTCAGTGAAACATTTTACAAAAAAATCCAAAATTCATAGAGTTTATTGTTTAAAGTCTCTAGAATTATTTTTTTTACTTTTGTGTATTTACACTTATTAATTCTCGTGTGAAATTCTATATCAAAAAAGTGTTTACACAAAGTCCCAGCTAATCCGATAATGATTTAACACGCATTAATTTATCTTATACAAAATTAGTAAAAAATGCTTACCTAACATCTGAACTTGAAATATTTATCAAACCATTTAAAACGTATTTTACATAACTGGAAAATTAATTAATTTTAATTTCTCTTCAGGCGAAACCTGAAGCGAAAATTGCATCGAATTGTTTTTTTCTTGATCGGTTTTTTTTATTATTAAAGTTATTTTTTGACAACAAACAAATAACCAAAAAATAATAACCAAACAACGTTTTTCAGATAAAAATATTATCTCCCATCAAATTAATTTTTAAGACAGCATGATTAAAATCGTTTAACAGTAAAACAAAATATACCGAAAACCAGTCAAGAGTTCGAGGTTTTTATGGTAGAAATAAGCGAAATTTATCTGAAATCTCTTCGATATACCACGCTTTTTAATCATAATTCACATGAATGATTTCCATGAATGGCACCGAACTTGACTTGACCAAATGCAAATTTGAATTTAAAAAAAAATCCACCTGAGATATCCATCGATTTACGGTTTGTTGTTTTATGATATGAAAACATCAAAAGTTTTGATATTTGCAGTCTGATAAATGCGAATACAAGTAATTTGGGTCAATAGCCACGATTTTTTAAATTTTCATAAAATTTGAATTTAACGGTTCTCAAATTAATTCTTTTTTAAATAATTAAGTTGTACTGAAGTTTCTTGTCAGATTTATGATTTCTTTGTTTAATGTTTCGCATTTTTTGTAAACAACTTATTAGCGTAAAATACGATATTTTGTGACAATAAAATTATTTCGTACATCGAATAGTTTTTGCTACAAAAAGTTTAGTAATTTTGTAAAGGCTGTGACATAACCAAAACAACAACCAGCAACAAAAACACAATGAGTGAAAAATGTTGCTTTTGTGAAAGCCACAAGTATTTGCGATGCAGATCTCAATGTTGATTATATCAAAATATATGCAAGCTCCACACTCTCACCGAATGCAAGCAAATTACAGTGAAAAATATGATTTTTCAAGTCGATTTAAGCGTTTAAGAAAATACAAAATTTCACGGGCCTCGCCTCGACTAGAGTCGTGTCAACAACAGGCGCACGCCTATAGGAATCAACCTGTTAATGTATTGCGACCTTAAATGAACTCTCAAGACTCGATCTAATCTAAAAAAACTTTCTTTCGTATGAGTTTTTTGATTTATGAAACTCAAATATCCAAATTAGCACCAAATAATCGAAAAAAATCGGGGTAATCAAATTTTACATATTTTTCGCGGTAATTTTTGAAATATTTCGACAATAATTTGAAAAACTTGGCAACATGTCGCCTATACCCGTAAAATAAAGCAATTTAGCGTTTGAATCACGCGACTAGCCAAAGGATTGTTAAGAAAATCCATCTATTCTCCAGGCAAAAGAAAAAAAAGAAACTCAACATACAAAACACGATGAGTAAAACATACCGACATTTGAGATGTAGTATTTTTGTTATGTCAGGGTTTTCCGTTCTCGTACTCCAACATCATTTCGGCCCCTGGTTTCCTATTTTGTCGACAAGTATTTTTTTTTTCTCCTCTGATAATGCGAGAAATTTAGCTTGCCTTTGTCTGAAGGTAGGCAGCCACTTGAATTTGTACAAGATCGAAACCTTAGATCTATGACGATGCGGTGGTTGCTGTAATCCTGTAGGCAGAACAAGTTTTAAAGATTTTGCGCCGGTTGTTGATGTCTTGCAGTGCGACTTATTTGATTTTCTTGTCTTTGCCCATAACTTAAAATTGGGGTTGCCAGCTTTGTTGTTTATACCCGTAAAGGGTATATTAATTTTGCCTTACCGTTTGTAACGCCAAGATCCCGTCATCGCACAAAAAAATGAATTACACCAGTGTGTTTAGCATGATAAAAAAAGTTGAATTTAGCATGTCCGTCCGTCTGTCTGTCTGTCTGTCCGTCCGTCCGTCTGTCTGTCTGTCTGTCTGTCTGTCTGTCTGTCCGTCTGTCTGTGGCGCGGATTGCGGGCGCACGGATTGAGCTAGAGACTTGAAAGTTTGCACAGATCCGTTTTTCGTAAAATGCGAGGCTAAGTTCGTTAATGGGCAAAAATGGACCATTAGGGGGGGTACCCCCCATACAAACGAAATCGTTTTTTGTGAATATCTCGAAAATGGTGCATCTTATCAAAAAAGTCCAAGAATAAAAGTTATTTAGGATATGATTCTACATAAAACTCCCATACATCAAAATCCGATTGGAATAAATTTTAAAAAATCTTATTGGAAAGTTTGACTTCAAAGTGGAATTTTGGTATAACTGTTCGAATTTTGATACGAATATCACCATACGGGTCTCCAATGATTGCCAGATTGGCAATTATAGCTTTTGTTATGTTTTTTGGTTTAAAAATAAAAATTTGTTTAATAAGTTTTGAGCTACCTATCCTATCTAAAATATCATTTTTGTTACTATATTTTTCATTTGCGATAATAAAATTGTATCATTACTACTTTTTCGATAATCCTATTCTTGGTAAACGCAGATAATTACCGTTTGTCTCCGAAAAAATGACGAATAGCGAGAATTTGCCATTACGTTGTGGACGATTTTTCCTAAATTGTTATTTTGATGAATCATAATTTTAATCTCTTGATTATTTGATTGACGGCTCTGTGCAGCCAGCCAGCAATGAGTAGCTTTCGTCAGGAAATAGAAAAGTTTATTATAGCTGAAAGTCATCCCAAATGAATCTCGGCTGTGCCTTAAAAAAATTTCTGAATCCGGTGCTAGCGAAACAATCGATCTAATTTAACTAAACCAAGAATAAATCAGTCATTCGCGAAATTTTCAATATTGGTGATCTTTTGTCCAATTTTTGTTCTCAAGAAGTAGAAGCTAAAAATTATACAAAAAATCTGTATGGCTTATGAATCTATCAAATGATTCACTCTTTCCGGCCAACGATAAGTTAATTCTTGTCGGTTCATTGCAATCAGTTTCTTGTATCGCTCATTATTTCGTATTCTCCCATCCATTATTCATAATTCGTTCTTAAGAATATAACACAGTACAGAAAACACACATAATTGTATATCGTAGAGCAGACCATGAACAATAAAATTGCGAATTCAATCAAAACGTTGAATTTTCGAGTGTTTCTTCATGTACTCCGAAGACAGAAACAATCCAAGTTTATTTCTTCTTTTTTTTTGCTTACCCCGATCGGATCATAGACCGAACCATGCAAATAAAAGGCTTTTCTACTACAAACTAAACTTATCCAGTCTAATATTGTCTTGTTTGCTTCCTGAGGCTTTCACGATAAGCCAATTTTGATGTTGTTCGGCTGCGCCAATATTTTTATATTCGCAGGCAGTACGATTTGATCAAATTATCGCGTTTTATTGAACTGAACTCGCTAACAATCGGTCTTAATGCAATTTTTGTTTATTTTTTGCATTTTACTGTCTTTTTGGATATCCAAATTATTAGCAACTAATTTTTGGAAAATATTTTGATCTTTGATATTTGAAAACCATTAAGAATCTATTGAGCGGATTCAGTCCAACACCAAACCGGCCTACATGGTAATCTTAACACAGTTGCGTTGGACATTAAATAGAAGTTTAACAGAAAATACTTCAAGACTGATAAAAGCAAAAAGAAAACAAATGTTAATTCATTTAAGCCGGATTTATTGTACACAGGCTGTAATAGGAATGTCAGTAAAATAACAATATCACCTGAAAATAAGACTGTGATTCGCCTGCATTCGGTGAGAGTGTGGAGCGAGCATTGAAAAATCTCTCAATTAAAATTCAAAAACAAATTTTCTACCTCAAAAAAAAAAAACATCTGTCACAAAACCAATTCAATTTCGTAAATTACGATAAAAAATTCGTGTTCAAATATTGAAAGAAACACATGTTTTTAGCCCCATAACGTCACAAGTCTGCTAGCTATACTGGAATATTTTTCATATAAAAACATGTTGGTTATCTTTGTAATATAACCTGAAATACGAAATTTTAAAAATTAGGTGTCATGGCTATTCATTTAATTAATAGGAATGGGCGTAAAATTCTGAAAGGGACCGAAATTTCTGATTTTCAACACAGATATTTTTCCGATATCACAAACAAACTGAATTGTGACAATGGCTTCGGACCCCAGGGAAAATACAAGTACTATATAACCGCGTTAGGAGTAAAGTTGATCAGCTTGTCACGTGCTGAATTGAGCGATAACTTCCACCGATTAAAACTTACATCTTTTGTTGTCAGAGATTTTTTTCCCCTGATTTTCAAACTCAATTCAAAGGCGACGTAAGGCTGTGTTCAGACAAACATTCGATAGCAATTAAATACGGGCTTAGAAATTCTGAGACTGCCAAAGAAAGCACAAGAAGATATGACCAAAAATTTTAACTGAATCGATCGGGTGGATTTCAAGCAAAGCTGTCCTTAAAATAAGTCACACTTCTAAATAGGAGGAGGGCGGGGATCCGAAAAATCTAAAATAAGCGTATGGACAGCCTCCTAACAGCTTTTGGAGTTTTTAATAATTTTTTTTTCCTGTTTTTGTTGAAAAATTTTTCGTTGAACAAAAATTTAAACATCTTTTTGTGGACACCAAAAATTTGAAGATTTTTTTTATGGGCCAAAAATCAATGGGCCCTAATGGTTGCTGCGGTACCCTTATACGAAAATTCAATCGAAAATTTCCGTCTATCGATTGTTTGTTTAAGATTCATGTATGAACCTTGCCTAATAAAGCATCAAAATTGCGGAAAAAATTCAGATGTTTTTCCCTCGATGTGCATGTTAGCAGCTCCCTTACATAATTAAAGTCCATTAAAAACCTGGTTGAATTGTCAGATACTCAGAACATGCCCAGAAGGTTTTAATGGAAATCAGTCCCTGGTCACGTCGTCGACCATATCAATCCTAGAACTTCTGGAATTGAAATTCTTTGGCGTTTTCACCCCAGCCGGTAACATAAATTTTCACTTTTGTTTGAGTTGAACGCATTTGACAAGTGAACTCTTTTTTATGATATGCGAATTTGTAGCCGTTCCGTTGCTTTTTCGTATGCACTTGACGACTTGGCAAAGTAATTTGAATCTCATATATGCCAAATTAGCCTTGAAGAAATTATTGTTCTTCTCTGCACACGCAGACTTTGGCGAAAAAGCAAAAGTGTTGCTTAGTCTGGTGTGGATATTGCGTTATCTTGCAATTGTAACAAGACCCTTATGCCCATCAAAAGATTACAAATGGAGATCTGTGTGTTTTTTTTTTTCTTCTTCGTCGTTCGATAATTTCTGAGAGCGTGCAGATATGCGTTGGATTTCAAGTAGGTGAACATGCCCATAACCAAACAATGAATAAGCATTGCAAACAGCCACTCTACTGTGTAATGAATCCAAATAATACTCAACAATCAACCGACGTCAAATTGCAAATAAGCGAACATGTAAAATTGGAAAAAAAGTCATTTTGCATATCAGTTAATGCTTCATTTGAATTGCAACTTGAATGCCCTGCAGGCAGCCAGCCAGCCAGCCATTTGTGATTCATTATTGCTTGGCGTTAAGCATTTTTCTTCGCCTCAGGATTCAAAATGTTTTTGCCTTTGTGTTCAGAATATGGCGCTTCTATTTGGAAATTACTTCCAACTACTTGTAATATAAGTGCAAATATTTTTTTATATTTATTTCAGAATGGTTTAGATTTGAGTATTAAATTAGATGTTGACTGTGAATTGAAATTTTTATAAGCACTAATATGGATATCTCGAAATCCTCGATAACTGCCAAATTCGTCTGTTCCCGTCAAATTCGACATATCGAGATTCGACTGTAGTTGTTAAATACAAGAAGTTTTAAAGTTATTTTTCTCGAAATTCGTGGTGACATCTGTTGCTTAATGCCATATGAAATCATCAGTTTAGATTATTTCAGTGCGCGTCTGAGCTTAGATTGCAAGTGTGGCACTAGAAAATTGTTACAAGCAAATGAAGACAACTATAGATTATAGAAACCGAAAACTCTCAGAGCAACCCCCCATGGAATGTATTCAATTTACCCCACCCGCGGTCATTTAAATTTGAACAAACTGCCAGTGATACGGAAAGATTCAAAAGTTTATTTACTTTTAAATGCAAAAAACATCAACAATTCATGCTAATTTCATTTACAAATACTCCTTCTGCACTTGAATCTGACCTTCTTGGAAAAATGTGTGAGTTTTAGCCAACAATAAAAATTTCTTGAAATCATGATCGTTAAATATCACCAAAGATTAGAGAAGCCAATATGAATTCATTACTTAAACGCATTTGGAAAAAAATGTGAACAAACAGCCTGTTGGGTTAAAAATTTGAGACATCCATACAAATGTGATTAGAAGGATGCCATTAATGAAATTTGTTAATGACTCATATTGGCAATTTCGAAAATATTTAGGCGACTATACACGCTGTGGGTTACCAGATTGACTTGGCTATCTGGAACCCCATTTTCAGGTAAACCGGCACTTCTGTGTCAAAAACTCTTCAGACCTGGCGACAGTTTTATTACATACATGTACAAAAAGGGGGTGCCAAAGTACTCTGGCAAATCAAAGCTTCTATGGTCGCCTTTAAAAGAAAATTTGGTCAAAGTATTACATGTGGAACAAGTATCAAATTTGGAACAAAAGAAAGATTGGCGCCTGCTAGAACAAATTAGTAGATTGCTTGCATTTATTATCACGACGACACGATTTAACTGTAATTTAATATTATGAATTCGACTTAAATATTATTTTGAATAATTTTCACATGATTGCACCGCTAATGAAATTTTTAATGTAAATTTTATCGTCGCCATAAACATAAAATGGGATTTATCGTCGACCTAATGACTTATAACCATCAATTGGTTAAGACGTCGACATGAGGATGAAATATAGGACTGGGTAATAAATTCTTGGAATGCATCTACAAGATTTACAAGAAGCCCAAGATAGGTAAAGCAGATTCATTCCCCTATGGGGGACAAATCACATATGTTTCAATAGTATCAACTGCTGGGGAAACACTAAAGTGAAGACTCTGATAAATGGTGGATGATAGATTGGAAGAATAGAAATTACATGTAGTCATAATTTCTAATTAATTACAATGACTAGAGTAGGTAAGACGATATGATGGTTAACTATCTGTTTATGTTTTATCAAAGTGCATTACCAAGAACTAGGTTGCGTTGATAACCAACACAGAGTGCTAAAACACAAATCATTCGGGAAGAATTTCTGGAATTTGTGTAATTGCGGTTCGAGTTACACTTAAAACGATCTTAGAACATGTTAAGTGCCTGGCACTTGTAATTGTGACGATATAGATATCACTATGCTTTAAATCCCATCTAATTGAAAAATTATCAAATAGACTTCCGCAGCTGTGGCGTATTTCCACACATGTTTTAGCTTTGACGGCGCGATATCCGAAAGTAGCTCAAAAAATGGACCTTGCCCTGCATAAAAAAACATTTAAGGCACAAAATTTAAATCTTCTACAAAACAATAAATAAATGCGTTGACATTTGAAGCCAAAAATATTATTAAAAAATCAACACAAAGCGTCAAGAAATGTAAATTTCGCTTTCAAAAGCGTGGGGCAAATAATTCAACCTACTTAGAGACAATTGGCAAGCTTTACAGCCCCAAGAGGTATAAAAATCGCAATTTTTTTTCCACGACCTTCCTATTCTGCTTAAATACCGCCTTATATGCGGATTTGAGTCGCTAAATTCAAAACAAGTTACTATTACCGCCAAGATTCGTGTTTGTAGCACTCAAAGGTGTCGACTCGGTTTTATGTTCATTACTAAAGTCAAAGATCTCTGACGATGCATATGTTTTGTCAGTTTTGACATTTCAATGATTGGTTTTTTCTTCTTCAACTGCAATATAACGAGCCTCCACGCTGTTTTTAAAAACCGGAGGTTGTCAAACTTAAAAAAAAGTAAATATTCACAGAAAGTCAGCGGGGAAACTCTGCAAATGATGATACTGGGCGAGGTTTAATAAAAGATTATTAATAACTTTTAACAACTGTTCGATTTTTACTAATTTCTATGAATGAATTCAACATTTTTTAAGAGTTTCGACACACCCAAAGTGCTAAATAGACATCTATAAAAGCTAACAGTTCATTATCTTTAAATAAAGAACGGAGGAAAGTATCAGATTTCAATAATGACTAACTAAGAAAATCTTTGTTGTAGCGGCGACAAAAAATAAACATAAAATTAATTAGCTTTTATGGCTGTGAAAATTTTTGGGCTAGCTTTTAGTTTATAGCAAATTTTTGTGGCGAATAAAGAATTTAAAATTGAAAATTTCAACGTATATATAAAGCAGTGGTGTAAATGTATTTTTTTTTAGAAAAATCATCTCTAGAATATCTCGATAACGGCTAAACCAATGGTTTTCCAAGAAATTGGTGACTGATTTACTTACTTTAATTTTTTCTTAACCCTTTCAGTTTCTAGAAAGATTTTTTCCCAAAATAAACCCAAACAAACCATTGCTTCACTATTAGCTATAACTTTTCGTAACGGAAAATCACTGAAGAGGACATCGAGCACGAAAGAGTTAAGAAATCTTTTGAATTTCGTTCCTAATCAAATCATTTGCTTTAAAATTTCTTGAGTCACATCACAATGTCAGTTTTTTAATTAAATTATTTACTTTGTTTTTTCTTCGTCTCCTTCTGTGTCTACAATTTACTCATCATTTTTTATCCACAATCATTTTGGGCAATTATACTAACGTCTTTTAGATGACAATTAAATTGATGGCGCCCCAAAAATAATAATTAAGAACTTGACCAGAAAAAATTAATAGATTTGTGACACATATGGTTGGCTTATAAACTGAATATTAGGCTGCACTAAATGTAGTTCAGAAACAAAAAAAAAATGTGGGGAAAATAAGTTTTTTGCATTTTTCGGAGAAATTAGGAATTTAGGCCAAAACAATTGTTTCTGGGATTTAAATAATTTTAAATGGAATTTTTTACTGTGGTTTCAATAATTTTAAGGGACAAATTTTTTTTAAATTACAAAATTTAAAAAAAAATGAGGAATTCTATAGAAAAAAAGCTTACTTTTAATTGCCGACAATAAAAATGTATAAAATGAGCGCAAGGTTTTGACAACATAAATATTTTGTACAAAACCAGACCGCAATCATTTTTTGCAGTCGTAAAATACATACTAAAACATTTAGGTGGCTTTGTTTAATCTTATGTCTGGCTGAAGCCCTTAAATTCTGAGAATCAACGAAGAGCTTGGAAATTTCAATAGCAAAAAGTGTTAAAGTACAAAAAGACAATCCGAAAAGAGTCAACACAGAATAAAATAGAAACAGGCAGAAAACCGTTCAAAGCAAGCACCTGTAAAATGTTTAAAAGGTGAAAAGAAATGTATAGTGTCTATTCCTCTCGTATTACATGAGAAATTAAGCCTTACAGCTTAATCTTATCCTTCGATAAGGCTTCAAAAATCAATTTTTTGACTTTTTCCCAGACAGAACATTTTGATTCTGGTATGTTTCTATCTTAGACCCTTCAATTCAATAACAATTAGATATAAATTGGATCTAGATTGCTGATGTTTTTAAGGGTGACTGCTACAATTTTATTTGATTTCTTGATTAGAATTAGTCACACCACTTAATCGTATACGAGATTGCTGAAGAAAGTCAACTTTGTCACTGTGTCGTTGAAAATTCTGCTTCAGTCCATTATAATTGAAGACAAACAAAATCCTTAGGTCTCAATTATAACTGACATGTTCTTGGATTGTATTTGGTTCGTTTCACATTTCAAATGCATGCACATCAAAACGACAAGACAGTGAAGCAGTTTTAATTGATGCTATTTGAAAATATTTTCACTCTAATTTAAATAAATGTCCGAGATATGAAATTAACAAAGAGTCTTTACCATAAGAATGTTTTCTTTATCCCGAGTTCAAGTTTCAGTGTTTCAGGGGTCATCGTTTTAGATTTGGATTAATTTAAAAGTTGAGTTCCGCATCTGCTTGTTAGAAGAAAAAGTCGATGCTGCTCATTAAGTGTGATCCCGTCCTCATCTGCTCAATAAACTCAAAATTGTTCTACACGTCAAATGCCACTTCTAATGACGGACGATAGAAGCCAAAGCCAATGACATTTTGAAACTTTTTGATGTTTGGCGAAAGTTGAAAGTTGAACTTTCAAATCATAAAATCGATTTCCAGCCAGATTCTCCTATCCAATCGATCTTTATGTGATTTTTTCAATCGGCAACAATTCATCTTATTTGCTGAAGAATTTAATAACTTCGAAATGGGTTATTGGGTCTTCGGCGAATTTTATATCATGATTTATTTCTTTGGTTACGTTGTTTTTGTTTCTCAGAATTGGCAGATTTTGATGGAAATAGTTTTAATCGTTTGTTGATTAGATTACAAGTATAAGGGGTCAAAGTCTTAATTTCTTTATCTAACGTTTTAAAGGCGAAAAACTCCGGATATTGAACTACAAAGAGAGAATTCAAAAATAGTTTTTTTTGTAATTCTCATTTTCTTAATGAAAATTTTATAGTAGTAAGTTTATTTTGCAATTTTCGTCAAAAAAGGGCGTTGTATCGATTCTTTTTACAAAATGTGTTTAAAATATTTACAAAACTCTTCCATGCATCAAAATCCGATCAAATCACCTCTTCCCCCGTACAAATAGAAAATTTTCTGCCAAAATTCAGGCTACTCTCGTACTCTGACCATTTACCTCCTCTAACAAATGTAACTTTTATTATGTTTCTCAATAACGTTTTTTCCATTCCGCAACAATGAAACAAAAATCAATCGCGGAATCAGATTTAAGAAAGTTTCTGTCCCAAAAATTACTTATTCAACGAAATAAAATGTTCCTAACACGCGATTTCCATAAACTTCGAAAAAGATCGATCGATGATTTCGCGCCACATGGTTTGGTCATCAATTAGACCGGCAAGACACATTAACGTAATAATACGCTGTCCCACCCTCCATTGAGGTCAATAGCACTAACAAAAAATACCCTCGTTATATTGATAGAAATATCCCTTAACTCAAAAGAAAGCCATAATCTAAAAATAATGGTAGGTCCTCGCTTTGTGTAAAAAAAAGACATCGCTCATAGGCAACGCTCTATGCATAAAAAAAATTAAAATGTCCATCGTGTGTGTGCCGTATATCTGTGTCCAATTATGGACATGCATTCGTCCACATATCAGTCCCAGTTGATCAATAAAAATCTAATGCTTTTATATATTTTTTAACCGCACGAGGGAAAAAATTAAAATATTTTGTTTAGAAATCATCGGAGATACTTTGAAAATACCTCAATAATACCTTTGAAACCACACGACCGTCATTTGGACCAAATTTATACTATATGAATTGTCACGCATTGCACGTTTTCAGTTTGATAACTAAATGAATATTCAAATGATTCACTTAGAATGCATGCAAATCAGGTGAAAAATTTTATACACCTAATGGTATTTTCCCTGGTATGTAATTTGTGAGGGAAGATACGGTCCCAAATGCACTTCGATCGATAGATGCATTCTCCAAATAAGTTCGCCGGCTAACAAAACGCCACACTATAATCCGTACTCGAATATGACGATGGCCATCGGCCAAATCGTTCAACTTTGTGCCGCTTTATCTTGTTGTGTTCTTTTGACTTTAGTTATAGTAGTTTTGCCGGTGTCATAAACAAATGTCCCCTCCCTGCTTTCCACTTCCGCGTTCATAACATGCGAGGCAATTCCCGCTGAAAAATGCTTTACAAGTTGCAAAAGCGTCCAAGTTCTACGAAATGTTTAAAGTCTTATCAAATAATCTCTTATAAACAAATAGCATTTTTCTTAGACCAGGCGCGCACCTCGTCGGCAAGCATGTAGAAGAATGGTGCCGAACTGACACTTTTAGTTTTTTAAATTCGGTAAAACTAGTATTTCAGCGTGCATTGAGGTAGAATTAAGTAGAAGTACGTAAGTAGTAACTAAGTGTGTAGAAATATACGTTAATGCAAGCTCCCATATTGGTTTTTAAATGGTTCGAAAACTCAAATTGCCACTTAAATCCCATTCTTCATGCTTGCTAACGTGGTGAACTTTTTCATGGCACCAATGCGCAACTCCCGTTTAAGAAAAATTTATTGCTATTATTATATTATGTTGTCGAACCATGACCTACGATTTTTCTATTTGGGAAAAAGCTTTTGTTGCTTAAACATGTTGCGCGAAATTGCAGCGACTTTGTATTATTCAAGACTTGAACCTACAGTGGGTTAGAAAGCTATGCTGTAAGAGTGAATTTACGCCTAGTAAAATGTCTGATATGGTAGTAAAATAGCAGAAGTATATGATATTGTATACAAGCTCTTTTTCGCGGTCTAGTATAAGATTAAATGTGATTATTTATAAGAGTTTACATACTTTAAAAGGTTTACACAATTGCGGAATATTTGAAAAAAAAACAATACCGTTTTTTTAAATAATTTTCTTAAAGCTCTGAATGAGAAAGATAGTACCATACAAATCATACTTGACTTGAGGTTTTGCATTTGAATAAGATGAAGGTACGCAGACAAATATATTTCGGGTATTTGAAGGCGTATCATTTCAGCTCTGCAATCATGTTTGATTTATTCCCTACTGTAGACTACTATCTATTTTAGATCGTTTACAATGAAATTTAATTTTTTTTATGTTTTTTTCAGGTACGTATTGACATTACTTTAATTATTAAATGGCCTTTGCGGTAAGTTATTAAATATCCAATCGAATCTCGATTTATGCACAAGATAAAATTTAACCCCTTTGGATAAATCGAGAAATTGCAACAATCGAATGTCCAAAAAAACATGCGTGGAAAGCATGTTTACGCATTTAATGAAGTTTTCAAAAAAAAAATTGGTCGCGACTTTTATTTATGAATAAAAACAAATATTTTCTCTTGTGCGTATTTCGAGCATTTGCATAAATCGAGCATTGTGTAAATCGAGATTCGACAGTATAAATCGAATTTAATACTACAATTACCATAAGGTAATCATCAAATATTCTGTATGAGAACAGCCTAAATTTTGATGGAAAAAAAATTCCATTTATATGGGGAGGGAGGAAAGTGGTGTAATGGGATTTTGGTGTATGGAAGTGTTATGTAAAGTCATATTATAAACGCATTTGGTATATATTTCCCGATACGACGTACCGTTTTCAAGAATCACGACCCTTGAGAATAAAAAAAACGAATAATCATACTTGAAATTATTCTTTTTAGCAGTTCATTTGAGACAAACATGTTTTTACTAAACTTCTTAAACCATTCACGAGTTGGTACGCCCACCTACGTCGAAGCCAAAAAAAAACTATTCTTCACATCATAAGCCAATTGATTTATGTCCGATTCATGTTGCGTAGGATTACTTAGAGCCATCTTACATATTTGTAATTGATTCTCGATTTTCTTCAAAAACATAAGAACGTGATAAATTTCAAGTCGAAATTGTCATCCTTGTGTATCGATTTCAGAATAAAATATATTTTACAACTTGTCATCATCAGACGCACAAAATCATGTCACTAGCGACACATTATGGCCCATTAAAACCTGAAACGCAAATAACGATCACAACCTGAAGATCAATTCTGCAATATCATTCACTGTAAGATCCTCTTCTGATCATTTCGAGGATCACTTTTCGAAATCAACAAACACTTGGCGACTTTCACCCTGAGATGCAATAGGATGGAATGTTCACAAGTCCAATGTTCTTAATGAAGAGTAACTCACTCAATCGAAATGCTGTTTGCCGTAATCGCAATGACTTATACCTTGTAAAAGTAATTTTGTTGATTTCGATCAGCGATCGTTTATTGACACACGAAGAAAGTAATAAATCTTGTAGTTGAACAACTCAAAAAATAATAATATGAGAAATCTATTAAGAAATTTATGCCACTCAATGTCGGTTTATTATCCACATGAAAGTAAGGTTATTTCCGATGGCATTTTGATAATTAAACTTTTTTTTTGTCCATTTCATCAATGATTCTCTTGATATTTATCTTAGTTAGAAAATTGTAAATTTTTGTCGACGTTTTTTCTCTAGAGGGTTTTTTTTTCATTTGCTTCGTCTGAAGGAATTCAGTTCACTTTCAGCATATTCACTTTTTTATGCGATCCGAATGAATGTTGGTAAAAATGTTGACTTGCATTCAGATCTATGTTCATTATTTGTTTTTCTTGTATGTCGATTATCGGCCAATTGAACATTTTCCGCATCATTGATTGTGAAAAGTGAGAAAATAACAAAAATGCGAAATTGTTACCATGTTTCATGTCCATGACAGCATTACAAGAAAAAGATACGATTTGTATAGAAGATAGATAAATTTGAAGAAAATTTCACTTGAATAGTGCAAGTGCAAGAAGATTAACATTCGCTTCTTCTATTTACTTCTCAGCTCTTTCTTTATTATGCTCGTAATTTTCTTAAAGACCATCAAAAAGATGGATAGGGGGGATGCAAGGAACAGAACGAAACGGTCTAGTGTCGATCGCGTTGATCATCATTAAAATTTCACTTCATCATTAAATCGAATTAAAGAAATGCACAATTTTATTCGCTTGTTGTTCAAATAACAAAAAGCGGCGATTTTTTAAAAAGTATTTTTAAGAAATTTGTCAGAAACGTACATAAAAGCTGTTGATTAGTTGTAAAATTGGGGAACCTGGAGTTAAATAGCTTTTCATGTGTATTTAATTTATACAACCTCAAGTTGTACAACCTCAAGTTGAAACAAATCAAGTGTCTAAATTTCCATGATTTTTTAAATTTCGAAACCAGCTAGAAGTCTGTTTGCTATTTGGGAGCTAGAGACCTTCGTCAGATACAGCTTTTGCAATGTGTATGAAATTTTCGCACGTTGTAATAGAGTTCGTTAAAATATTGTGTACAGTTTTAAGAAATACGAAAAAAAATCCCTCAGATCAATTCTTTACAACTTTTAAAAAAATAGCGTTATCCTTGCAATACCTTCGGATAAAAATTTAAACATTTTCGAAAACTCCCTAATGGTCAATTTTCCGAAAACATGGAGAAAATTATTATATTTTCGTCATCCTTAATACGTTTACTGCCAACGTATACTCGTAGTTGTTAAGGACCGATTTTACCCGAAGATGGGACCCAACAAAAAAAAAATCCTTGTGCCGAAAATTATTTTCTATTTAAAATTAAAAACTTTTTATAACAAACAAAAAATTATTGCACCCTTTTCCCCTGCAACCAATTGACCTTTAGTTATTTGCTCTTTCTCTGAAAGTGTTATTCTGTCTTAAAATTATAAAATCTTTCATGGTTGATGATATTGTAAGGCATCATTATAAAGAAGATCGTGCTACCACCTTTTCTACCCACGATATCACACTTCACCGACGGAGACATTATTCCGGTTCTGATTTCTTACCTTTGCTAAATTTTGCTTGAAATGCATCTATCTGAGTTTAGCATTTCTTAAATTTTAAGTTTATTACTATGCGTGTATTTCAATGCGATTTAGTAATTTTTCTAGAAAGTAATAACTGTTTTTCGGCTTAAGATATGTAATTAAAGATTCAGTTTTTTTGTGTTGCACTTGTCTACGACGAAAATAAGATTCGATTTTAAGAAAGTGTTTTGTTTATTTTTCCACAAGTTTCTTACATCGATCGCCTACTCAATATTTAGATGATTTTGGCTGTGGAAATGAGACTAACAATTTAAGTTATTGTGCAATGGCAATAAATACCCAACAGTTAATTAATTGACGATCAATTTGTTGTTTTCCTCATTTGATCATTATTAATGTCTGACATTTCTGTCTGATCTTGTAATAAACGCAATTATTATCGAATTATTTAGTTTAAAAACAATTCTAGTCAATTTAATTCTTAATCGATATTTGAAATGCTCAAATATCTGTCAAAATAGACCAACGCTATTGTAAATATCTATTTTTATTAATTTTTAAAATATTTTTAACATAGAAATTTTGGCACGATTAAATTTTATAAAACTTCAGTTCGATTAGAAATTGATTTCGTATATTTTTATGTCCTTCAGGACATTTCTATTGTCTTGAACAAAAATTTTCGGAAAACATCTGCATGCAGCTGCCATTTTAATAGCAGGCCCAAGTTGATGTCTAATCGATACCTAAAATAAAAAAAATTCCTGTTTACTTTTCTCTTAAAAAATATGCTTATTTTAAGGAAATAAAATTTCCTGCATTTTTTCCCGAAACGAAATATTGCTGAAGAGACTTATGTGTTGATCACAATTGATATTTTTTTTATAAATTATTTTTTCAAAAGCATTATTTGATTTTCATTGATAAAAATTCAAGGAGCTTACATTTTCCGTTACTATAAAAACACGATGCAAACTTAATACAAAATACATACTGATGTTCCACAATTAACGTACCAAGCAATATACCTAATATTTGCATGACGATCGACTAGTCTTCGAAATCATGGATTATTTCGCCGCGCTTTCGAATATTCAAATTGGATATTGCCCACAAAATGTTGTTTATATCAAATCACCAATCATATTCAATTATCCGATCATATTGGTAACATGTTCGAAGTAACACAGACAGGCAGATACTAACAACAGTAAAACAAAAACTAATCAACATAAAGGAGAATTTTCTAGGTTAATATGCAACGAAATTGATTGAAATCACTCATCAAATCATATTTATGCGATTAGAGAAAATGCATTTTTGTATCTTTTTTTTGTTAACCTCACTTGAATACGTTCTGAGGAAAGTCGATATTACCATTAGGCCAGCGCCACATCACATGGCAGCGACCGTAATAATTTTTGGGAAAAAATGGCTATATCTACGAGTGTACTCTCCGACACCAGTTGGACGGCGAAACAATTTAATTTTCAAACACCTCAGTTCGACAAATCTTCGGACGGATTTTCTCTGCAGGACTCCAAAACGACAAAAAAATGCCTCCAAAGCCAAATAATGCCATTGCAATAACATTAAAACATAATAGAGATCTGCTAGCTAAAGGTACAAAATCTAAACGAGATTCCGCACCTTGGCCAAAAGCATCCCATATCCACAGGCATGTTGGTTTGGTTTGGTGCCGTTCACATCGCATCACATCTGCATGTCGAGGAAGATTTTATTTCAAGATTTCCAGCTGGAGCAGAGCCCTGGGAGCTGGAAGCTGCTGCCCGCGTTTAATAGAACTTTTTCTGCATCACTCACGCCTTTTCTAAATTTAAATTCAAATCCATGCTATACAATCGTCACATGTAGGTACAAATCTGATAGATACTTTTGCTACTTGGCTATTATCTAGACAATTTCCAGCCGTTAGAAGAAGAAATCAGTTTTAGCCTCAACTTCAACTTTAATAGATGCTGGATATTACCAACAAACATCGAATCATTTGTCGTTTATTTTTCTATAAGATAAAAAATAGTGGTCCCTGCCATGGCACAGAAGAAGATTATGACTGCATCCACTTCGATTCTCCAAACAATGCAATTCGATGGCTGAGCAAGATCTCTTATCTTTTTTTTAAATTTATTAGAGTAACTCGTTTAAGTTTTGTTATTATTATTTCTTTATTTCATTTTGATGGTTGTTTTTTTTTTGCTATCGCTCAAGGTTTTTTTTATTGTTGTGCGATTATTTAAGTGAGAAAGCTGTTCAATTTGACAACGCTATATACAACCTACAGGTGATGTTTTTGATGCAATGCAAATGGGTTTTGTAACCATCGTTAATTTTTTTCCACTTTCATGTAGGTAAATGGCTCTTTCAGTGAAATGCATCAATCTCTGGTGAAATTTTGCTCCATTTCTAACTTGAAACTATGTTAGTGTGTAACGAGATATTTTTATCTTTAGTGTTGAACTGATTTTTTCAATTTTCATTGAAAAATGAAACTGATTTTTCTGTCAAATGCGTCCTTATAACCATACCATTCGCTCAACTAGATAGGATGTGTTGAAGATCTTCCTCCTCGCCCCGCAAGCTATTCAAACGTTTCGTATAAAAGGGGAGGAAGGCAATATATTGAAATTTTCCAAAATATCTTCAAAATCCTTCAAGTCATTACATTTTCGATTATCGAAAGAAAATTCAACAGGAGTTTTAATTTTTAGGAGATCCACAAAATTTTTTCGTGAAGGGTTCCAAATTTTTAAATTTTATGCGCCACTTTTTGTAACCATCGTTAATAAATTTGGGTTAAAATACATAAAAGAGCAGACAATTTAATTAAGTAAATTTTTGCCTCAGACAAAAAACCAGGGAACCTAGATTCTGAAAGATATTTTCGCATTTTCCAACCTAAACTGATCGAGGAGATATGAGAAGATCACTATACGAATGAGGAAATTACTTGCTGTACTTAAACGGAATCCCTTTGAGATTTTGGTATATTTAAATGTGATTATTTTAAGAAATTCACAATTTCACCTGTTTTTCTATTTGCCTTCGCCTTCTACTTTCAGACTGTCATAAAATCCGCTACAAATTTTAATCTTAGACAATTTCCCCTACACTAGGCGGGAATTGCATTTAAATGTTACATAATTTCCATGCAGTTGAAAATTTTCCCTATTCTATTTTCCATTTTAAGTCTGATCTATTCTAGTTACAGAAATTTGCATTTTCCAACTTGAGAGTTTCTTTTTTGTCTCTTGCTTTTTTAACAGCATCTGCAAATAGACGCTACAACACCTTCAATTAGTCTGTTATTTTCTATTAGTCGTTTTTATAGCATTTTTTCAATTAACAGTTATTACTGTATGCAAGATTGTGCAAATTTAGTTACTTTAACTGATTTGATTAATTCGTCGGTGGCTTTCTTGGAAAGAATTGTTAAAACAGAATAAAAAACGTGATTAATAATGAACTATGAAGATTGTATTGCGGTAATTAGGTTGGAAATTGCAATTAAAAATATTTCAACAGTTTTAAATGAGTTCATTTTTATTTTATTTATTTTTAAAATATGTTTATTTGAATAAGTTCACCAAGGCATTGTGTGATTTTATAAATACATCGGCATGTCAACTCTATTCAAATTTTTGTTGGGCTGTATATCTTTTAAAACACCTAAGAAATTTTTAGCAATTTCTACCAAACTTCACGTTTGTTCGACCCGATTGCCAGTTTTTGTGATAAACCACGGGTAAACAGATGGATATGCATACTAGTGTAGTCACATCTCTCGGGTAAATACAAAAGCTGATTATTAGGGATACACGGGGTGGTAAGTTTTTCCAAATTTCTGTTGTGAAACCTTATGGTATGACCAAAAGAAACTGTAATTAGTAGTGCACCTGAAGGTTAAGGCAACGCATACGCTGAAGGTATAAGCGGGGAAATTGGCAAATTATTTTTTTTGTCGAAAATGGAACTTGAAAATAGATACAAATATACCACCAAAAAATCCCTTCTGTTTTCTGCATTTAATGAACATCTGTTCGAAGCGTTAATTTTGTTGTTTATTTTTATTTGAAAACCATTTGTTGTTGCGATGATAGAAACAAAACTTTCCCATCCATACTTTCAACCACAACAAAAACAATTTTCAACAGTTTTACCACAACAATCTTTTTTTTTTTGAGTCAAAGAGCTCCTTCAATCAAAGGAGAACCAAACAACTCAAACCAAGTCCGCATTCAATTAAAAACAGAGTCAAAGTTCAATGGATGCGAGTTGCAAGCCCTTAAAGGGATACCATCACGTTCAAATTAAAAAAAAAAAAAGAAAATATAAAAATCCGAAAATAGTTTTACACTCTTAGATATCTGAAAGACATCACTGAATTGCTTTCGAATTAATTTTTCGTTTTTTTCCATCATCTTCTATCGATCTTTCTTTGGATTTGTTGTATACGGAAACTAACATTTTCTGTTTATGTAATCAATGTCGTTAGCAATTGATCGAAAGTGTTACTTGAAAAGATGCTACTCGGGTGCACTCCAAATCTTTGTACATTTTAAAAAGGCGGATATTAGGGCTCTTTTGTATAAATTACAACAGAAGAAACTTTCTAAAAAATTTAATTCTGATGTTTGTTTTGAAGACACTTTTCCGACAAACGAACAGCAAGAAAAAAAATCCAGAAAATCAGCTCGTGTTTGACTCCCCGTGTGTAAGAGGTCGACTGAGGGATACCTATTTAAAAACATAAAATGAAATAAAATACTTACAAATCGAATTAAGAGAACTAACTAGAAATAAAATAACAATAATAACAACAACAAACATCTCCTCTACAGAGCAAGCAACAACACTTTTGACATTAACGAAAATGACAGCTCTGTTTACATCCGATTGAATTCAAATCATTTACTTTTATACACATGGAAATTATCTTTCACCGAATGCAAGGCGAACACACGCATTTTAGCTAGAAATCACATTGATCTAAAATAAAGGGAAATTTTGGGTTTTATTTCTTTCAATGTGATGCTAATTAATCTTTCAGATACCTGATAAAAGTGAAGAATTATTAAATCCGTGACATATTTTCGTGTCCGATCTAGAAAGTCTTCTACTCGCGCCGAAACATTTCCCAAGGTTTACAGTTTATCTTTGAACTCAAACTCATGATGCAACAATTTGAATATGGTTTAACGTCAAACATTAAGTGTTACTCTTTGTTCAACGGGAAATTCGAAAGAATGTGCTAACAAAGGGGGAGCTCTTTGTGGTTTATGGGTAAATTATAATCCATAATTTCAATTTTCTGTTGAAAAATTTAGACGGATTTAGAAAAGGGACAATTCTTATATCTAATTTACAATATAATCTGAACTGGGAGGTTAGTGGTAGACTAGGGTTCTAATAATTTGGGTGTCTCTGAAAGTTGGTCCCCAAAAATGTCATCATATTTTTAGTCTCCTAAAAAAGACCCTTAGATTTTCGAACGTCAAAAGATTTAACTAAAGTTTTTACTTTCTTCGTCCGAGGACGGGGGGTAGTATTGTCAAATTTGAAGTTAGTGTTTGTCCATAAAATACAATACGCTAATTTTAGAACCCATTTTTTCATGATTCTGGCATGGAATTTAGTCCGCGGACCCCACTAACAGTACCGTGGACCCCTCTAAAAGTGTGGCGTATTTTATGGATAGTCGTTACGTTATTATAAGTTAGAATAATTTTGGAATCAATGTTATGCAAGCTATATACAAAGCTATCTACAAAAAAACATGCTTGTTTCTTTAAAACAATATACTTACCTAAATCCCTTATAAATTAGGCGTTAGAAATGAAACCGATATGATGCTAATCTCTAGCGACACGTCCACATATTTAAAGATGAAAACTTAAATTTAATTAAATCACGTACTACTATATGACTTTGACTGGGCAATTTACTTAGATAAATGCATCTTTAAAATGTCAGGTAAGAAAAATGATATACTTGCGTTTTTTTTTCTTGTTAAACCCGAAGAATGTGTGCCGACAAGCAGAAAACAATTTTTTTTTCACTAAAAACATATCACGAATGAAGACGATCTTAAAGCGATCATTATTGTCATTTCTGTAGAACAAGTTATGTTGCGTAAATTACAAACAACATAATTTTTTTCTTTCATAGAAGTAAAATAATCTGGTAGATCAAAGATCACATATGACGATGTAACGATGACGACGACGGTACCTAATTTACAGTCTAAACAATGGGCTCAGAAAATTGTTCACGTTGGTAACAATTTTTCTATTTAACGACCAAAATCATGCAACAACAGTCAAATTTTTAACAATTAACATGGTAATTGAGAAAACTTTCCCTTTTCCGGTTTAATTTTGTTATAAATTTTCTTTTGAACCCGCTTTTCGGGAAAAAAGATCGCATTTTCTAGAAAGAAGATTTTTATGACCAATCGGATTTTTTTTAAACAAATTATTCTCACGGATTATAATTATTCGGTAACTAATATTCCTGGAAAGATTTCTTAAGATTTTCAAAAAAAAAAAAAGAAACCCATCTAATTTTTTTTTTGTTTTCATTTCAAACAACCAAGCGTTTACTTCGAGTTTTTTTTTGTCTACAACTCTGAAGATAAACAAATCTAATATTTTATAAATAAGAAAATCATGTTTCTTTTAATAGCGATGCCTCAGTACATGACAAAATTATAGATGCATTAACGAAAAATATGAAAAGGCAGAACTTTCCTCAAAACACGTATGCAATAACGGCTTTTCCGTATTTTGCTGAATTTTCAATTTTTCATTTTATATACAAGAGTGAAGCAATTGACTGACTACTTGGCCAAGAAGTACGTATCTGTACGTCTCCAGTATGCCGTATGCTGTCGTTTTAATACCCTTGACAATTTTCCATTGAAAGATAGATACTGTATCGAGATAAATGCAATTCTAACATGATGTACTGCTTTTATACTTGTACACACATAATTAAGTGTAAAGGGAAACTCATCTCGGTTATGCTTTTCAGCGCGTGCTAAAATCTACTTTAATGATATTTTTTAATAAGTTTCCCTTTGTAAATACACGTGCATTTATACGTTGGCAATTAAATGAGATTGTCAAAATGGCAACTGAGAAATGACAAAAATATCCATATGATAATAAAACGTTTCATTGCTGTCGGTGATTTACTGGAATTATCAGTTAATTGATGAACGGATGTTTGATGTTTTTAGGATTTAAAAGTACGATTTTTTTCTGTTAGCTTCATTAAAGAAAAAGCTTAACCGAAAATTAATCTTAATCTTACTTGCTTTCTAAAGTTCTAACCCGAAAACCACTCGACTGATTGAGATAAAAGCACGACCCTTGGAAAGAGAAAAAAAATTATCATAAATCCCTTATACCCTTGCTACACCTGCAATTTTTTATCTTAAATTCTTAGGGAAGACGCGAACTGCGTTGGTAAATATGTCGAATGGTGCTAAAGTGGCACTTTAAGTTTAAGACAAAAAATGTGGTTTTGAAAATTACCACTTTAGTACTATTTCGTATGCTTATCATCGCAGTGCGCATCTGCACTTATAAGGAGAAGGGGGGAAAGTGTGCAACGATTTTGTCTAACAATTTTTGGACACCATTTCACATTTTGTGAAAATACTTTATTTATTTAAATGTGAATTACCGCAGAGAAAGCTCTGTTAATTATTATTCGTTATCTCAGCTAAAAAACATTTAAAAGTGCCGGTAGAGTCATATAAAAATACCTGTAATTATTAAATAAAGTTTAAAAAAAACTCACTGTAACGACATCAAAATCTAAACCACAGAAAATTTATGCACCAGTTGCCACACCTGCCATTAAACCAGCATTATTGAAGTTGAAGTTCATAAAAGTATCGACAATGATGTTTAGATTACTCCTATTTCAATTCAATTTTGCAATGTTCACAAGAGGGTTAAAATAGATAAATTCCCTCTATACAAATAATTGAGAATTATTTTCAGAGAAAGTGATTAATTTCTATTATATTGTGTGATTTTTTTTTAAATTGAATATATTGAGGGAAAAATATTTAATTTACTATTATTTCATTTTTTTTCACGTTCATTTGAGAAACAACTTTAATCACGCCATGTTATTGCGATCGTTCTCTTGAACTTATGAAAACAAAAAAAAAAATAGTTTCCAATACAAAAAAAAAATAGGCAGATCCAATCGTGTGGAACCGAGCAAGACCAAGGACCGCTGCATAATCGGATTTAGTTTAAACTGAATACCACATACTTTGGAAAAAAAGACATTTACGAATTTACGTTGAAAGATCTCTTGACAAAATCTCAAGATGATCATGGCAAATATAATCGATCGATCGGTAAGTCGTCATCGCACCGCACGGACAGAAGACATTTCAAGACAGAAGACACAACAGCAATTGATGTACGTCCGTTTGTTAATTGCTGGAGCAAATCATGCGAAACATCCAAATTTTACCGAATTTTACACATAAATAAAATAATAAAAAAAACTATACAGAATGAAGATCGAAAAAAGATCGTTTTCAATATTAAGATATCGGTAAATATTTTCAACATTTTTTTTTCCATAGAATTTCACGAATGAACCTTTGAAATGAAACAATTTTGAACGCAATGAGCAAATAATTTTAGTTGGATTTTGCTCTTGACTGAGTTTTTGCTTTCTTCTAATGCACAAATGGTTCAAAAGATAAAAATATCGTTAAAATAATTTCACAGTAATTAATTTTTGACGAAATTAGTAACGAGTGCATCTTGAACTGTGTTCACACGCAACAATTATCAAATAGATCATTGACTTTTTATGCTTTTCCTCCACATCTGAAATGTGTTTTTTCTCATATTTAGTTAAGTGTTTAGTGGCTTTCGTTTGCGTTTTGTCAATTGGAATTAACTGATTGTCCGTAAATGTGGACGTGGGTTGATTAATAAATTTTAATTAAAATCGTGTCTGAAACCCTTTACCCTTTCGGTGGGAATTGAAAAAAATCTCCTCTGATATTTGTGCTTGACGGATTTGTAATCAAATTTTGACAGAATCCAGTATTTTTCTTACATTTCACAAAACTAAAAGAAAATTAGCTGCTCTATATGCATTATTTGTTCATATCATTTCAAAAATCTTACAGTCATTCAACTAAATTGAAAAATGAATTATCAATTCAATTTCAAAATCTATTCTAAACATCGGAATTGAATTAACCAAATCGGATACCATCAAAACGCAACAGATTCGTATAACAAAAGAGTTATATTATGTTTTTGGAACTAAATACTCATCGTAACTGCTTAGCTGGAATTTATTCACTTTACCAACTCAATTTTCTAATTTTTTCCCCTAATTTCCACCGAAATATAAGCAAGTCAAGTCTCGTGCATGAACGGCTAAATATAAAAAAAAAACATTGAACAATTTGAAAAAATAGAAAAAATTATGAATCTAGCAAGTCAAAACCCCTTCAGTTACAGTCATATCATCCGGTTTACTATATTTTAACTGTTATATATCTCAACCATGACAGATAACCGATTAAAATTTTCATTCACGTGAATCTGTTCTTTGCGCTTCTGCTTCTTGCTTCTCCATAATTCTTTTTTTCAACTGCCCGAACACCATTATGGTCACTTTATTATTACAAATCCATCGGTCATACTCATACCTCAGTCAATATCCGTACATTGGACTGCTTTTTGGAAGAACCTGAAAAAAGTGATAATCGATACCATCGGATTAATGGATTAACACAAAATGCTCTTCTACCTTAAATCAAGTCCAGCTCGGCTGTAAAATCCATAGAGATAAAACTTTTTTTTTTTCTTATTTATTTGTAGCACTTATGACATTTCCCGACGTACCGGGTCTTCAAATTTTGATCCTTCTTTCACAATGGTAGATATCATGTTTCCAGGCAGAAGTGTAGGGATGGGACCAATCGTGAGCATTATGAATTATTGAAAGTGTGAGATAATTGGTTAAAAAATACTTATTTTTGTCAAAAATTTGATTCAAAATTGTAGCACACTTTTCGATTCTTGTCTTCAAGAAATTACGTTAAAATCGTGTAAAACTATAGGTGCAGCAGCATGCAATTTTCATAGTAATTTTTCTATGAATCTTCAATTTACTAAGGCCCAATCCGCAATGTAACTTCAAATTTGAGGCCCATGCGCAAAAAAAATTGGGGTCCTCTAATGCCCGTATCACAATGACCGTAGAACATGAAGTTTTCATGCACCTTTATGTTCGGGACCGATTTTGAAGGCCCCTAAATCCCCAAGGGGCCCTAATTAACGATTTTCAGGAAATAGCTTGCATGGAAACGAAAAATTTCCACTCTAAAAAAAGCCCACTTATTCTATCATACATTAAACCGAATGAACAATTCCGTTTTTATTCTATTAAAAGTATCAGTAAATCAGAAAAAAAAAAATTTTAGTCACTCAAGACTTCCAGAGTAACAAAAAAAAATTAAGGGCTTGAATCTTAAAAAGAATAAGTAATTAATTTAAATGAGCAAATTACCAATCTTAAATAAACTTCTCTAACACTTTATCCTGTGCTCCAATTTCTGCTGAAAAGCGAGGAGAATCCACAGTATATTCGGTCAGTTCTCTCTTCTCAAGCTTTTAAACCATTTTCCATCACGTTTCACGTTAAGTTCTGTTAGTTAAGAATTTCACAAGAAAAAATCTAGCCAAAGAGATTCACC
Organism: Chrysopilus asiliformis; assembly: GCA_964034945.1. NCBI lineage: Eukaryota > Metazoa > Arthropoda > Insecta > Diptera > Rhagionidae > Chrysopilus > Chrysopilus asiliformis. The sequence continues at coordinate 116,961,359 of OZ035960.1, forward strand.
AACAACTATGAAAAGTATCTTTTATCTAACTAAGATAGAACGGTAATGCCTCACCGCACCTAGTAAACCCCACAGAGAAAGAAAAACCACACCAGAAGAGAGTCCGAGTTGGAGTCACCGACCGATAAGATAATGAATATGGGAAATGTTTAATGCTAAAACAGAACGTGTTAAGTTTTCGTGTGATTTTTCCTATATACACATTTCCACTCATGCTGAATTACATGCAAGTTTATCGAAAAAAAACTACCTTCAATCGACGTATAGTAGAGGTCTTTGAAAAACTCTGATTCAGTTCAATGCGGTTCAAATGTACTTGGAAAACGGAGAAGTTCGGAAAACTGTGCATATCATTCGATCTGAATGCGCTCGTTGGTATTATAATCCTCTAACATTTTCAAGTTTTTCAAGTATATTTCATTCCATTCTTCTTGAGCCAATTTTTATTGTCACGGATTTTTCACACACAACTCATACCCATCAAAATTGAGCCACCACGCATCATATAGAAATGGTTCCATCGCAATTAGCCATAGGAAAAATCACTGTCTATGTTCTGTCGGACTGTATCTGTCGGTGCTGCTGAATTCAAACGGAAATCAAAGAGAGAAAATCCAGTGCGCCGTAGTACATGAAATTTTCATGCACCTTCTTCTCTTTTTTCCTCAGCGCTTTTCCCCATACACCGTTGGAAGTTTGAACCTTCCGTCTTGTGTGTACTCAGCAATATAAAATGTTTGTAGCCATCAAATTGGGGCTCAGTTAAAAGCTCAAAGCCGATCCGATAACACTAAACCAGTCTCAAATTGGATAAAAAACAAAACGTACTACAAAAAATTGATTTCAGTTTGTTATTTGATTTTATTAAGATCTTTAGTTGATTTAATTTTGTTCGATTATGATAGACAATGTGTTTTCCGATAAAGTTTATTTTTTTTTCAATGACAATCTAGTGTGATTTTAATGATAACTTTGACATCAGCAAAAGTGTAGAATCAGAATTTATCTCGGCAAAACCTTGAAACGGCCCAGGAGAAAAATCTCTACCGGACCGGATGTGGAGGAGTTCGAAGACATCCATCTCCCCTTAATATATAAAATGACAAATCAAACAAAAGTCGAAAAATTCACTTCGAAAAGGAAATCTTTTAAGTGCTGTATACGTACGAATTTCTTTCGAACGTTGTCAGCATAGAAGTATGATTTTATCGATCCTCGTCGCCAGTAAGCACTACACTCCCCGCAGTGATACACAGATGGTGATGCACTTTTTTCGGTTGTCGTTTTGCTGCAACTCATTGATTCAATGTATTTTTCAACGTTTTGCGAAACAACCACCATCAGCCGGTGTATCGATTGCTGCAATTCTTCCAGCAAATTTTCATGCTTTCGCCCGTCGCTCCTGGATGTATCCCTGTTGTTATCCTTGTTCTTCCTCAATTTGCTTTAAATTCCACTACTAACCCTGATATAACAACAATTGCCATATATCAACTGACAATTGGTTTCATGTGTTTGTCATATAAGATTATATACCATCTATAATACGCTATATTATGTGGGGAGACAGAAACATATCCATTTTATGAATCCCTAGGCCAGCCCATTACATATTCTAGTGTCCTAGTCATCATATTCCTAGGACAAAATAGTTTTTTTTTAGTGCACTTGCAGCAACGTGCGTTTTGTGATTCGCTTTACAATTTTCGAAGGACTTTACGTTTGAATTTCATGGCGTATTCCCTGCAGCGCATCCTCATTTATTCTTCTCTAAAGTGTCCTTCTGAGATTTTCCTATACGATTTTCCATTTACTCTTCTGACACAGACACAGAGGTCGCGTTCATAAAACTTGCTGGGATAATTTACTGATTCTTCAAAACGATATTGGTTAATTTATTAAAAATCAATTTTTACAGGATATTGTCATAAAATTTTGGAAGAAGTTTAAAGTCGTTAAAAAATTGAATATTTACAGTGATTTTATGAATTTATTGTGATTTGAAATTGTCTTCGAACGTTTATTTGGATTAAATTGTTCTATTTTTTACATTAAAAAAAACTATTTCTTTGTTGGAAAATTTGTTTGTGATATACAAAAAAACGTTATTCATTGCTAAAGCAATAAAAAATTGTTAAGTTATCAGAGATTTATAAAATATACAAACAAAAAAAATGGCTACATACGCTGCATTTAAACATGTTGAATTGTACAACGTTGGCAAAACCAAAAAAAGGTAATTGATTTTATTTTATAAATTCTAGATTTCTTTCCTTTGGATGCAAATGAAAATAATTGATTCATTGAAATTTTCATCAACTATTTTATCTGCGTAAAAATCACTAAATTGTTTTTTTTATAATTTTCTTTTATCAGATTTGAATTTCTTTGACCTTTACGTTTTCGATAAAAAAAACTATTGATCTGATAAATTTCTATGATAGATATTTAAAGATTATTTTAGACCATAAAGAAGTCTTTTAGCATACATTATCGTAATTTTAACTCTTTAAAATTTCTCAACCAAAGTTTTACCTTAAAAAAGCGCACATAGAACCGACAAATGTTCACACTGAAAAATGCGCTCCCGGAAGATTGATAACATTGTAAAGTTTTTGATCCAGACTGATAGTTTGAAATAATGCATGAAAAGAAAAGCTAGTTCAGTATTTTAAAAAATCTAATAAAGCCCTTTTAAGACCTGAATAATGAAATTTGAAGCAAAAAAATAAAACTTTTTGCATCACAAAAACGATACGTCAACCAAATTGATCTAACGAGACACGAAAAAATTGATTTTTATTATTCTTCTGTACCTGCTGACATAGAATGTCTTATGTCTTAAATGGAATATATAATTTCCAAGGATATATTCTTAGCCAAATTGTTTTCATCAGTTTCTTTTTTTACATTATATCGATGTAATTCGTAACTGGCACCATTCGTTATTATTTCGTCTTTTCTTTTTCGTGAATGACTGATATAGCAACCGGTGTTATTTCTTCGATGCTCCATTTAAAGTTTCTTTAGTTTTAGTGCTGTCCCAATTCCAGTTCAGAAATCGACCATACGAATCAGCGAGATATCTGGGAATATTTCCCACCTTTTAACAACTGGGCCCTAAGCTAACGCGATCATAATTGTCTCTTGCACGGAAAATCAGATTGAAAATACGAAAATTCAATATGATAACCAAGATAGCAATAATGAAGAAAATATACTGAAGCCCTCTGATTCTTCCTTGTTCTTTTACGTTCAACTCATCAATCCCATTTCGTATCCCACTTCTGAAACTTCCGTTCTCTTCACGTCAAGTGTCGCTTCCTTTTCTGTTTGAATAGACGATATCAAATTACATTTTAGTCCAGTGAGGCCTAAAGTACATGAAACTTCGCACAAATGCCGACTTCATGTCATTAAAATGACTTCCCTATTAACAAAGTGTGCCTTTTTCCACTTTTTTCATAATTTTTTTTTAAATTTTTTTGTAGCTTACCTTTTTACCTTCTCGGTACTTAGTTTTCAGTGAATCCTTTTTGCAAAACAGGAATCCATTCCATTGCACACACTTTTAGGCGAAGACACTTAAAACTTTTTAAAGATATGCAGCAGCAGCAGCAGCAGGGTATGTTTTCTAAAAATTCACAAGGTTGTTGAGCAACAAAGAAAACTTCTGATGTGCTCCAGATTTTCCCCTGCAAAGGATTAAATTTGCCAGGTTGATAAAGAAGATCTAGGACTTGCATATACTTTTAAAATTATTCATTTATGTCACTTTTTTTTATTTGCACAAATTTTTCATTGTTTTTCATTTTCGAATGAATTTTTAACATTGCATACAAAATAAAATGGCAATCCATGTTGCTAAAAATATTTTTCATAGCAATTTTTTTTTTCAAAAATTTGCAATACCTTCAAGATTACAATTCAATTGTTTTTTGTATGTGGTTTTGTTAAATATTTTGGCCTAATTTTGCATTTCGAAAAAAACTGCAATTTAAAAATTGCTCAGCAAACGATTAATTTTTTTTGATAAGCTAAAAACGTAAGTTATGAAGTGACAAAGACACCGATCGCGATCTCATTGTTACTAAAACATCACATTCACTACTGTCACTTTATGTAAAACAAGAAAAATTATGATTTCTTGCTAGAAAAAAAAGAGGCGCCAATGTTATAGAAAACCGAAATTTCATCACAATCAACTACTGATCAAATAGATTGTTGTTGCTTTACAACTCGCTTACCTGGCACAATGAACTACCTGTCGATAGTTATCGCGTTTAACCAATTTGTACAAAAGCTACACAAAAAAGCGAAATTCTTTATTGTCATGTAATACAATCTGCGAGCTACCGTTATTCTATGATTCAATGAGTTTTTTCAACAGTTGTTAACAATAAAAACAAAAAAAAAACACGAAAAATATCGATTTTTTTTTATTTCGGCATCGTGCACAAAACTCCAGGTGTGTATCTTATTTTAATCGGTTAATTATCTCAGCGTTGATTGTGATCAAACAAAATCGAACAAAGCTCTCGAAAAAAATTGTAATCATCCCGGAGAAATGATCGCAGTGAAATGAATGTAATTTACTTAACAATGCAGACAATTAGACACTATTGATGCAACAGCCAATAGATCACACACCGATCGTTTAGCTCAGACCCCAACCGAAATTCAAAAGAAACCCGCTCTACTATAGTTCTCCATTATCTACCCATTTCACCGATAATGGGACTTTTCCAATTATCAAATCCAATTTATAAAGGTGAAACTTAGTTGAGTTTATTTCACGGACACGAAGGTACTTTCCATTGTTTGAACGTAGCCTTTTTCGCGTCTAAAGCGGAGACGCGGGTGGTTCGAGTCCCTGGACAAAAGATTTTGGAACCAACTGGACTATGCAATCAGGTGTGGCATCGTTTGATCAGTGGCGCTTTATTAGTCCACCACACTGACTGGGCAACTCCGTTTCGGTCAAAGGAGAACATTCGGAAGTTTAAAAAAAACTGATTGAAAAAAAATTCGTTTCCTATGCTAACAAATGTGAACTTTGTTAAGGTAGCTTCCGGTAAAAGTGTACTTTGAAGCGAAGAAATTACTCGCCGTGCTTTCACGGTTCAATGAAAATGATTTTTCTTCAGTTAATGCATGAATGTATATGAATTCCAGTGTATTTTTTATGGTATTTAAGAAAAAACGTAGATTTATTTGAAATAAAAAAACAAGCAAGCTGATATTAACAGTGCACCGAAGGGTTTTTAAATGTTAACGAGATTTAAAGTATATGTTTATAGTAAAGAAATTCAATTTATTGTTACTTCGTTCGTATAGTAAAAATCTGTATTTTACTTTGCTATACTAAAAATAAAAACATAGGCGATCATTTTCTCAAGAAACAGTGGATTCCATTTCTGCCGAATTCTGGCCCCACCTATTACGCTTCTCCTGATGAATGTCTCAAACTTCTAAATTCGATACAGAAAAGTCAAAAATTTTTTTTTTTTATATTTTACGACATTTATGAAACAATCAGCTTTTGTACACGAATGGAATTCATCACACGGTAATCTCTTATTTATAAAAGATTTATAAACAAGCAAAATTCAATTTTCACACGAAAAAGACCCAAATAGACCGTTTTATTTGTTTGATGAACGTAATTTTTAATGAAAATTCGCTAATTACTTTTTTATCGCACGTCATCGTTCTGATGCTGCGGTTTTTCACAATTGCAACATGTTGATGCCGCTATTCCGGTTCGTGCACCAAAACTATTCCATTTTATGTTACTTGTTCAATGCAAAATTTATGGCTAATAAATCACAATTTAGAAAATACATTAAATCATAGAAAAGACTAATGAAATTTTATTCTCCGTAAACGTTTTGCTATTTGCTCATTTGAAAAAAAATTTGCAATAATAATAATAACAAATTTGATATTTAATTAATTTTACGTTCGTGCTCTCTTTCTTTTCGAGTGTTTAGTTTGAATTTCAAGTAAACTCCATAGTATTTTTCTGGTCCATAAATTTAAATTAAATAAATGGGCTTTATTTTTCTGCATCTTTTGTAAGAAGGCTATCTATATTTTTTTTGTTGTTACAGAAAAAGTTTTAACGGGATTTTGACTTTTTATGGTACCAAAACTAACTAAAAATGGGTCAACCATTTAGAATTTCACTCCGAGGTGTTAAATATTTAACTAAATGATTACCAACTAATTTATTTAATTAGAATCTGTATTGTTAGAGGTTGTTGACGTTCTTTACAACTATTTTTGGCAGATTCTTTGCTTCTCTTTCATTATAAACTAGAAGTCACACAGCATTCGTTTTTAATGTTTTCAGAGAATTTGGAAATATTTCGGAGACAAAAATTTGATGGAGTGTTTTTTTATTCGGGTAAATTTATTGGTAATTTATTTAAATTTATAATATATTTTCATTATTCAGAAATATTTGGTACACGGAGAAAAATCCAAATAGAAAAATACGAGACAGTGCCCTCTTCTGCGATGATTCCCTAAAAATTGGGAATTTTCTCTTTTGTTTGGGAGTTATTAACAAATAATTTCACTGTTTCGTAGGAGTTTGTCCTATTATTTCTCTCCGAGTAGATCTTCACTAATAACAGCGATTTTGCAAGTGGATTGATAGCGTGTTGGGTAGAGTGGCTGACTTTCAGTCTTTCAGTATTTTTGTATTCAGTATTTCAGTATTTTTGACTTGCTTAGACTTAGACCCTATTTGAATTCCAATCAGAGAGTAGTTCGATTTCAAAAAGCCCAAAATATTTTTAACAAATTTTTGAAATTAAAACAAATTACGTCTAAGGAATTTGTTTGAATTTCTGGTAAACTTTACTCTGACTAAACTTAACCCAAATTACGAAAGTACTTTGTAAGAAAGAAATGCTCAATATTTCACTTCAAGGCCGAAATCCTCAAGGGAGCGAAAATAATTACTTATTAGGAAAAAGTCCGCTCAAAGAAATGAGGAAATTTTCTTCAATTTCCACATCAATCAAGCGCCGACTAACATTTGATTTTTATCTATTTATCTTAAATTTTCGACTTTCAACTCATTTTACACCTGAACCAAAACCCATAATCACCTAAGTCTGATGACTGTGAATTAAGAATTCCTTTTAGAAATCTCGACTCTTTAACACCTTTGCATATACGTAGCTAAGCTACCGACCATCATTTCAAATGGTGATTAAGCGCTACAATCTATAATACATTTCCAAAGTCATGAATACGATTTCCAAAAATTCTTCAAAGACAATTCACACCTCTTGCTGGAAATTACAATTTTCACAGCTGGAGGTATCACGATGGCTGCAAACGTGTTGTTAATCCACTTTTCCTATACCCCGGCCCCCAAAAAACAATTTTTCGGGATTTTCTTTTACAATGAAGCATTTTTTTTTTGTTTTTGTTTTTTTTTTTTTAAAGAAGAAATTTATTTCAGTAATGAAAGAAAATATTTTCAGTTGAATTTTAGAAAATTAGTTTATTTACTATCAATGCACGTTTCCAATGTTATTTATCTGCCTTTATTTATCTATCATTTTTATTTTGAAAAGTCTTATGGGATTTTATGATGAGGTATGGTTGTTGCTGTGGCACCTCATTTCCAATGAATTCAATTCTGTCTGTTCGTGATGTATAAATTGTGTATATGGTTTACATTGTTCGATTAATAATTACACTCTTTACATTTTACGATTACAGCGAACTCCTATAAAACAATCATCAATGAAAAATAATAATTTTCTAATATTATTGCTACAACACTTGTTGTTAGTTATCACGAGTTCAATAAACGAATCCAATACGGGTTAAATTAATTCCAACGCGATTGAATATATTTTTATCGGGCGTATGTGAGAAATAACTACATATTTTTGATAATTAAATTGAACTGAAAAAATCCATGGATTTATACAGTGAAACCTCGGTACATAAACTAAATTCACTGCTCAGTGTTGTACATGAACCGAAACAACTTTTTATATTTCTTATGAAGCCACTAAGATCCAGCTTTAAAACAGATAGATCTTTGTCTCACTTCTATTGGGACAACGTACCTGATCAAAACCAAAATTCTGTTCATAAATCGAAAAACATAAGCAGAGCGTTGTGACCGAAACTACATTACCTACCAAAAGTTTTTCTAGAACAAACATTCAGCGAACAGTGTTTGATAGGAAATTTTCTCTTACATATTTTAGGGTATTTTTCTCTGAGCATTTTAGTTGACCCGTCATGGAAAAAATAAAACCAAAACTAATATTATGTGCTACCAGCTTGCTCTTCAAAAACATGTTACCTGTCGTGAAAGCTAATTGTTCATAAACCGAGACATTTATTGGACTCGAAAGAAGTTGGTAAATTGAATTTTTTACGAACTGAAACATTCATAAACTGAAGTAAGAAAAGAAACAGATTTTTTTACAAAACTAAAACACATCCTATCGTTTTTCTACTGTGCGTGCATTTATAAGAATAATAATTTAAATGGGTCGTTGTGTGTACATTTCTCACATTTATGAAGTGAAAGGTCTTAACATATCCTCACACTCCAAACTTAAATCTAATATTTAATCTGCAATAAGCCTGTGACTTTTTAAACTAGAGGCTCGGCCAATTTATAATATTTCATTTCAATAATTCACAAACAGTTCACGTTTTTTAAGTCCAAGAAGACGATTTTCTCGAAACAACCATTCACTCTTCGAGTTCATGCCAATAATTTATATTATTTTTCATTATCTTTACTTGCTTCAACTTGATGTAAAATGAAAATCAAGTTTAAAATACTTACTCTAAACGAGCTGTGAATAGTAGATGCATATTAGTAGAGTTAACAGTTTTCATCCGTGCACCAATAGTAAGTTCTTTGGCAGGATGATGGCACCATAATGGAGTTATATATGGGCGCCAATATATATATCGCCACTTCAAGTTATTATCTTCACAATCAACAATAATAATTTGCAACTAACTATAACTATTCAGGTGTACAGACAGACAGTGCATAAAATGAAAAAGTTTTTTTTACGCGGACTAATGTGAATTTTTAATTCCCCATCTGAGTTTTGAGTGAAAGAAAACCGAAAGCTTTTTTTATAGAAATATTTATAACTATGATATGAAAAAAATACTCGTACGAGTATATGAATCGCATAGTTATGTCTACAAATCGCAAGTACCCAAAGGAGTCTAATTTCTTACTCACGTCCATTATGGATAAGATTAAGACTGAATTTTCTTGTACCAGAGACTCTAGACTCGACATGAATTGAATGTCTTATATTAATCATAAAATGAAAACCAATTGAAGCGATATTATGATGCAGTCCGACAATTGAAATGTGGAATTTACTTTATCCACCTTAAGTAGAAATAAAACCGTTTTCCTTTCAATATCAGCTGGTAGATTGACTTGGGGCTACTTAGGAACATAAAAGACATTATGCTAATTTTAGGTTTTCCTATGCTCTTTCCCTCGTTCACTTTTTTGCGACTTAATATTGAATTTGATACCGTCGCCAAACTATCGCAGACTCCCTTCCTCCCTAGAAATATTGCATATATTATGGGCAACTCTTTATTGACTTTTGGGAAATTTAAGTCAGTGTCCTTTTCGTCCTCCAAGCCTAGGTTTATGTGTATCCTTGTTCAACCCCTATCCGAAACTAATAATTTAATCCCTTTTGAAAATACTGGGGAGAAATTTATGGGAGCTATCAAGGAAAATACAGGATTTGCAACTAATTTTTCCTAAATAAATGCCGCTTGGGTAAGCTCTTCCTCCCAGAGGGTATAATATAAAATTTCAGCAAAATCAGTCAAGCAATTTTAGGGTTTTTCACTAGTTTTGAAAAGCCTGTGAGGTAAGGCATACCACTATACGATCAAAACCCTTTTTTTGCCTAAACTTTAAATATATCTTTTCTTTATTACAAAAAGAGTAAAAATTTCTCAAATAATACATGCATCAAAAAGCGATAGATCAATTAATTTCTAGTGTTTACTTCGATATTTTTTTCTCCCATCACATAAGCATTTGCATATGTCGATACTCTTGCATAATAACCGTTATTTGTTATCTATTCCCATTGGCTCCTGTCCAACGTGAAGTGAAAAGCTACTTGCGATTAATGTGGCGTGTAATCCGCGTTTATCACTTGAACGAGGAAAACGTTCGCAAGCATATCGAACGACAAATGGACAAGAAGACTGAAGATAAAACCTTAGAAAACTCTAAGCAATGATTTTTGCATATCATATTCAAATTTTACACATGTTTTGTTCAGCCTTTATCGCTCAATTTGTGACTATCCCCTGAGTGATACTCAGCCAGTGGTCGCGACGTGATTATTTTCCAAAATAGGTATAACTTAGCTCCAATTACTTAACCTCCTTGTGATGGTGTCTTGTGATACGATAACCTACCATCTGGGCAAAATGAGGAAATTTCTCACGACAAAATAATTAACCAACTGCCGTGTATCTGCTGGTATGCAACATAAAAGATTTGTCGTGTTACATCCGAGTTTGTGCTGCTCCAGCGCAAATCATTTTAAAGTGCACGAATAAGTACAACTCTAGTGAAGTTGATGTTGCTTCTGTCTGCATCTTGGCATGCAATTCGATTTCTTTTCTTTTTTTTTTATTGTACGGGCGCTCCAATAATCACACTTGGCTAACTAACTATGGTGCTAGAGAGACTGCCGCCGCCGCCGTTAACTGAAAATCAGGAAAAAAAAATTTTGCATGTCAACATGTATATACTGACCATAGTCCCATGGCCGGATGCATCCGAATACTCTGTGAGCGCTAGTTTGGGGCATCGATTAACTCCAGCCCGGACTGTAAGCGTCGAATATCTATCGAGATGTAGTTCAGATCCAAGCTTAAACCGAGAGCACTTTCAACAACAACAAAAAAGACTCTTTGGTATGTAGATATAGACCATGAGATCCATTTGGAGTCCTATTATATTTCTTTCCGCTATGGTTCCCTGAAACCGGCAGGTAATAGACGGCATAACAGCTTTTGATAGCGAATACAGCCACCACACGTTATGATGATGCACAAATACGCTCTGAATTGATTCATAGCTGCATCATGCTTAAAAACGGTGAATCTATCGTATAGAACAAGTCTAATCTTAGATATGCAGTTGAACGCGCTTTAATTATGTTCCAAGTGAAGTTAAACTCTGGATATCTTTAATAATCCAAAAACGAAAACCGAGCAAATAACAATCCGTATTTTGTTATGTTGTTGAACAACTGCGAGTTGATTACGGATATCTGCAGATTTTCTTTTCATTTTTTAAGCTGATTTTCGTAGTCAACTCTAATTGTTATGCTCAAGAATCTGTGACGAGATTGCATGGTCCAGATAGTTCTACTTCTTGGATGGCTGTAGTTGCGGGAAAACGCATTCCCTTGCCTACATTTCTATCATATATTCGAAAAGATTGTGAATAAATCTAGGTATCTGATTTTAAACGTGCGTTCTGCATGTTAAACCGTTAGCTGATTATTTTAAAAATTAACTGATGGTAGTGTAAATTATTTGGAGATAATTGAAAAATTTTACCGATACGTAGGGCATGTTTTTGCAGGTGAATCAACAACAGTAAGTTTTCATGAAAAAATAAGAAACTCGTTGCACTGTTGTTTTTAAAATGAATAGTTTTTGAAATATCGTGAAATAGCATTTATTTATTTGCCCTGCATTTCATATGCGTCTAGTTTTTTTTCGAGATTTTCCTTTTAAAAATTGAGGCTCGTCGTAGTAAGTTCGCTTTAGACATCCTTTTACATCTATCAGTGATTTACATAACATGGTAGTGAAAATTGCTATATTGGGCTGTAAAATTAAATTTTTCTGTGCCATGCTAGAATATGAAATGCCCGGCAATTTTGAAAGAGGTTTTCTAATTAGATCTTTTGTAATCAGAGAAGGCTAGCGCCTGTCAGTAACATACGTCACACGTTCAAGGAAGAGAGGGAGTCTATGGTAGTATTACTGTGATATACAAGTCCTTGCAAAAAATCGCGAAAAACCTTCACGAAGTGGAAGGTAAAACGGGAGGATCGAAATGGTGAATATTAACGTTTATGGGCAGGCCCCTATCAACAGTTTTTGTCAATTTTTATCCAAAAATTCAATTCGACCGGACACGTAATTCTCTGGTTAGAGCTTTTGAACCCGAAAAAGGTTAAGCGTACTTTTTTGTATCTAAGTCGTTATGTCAAGAACGTGACAAGTCAGTCGACTATGGTATCTCGCTCGATATGTCAAAATTTTGTTACTTTTGTAAGTACGATTACTTTTGTAAGTACGTTAATATTAGGAAGTATTCTAATTATTTTTTTGTGGATTTTGGCAGAAAATTGTAATTGTAAATTGCCGATTTTTTTTTTTTTGGTTTAGTGAATTTAAAATTGAAATGTTGTAAGTCAAGTTGCCATAGCCTTGCATTTATTCGTCGCAGTACGTTTATTTGTTCCAAAAAGGTGTGTTTTGTAAGTTTTTTTAATCTATATTCTCGTTTATATGTTACTTTCTTACTAATAGACTAAAAAATGGCCAGACGCAATTTCATGAAACCTTTGCTTAAAATTTACCTAAATAAATTCATTTCCCACACGCTTAGTTTTTTTAAAAAAAAACTGACAAAAGAACAGCAAAGTCAATTAAAATCCCATAAAAATAATTATTCTAAAAAATCACTTAATCTAATATAAAATGATTGGTTATTTTAGGCAAGTTTCGACCTAAAAGCGAATTTGCTTTTTCGCACCACAAAAAAAAACTAAACTAAATACCGAAAAGCTTTTCACAAAGAAAACATTTATTGGTCTCTGAGAAGGAAAAAAAAGAGTCCATGTTAGGGTAAAAGAAAGTTTACCTTCTAACAGTTAATAAGCTGCGGATGGTCCACTATGCGGATATAAAAATCAAATTCACGAAATTGCGCACCCAAAACGATCAGTAAAACCCAATAATCTCCATTTATCAGCGAATCGGTAGTCGAAAAAAAGTACGAAAACGAATTAGCCGTGGCGTGAAAAGCGCTAACATTGAAATATTTCGTAACTGTCCATTTGCGCTTGTTGCTAGCGATCATAAGGAGAAATTGCCAAGACAAGATTGGAATTGATGGAATCAAATAGACTTGGCTGGGCTGGGCTGGACTGAACGGTTGTTCTCTTTGTTGATGGGTGATCCAGAGATGCGATGGGATGGACCAAGAAAAATTCCAAATATTAATCGTGGCTCAAAAGTAAAAGCCAAATGGTTTCACACTGCAAAAGCACGACAATCACAAATTGCGGATGGATAAGATTTTTCTATTTTTTTTTTCAATTCCGCCCGTAACATCTAGAAGCTATTTGGATAGATGGCCCCGAAGATAAATCCAGACAAGAGAATGAATTGTCTGCACTTGGTCCATTATGATTTTTGATTAGCATCTATTATTAGCCGACCACTAACTCCTGCTGGTTATATCCATCCCGCCGCAAAACAAAAATGTGAACAAGAATTGGTTGAAATGAAAGAATCCCAATAAATATCCAATATGAACGACACAACATCGATCCTATCTTTGATTTCTATCTTGAGCAACACCAATCGTAATAATAGTAAAAATTTCTTTACAGTTACAGCATTTTGTTATTTGTTATTAAGCGAGCTACCGCAGCAGCAGCAGCACCAAGAACAGAACAGTGACCGCATTGAATACGAGTAGATTCACGAAATCACTTCCGAATTATTTTATTCATTACGGGCTATGCCTTCGACCCAAAATCGAATTCGGGAAAAAAAATTAAAAACTTTTATCCAACGGACAAGTTCCAGTCAATCTTGAATCGCGCAACTTCACGCCATGTCCAATGTCCAAATAATATACTCACCAAATTAGGTTCGTTGTGGTTTATGCACCTTATACAAGTCCCTCGAACGAAATAATTCCGCTATATTAAACTCTAGCTTCAAATAAGAATGAAAATATCCAAGAGTTCATGTGTGTGTGTGCATAATGGAGCGCTGAAGATAGAATGGAGAGGTTTTTTTAATATTCAATTAACATAGGAGCATAATTCCCGGTATGTATAAATAGTTATGCTGAAAATTAAACAAAAGGAATGAGCCAATTCGGTGATTATATTCATTATGATGAATGGAACCGTGATTCAGTTCAGTCCACTTCACTTCGGTGTGATTATTTTCTTCTTAGTGGCTGTTATGGTATTTTCCAAAAACAAAAAAAAACAACATTTTTTATTTATACTCCGCATTGCAATCAGCAGAAGTTCATTAGAAGGTGAAAAAATTACGATTAATTAGGCGCAATTATTTTCCAAGAATCATGTGTGGCTTTTTATGATTTAGAGTCCCCTCAATGGAATACTGTTAGATTAAAGTGCATTAGAATCAGTATTTTTATAATAAGTTAGGCTACAGTGAAACCCGCTTAAGATCATATTTGCAAATGGAATTACATTTTTCAAGAGACTACTTCAATTAAAAATTTCGTGCAGCAGCGTAAGAAACTTCTTGGGGGGTGGGGGACTAACGATGCAGTTGCGCGGCTGCTCTACTTTCAGAACTTGAAGACCGATTGGGCTGAAATTTTTGACTCATCTTTTGTGGGAGAGTGGAAGAAAATTCCTAAATTTCCCCCAAAGAGTGGGGGAAAATTCCTACAAAATCATACATTTTTGCTACCAGACTCTGAAATTCTCATCCTTATCTTCATCAGCTGCGTTCCCGATCCATATAAAAACTGCATTCCCACCGAAAATTACTGGCCAGTACTGCATAATAGTTTTTACATGGATCTACTGCAGAAAACTTTTTTTTTTCATGAGTTTCTTAAAATTTGCCACTAAAACTGTTGAATTTAATTACGTTCAGGTCTGACTGTTTGTTCTCTCTTTACAAACAGTTTGCTATTCTCATTTTACTAATTTTAATTGCACAAATACTTTCGCCATTTGTAGTTATATTCGATAGCAAATCTATTTGGCTTCTGCTGATGATGATGATGGTGAGCTCTTGTCTAGTTGGATGGACAGATTGATGGTTGGTTGCTTGATTGCCGGACATCAAGTCGCTATTAAGTCGTTGCACGATTTCGTTACGATAATATCGTAAATTTATATCGTAAGTATGTAAGAGTCATTCAGGTCTGCTGGACGTTGAACCAAAAATTAAAATAAAATAAGAAAGAAACAAATAAAACAGAAAAAGTTCAAAGCAAATCATAGAGTGTTGCAAGAAAGGAGCATTTTATGGCAAATTGTGCGATATTTTTGATACATTGAAGAAGTAGAAGACAATTTAACCACTGATGAGTCGCCATTGAAGAAAATGTTCTGCACTGCTTTGTCTTCCGGCTTTTATGGATAATAAGACGTGTTGCAATGATGGACTGCCTCGATTTTACTTTAAAATATCGTCTTTTTGCCTTTCATTCGTTTTGAGTATTTGCCTTTTATCTGAAAACGGTTCATTTAAAATGATTATATGCGTGAAGAAAGGGGGCATTATTGCAAGCCTTAATTGCTAAAGATAAAATTTTTGTGAAAGGGTCTTTTTGTAAATAGTCAACTCTAATGTCAATTTTCACACTTGCGTGGCCATAGAAGCATGTATTTGCGGAAGAAATTTCGATTTTTGGAAATGTGTAAGGCAAAACAGTTCCAAAGTTACAAAATATTTTATAAAACAATCTAGTGTATGATTGAAAGCTCTACATATTCCATTTTACAAAAAAACCGCCCTTTTATAAACAAATTAAACACATTTGTATAAAAAACTAATCGTCTTAATTAATAACTCAAAATTAAATCCTTTAACAAACAAATCTCGACATTACACTTATTTTATTTACATTCGTAAGTCTGAATGACTATAATTTACTCAGTTTATCGAAGTGTGATAATTATTAATTAGTAAATAGTCGCTTATATATACATTTAGCCGCCTTAAATTCTTTTTCGATTTAATCTTATCATCAAAACTGTACAAAAGCATGAGGAATTTTAATCTGATTAGCCCCACCTACCTTTCATTATTACCATTAAAAGTATTTATTTTTATGACCTTTTGAAGAAGTACCGACGGAAGAGAAAAAGTACATATGTCCTACATTCTGAGTTATTATTGTGCATTTTTCCACGAACTTATATGATGATTTAAGAGATTTTTAAATTTTCCGATTTTTTACAAAATAGACATTGTTGGTACATAGTTTTGAATGTGATCTTTTTGTGCTTAGGAGTTTTTGTAGCGTTAGTTACGAATGTGTTAAATACGCTGAACGCTTTGAAAAGCTTCCTTTCACCGTGGTATAAAATCCCCAAATCCACAACTAAACCTTGCTGCAGGAGCAGAATACGAGAAGGAGTGGTTACACGCCTTTTTTTAAGATTTGCCCCCTAAAAAAGATTTTTATAGCGCCACTACACTTTCACCGATGTGGAGAAAACAAACTTTGGCGAGAGATTTGTCAAATTTAGACAAACTCGAATCTGTCAACCGTAAGCATTCGGCGAGTGTCTCAGTACATACATTTGTATACATACATTTTACATACATTTATGTGTACATACATTTAGCCAGAGTCTAGTGTGTAAATTTTTTGGGTCTCTTAAAAAAGTTCTTAAATTTTCGATCTTCAAGATATTTAATTAAATTTTTAACTTTTAAGGGACCAATAAGAAGTTTTCGCATATGGCTCCAAAGTTAAAGTTACTCCACTGAAATTAGCATTCAACATAAAATGTGTCGAAAGAGGAGTTGCCAATGAAAAATCCTAAGAAACATGAGGTTTTTTAAAAAAAACTGAAAACAAGCAAAACTTTACTCATCAAAATTACGAATCAATAAAATAGTGAAAGTTTAATTGCATCCGAGGAATTAAATTATCTCAATGGTTGAACATTTCTTGAATGAATTGCACTTGAATATCCAATGAATAAAAAAATCGATGCATAATTAATGCTTTTTCATATATATATAAAGTAATGCTGATAAAAGAAATCAATTCCGAAGAATGTTCTCCGAAACCTTTTGTCCGTTTTTTATTGCTATTCGAATAAAGTTAAAGATATTTCAAACATCACTCAATTGGCTATTAAACAATCTAATAACGGTGAGAAAATTCAATAAATTAACGTCAAATGTTTGTCATGCCAACTTTCACGCCATTTCGTTTAATTTTTTTCCCTTGCCGCCAAAGATTCAATTGTGAACTTTTAATTACTTGTTTGGATCTTCAATTTCACAAATTAGAATCAATTAGAAATGAAAAATATGCTTATCGCTTAATGAAATTTTTTGACCATTTCGCATATTTCTATTTTCTACTGTTTTTCAAAAATTTTCTCAACAAAAGAAACACAATTTTGATTATTATCTCATTTGTCAAACATAATTCTTCTCGTCGCAAGTACAAATTTATAAAGCAAACGAAACTTTTTGCACGCAAATCAAAATTTTACTTCTGGAAGCGGCAATTCTTTGTTTTTTTTTTCGAAGATTAGTTTTAGATTCAGAGGAAAAAAGTGGTAAGCTATTCAGAAACAGAGCAAAGTTCTAAAAATGAAGATTCAGTGGTTCGGAACAGTTACGGTCGTATCCAATTTTGATTTGTTCGGGAACCTTAATTTCGACTATTTTTTTTTGTGGTCACAAAAATTACAAACTCCTCCTTTGCTTTGTATACACCGACCGAGTGGTATGCATTACCTGTAATTTCGAAAAGTCATAGTTCTTGCAAGTCCGATGACCATTTTTGTTCTTTGATGGTTCTTGCTTCAGTTCGCTTCTGTTTTGTCATTTTGAATTAATTTTTTTTATTATATTAAATTGTTTGATGGCATATAGTTAGATGAGTTTGAAAAATCAAAAGAATACAATGACCTTAATTACGTTTTCGTTCTTTTGTTTCCCATATTCACCTGACCTGACATTTCCTGTTCGGAAAAAATGAAAACCCAAAAGAGTTGGCGATTGAAACTTTTTACCTCAAGTATTGTACACTTGATAATTACTTGAATTTTCGACTTAAAAACAACATTTGTACTGTATATGCATCTAAAGTACTTAAATTTCACCAATGGATTTTTTTTTGAAAGTGATTCGCCATAGCAGAATTAATTGCATTTGACACATTCACTATACTCTCCACCCCACACAACGGCCAATGAGTGGTTAAATTGAGTCACTCAAATATTTTGCATGTAAATAAATAAAGTTATGCCGCATTTGAACTATTCCATTCGAATATGTTCCGCTAATAGTGAACGGATTCGAAATACGGTCACATACATATATTGTAACATGAAACATTAATACGAAGAAGACTTATAACGTTCTTCTTCGGTATTTAGCGTGTCATGTACAAAAATGGAAAGTATTTAACCTACCTAACAATATTTGATCTGAATTCTGGAAAAACTACCAGAAATCAATTCCGAAATGAAAAGTTTTTTTTTTACTGGCTGTGCCTTTCTTAATGTAGGAAGATTTCCAGCCCCTCCTTCAACGCTTTTCCATTCTCGTTATTTGAATTCATTTCAGTCGATATCAGTTATGACTGGTACCAGGCGTGAGATTGTACTATTATTATTCTTATTGACTCAGAATTTTTGCTAGGGAAAAAATTACAACATTTTATTGCATTTTTAACGGCAATATCGTTATTTATATTAAAATACATTTTCGTTTTCTATACAATTCACATTTTGGCAATTAAAGCCTAATTATACATACGGTGAAAGGGTGAGAAACTCCGTAAAATTTTTCATCTTCCCTCATGCTTGGTATCGGAACAGACCCTGAAGAGTGCTCCCAAGAAAGGTTCTTCAATATTCAGTTTCCTAAAAAAAAATTTCAAAATCTTCGGTCGTTAAAAGAGTGTTGTCTGTTAGACTTCAAAAAAGAGGACTAAGTAAAACTCCAAAATTTGTGAATACGACACAGTTTTACGATAGCTATAAAGAGCTGTCTGCAAAATATGTCAAGATACCAGAAGGCTTTTCTCGCGCTTACCTCCCCCTCCTCGCCACGCTTTTCCGAGATTTTTTGTGTTAAATTAGGTACCGCAAAATACCGCTTGCCCTTACTGTGTGACCTAAGTTGTGGGAAACCTCTGGCCTTAAATATTCGTTAAGTCTATTGAAAAACATGACCTTCAGAAATGTAAAAAATTATCGCAAATGATCACCTTTTAATTTGTGTAAGATATTTATACTAACAAATTCTCTTGTTTTTTGTATTTTCAGAGTATTGAGACCACCAGGTGGCGGTTCAAGTGACATATTTGGACCTACAGATACTTTAACAACTCCACGTTCAGTCAGGAATCACATGGCATCAAATATTTTTGGCAGCACTCAAAACGCCGCTGTCAAAAATAATGGTAAGTCCGAATTCGAGTAGAATACCGGATGTTGTTGGGTTGCTTTTTTTTAGGGAAACCTAAAACCAAATCTTATTGAATGTTTCCTAAACTTTGCGCTATTGCTATTAAGTTTTAAAATATCCTACTTTTTATTAAAACAAAAAAAAAATCTCATATCTTAGTGTTACAATTGTTTTTATTAATATTTTTGTATAAGATTTTTGTTTATTTTTGATTTATTCTTAATAAGACATTATACTTCATTTATAAGATGCTCGGCATAGACTGGATTTTAATGCAGGGAATTTTATAAAATTCTTTTTCGTTTCAGTGCGGCAAGGAATGCACAGATTCTATTTCATTGGTATATAAAAAAAATACAAAAGAAAACAAAAAAAAAAAAATGATTTCTTAGTCATTTTTTCATACTTTTCTTAATTTTTTGTGTTGAGTTGTTTGTTTTTTGAAAATTAATTACATACTCAATAGTCTTTTAATATTAGTGACTAATTGGACACAACAAAATTTGCTTCTTTCGTATGGGCTTACGTAATTTCTAATCTTTATTATGTATAAAACACAATATATTTTGACAACTCAGTATATTTTTGCCCAATACACCAACTTCCAAGACACTTTTTATGCATGAAATCTAAAAAAAAAACATTCATGTAAAAATTAAAATTATTTATCACGTCAATTGTATATTTTTTTGAAATTTTTACTACCTTCTCACCACGTGAGGAGGATTCAAAGGCGATTTTTTTACTGCAGCGCAAAATCGTGTCATATCAGTATAGTTTTTTAAACCATCACCCACTGCTACGTCACAACACTTTTAGTCCACTTGAGGCGGCGACGACTCCCCCGTAATCTTTGTGTACTTTTGCAGAAATCCTCTTGTGCACAACAGCTTCTTTGCAAAGTGTATCAGATTCATGGACTATGCCACAACTCCATCTATTGTAGATATATTAAAAATATTTACACGTACATATAGGTAGCACTACTATCCTCTTTCAAAACGACAAGTGAAATTGATATCTATAGATTGGATACGTGCATTCGACATTGTAGAAAATCACGGAACTCATATCTGCTGTGAACGACAACAGAGAAAATTTAAAGCCGTCTGCAGTCTATAAAATATTACATATCATATTTCAAAATATGCTGAATATTTAGAAAAAAAAAACAGTCCAGTAAAAAGTTCATAAAACACCGCAAACGACAACAGTTCGCTTTGACGAATGATGTTATTTAGAGTACGTCAAAATTGAGCGAGTATGCTACCAATTAACTTAATTAACTACAAATGATTCCCCCTTTTATTATTGTTGAAAAAAAAATCCATTGAAACTCAATTGTCCAAAAGTTACGAAACAGCAATATTTGCCTCTCGTTGACTTCTTTCCAATAGGAACCATTTTGTCTCTTACGTTACCTTACCTCTTCCGGACGGCACGGCCCTGTTCCTGTTTATGAAGTTAAAAACTTCAAATTTCAGCTTTTTCCACTTTTTTTTATTAATTTTTCGACGACTCAATTTTTTTATTTTAAAATTTTATGTTAATTTCAGCCATTTTTCCTTGGTCAAAAGTCTTTAACAAGAATCTTTGAAAAAAATATGTGTGTTGATGCATTAAGGAAGTTTTTTTTAGAAAAGATAAAGTAAATATTCCAATATGACCTATAGGCCGAAAATAATTAAAATAAAAAACATTAAAAATCCTAGAGGTCGAGATAATTAAACAATTAAAAGCAAGAACTATAATAGAAGAAACTTACGCCCTTTGTCAAAAGTAATTGTCTTAAAATGCTTACTAATTGTATGACGTAATAAAATATCAAAGAGAAAATTAAGTCACTTTAGTTAAAGTCAGTTAATATTCGTACATCTTTTCTTTAATCGTCTCGGTTTGAATTTTTACTTGGAATTGCACGGTTGTCAATTCAACATTTGCACTCTCATCCGACAAATAGAGTCAACCGTTGAGTTCATTGAAAATTCTTTGATGCAAATTGCCGTGAAATTTTTTTTCTATTAATGTTGAACGACAAAATTTAATTTGCATAAATACTATGAATAATTTTTCATTGATACCATTCGAAAAATTAAGGAGTTTTAAACAAAATTGCAGAAGATAGATTGATGCATTTTTCCTTCAACGCAACGCAAATAAATTAAACCAATCGATTCATTATTCAGCTGTAAATTGTAACAATATTTAAAAATACAAAGTAATAATCGGTAATTAAATAGAATTATCGAGTTGAAATAAGCATGCAAAAGTATTTCATGTATAAAAATTTTTGCATTTAAAAAAAAACATGCAATTTAAAAATAATAATAATAATCATTTCATACATATTTTGTACATTAAATTAATATCATTAAAATAATTCATTATTGTAATTTTACAACATTGTAACAAGTTAATATCATTCATCGTTCATAACTTTTGTACAGTTTCATCAAATAGTCATGTTAAAATTGAAATCATGCATGAAATTAATTTTAACGAAATCGATTTAAAACTTCCTTTTTACCAATCAAACAATTTTCACTAATATCGATTTTTTTAAATTTCGTTGCTCTCTCTATGAATGTGGGAATTTGTACAGGAGATAGTGCTCGTCGTGCACAGAAGAATATCGATTCCTACTCGCGTCTATTTGGTGAGCCCGAACGTGCATCAACTTCTTCCAAGAATCACATGAAGAGCTCCATTCCGATTGGTTTAAACGAGGGCGGAAAGGCCAGAAATGGAAACGGGACTGTCTCAAATTCATCCTCATCATCAACATCACCATCCGCAACGACCCCAGCTCCATCAACAAATGGTCATTCAAAAAAATGTGCTAACGGTGGAGGCGAACATCTAAATGGAATTTCTAAACCAGGTATAATCATCCTTAATTTTATAATTATTATAATTTACCAATAAGCTTGTTTTTTTTTTATGAGAGTTTCAGTGCAAATTTTCAATTATAAATTTTTTGAAAATTATCTACAATTTTTAGACGTTGCTTTAAATTCGCATGATGTTTTTATACAGTTTTTATTATTGATTGTTATTAAAAATTATGGGTGGCATTTACGATTGATTTCAATTAGAGAAAATAACTCTTTAGTAAATTACAATTATTATAAGTGAGTGATTTTGAGTCTTATTTA
The DNA here is from genome assembly GCA_964034945.1 of Chrysopilus asiliformis. NCBI lineage: Eukaryota > Metazoa > Arthropoda > Insecta > Diptera > Rhagionidae > Chrysopilus > Chrysopilus asiliformis. The sequence goes on from OZ035960.1 coordinate 116,983,987, forward strand.
AAGATTTTCGAATTAAATTTTATTGTAAAGTTTTTTTCTGTTTGTTAGAAATTTAATGAATTTTTGCGAAAGATGACTAGCTTTTCGCTCATCCAATTCGTCCGTCTTCTATGAAAATTTAGATAATATTTCGTGAAGTTTTATGGTTAAATTTTAGTGGCGTAGTTAGTAAAAAAGGCATATGTTGCGTTCCCTCAAATTACAACCCTTCGTAAATCTCGTTTTGACGGCCAGAGATTTTAGATTCTTTTTTAGGGGATCGAAATTTTAAAGACTATTTTTTAGCGGACCGATCTTCAAAAGTCCCCAAGAACCTTGAAACCCACTGTATTATAATTGTATGCTTACCCTAATTACGCCACTAGTCTTTTTCAAATGGTTATAATATTTGTAAACAAACAGTCAAATCGTAAATATTGAAAGATTTTAAAAGAAATCTCAAAAAAAAAAACAACTCCAAAAAATTGGATAACAAAACGTGACGATTGGAATCTTAGATAACCTTTACAGAGTTATATAAATTTCTTGCCGAAAAACATCACATTTATCTCATGGTGTTCAACTCGATCATCATCAAATAATTAATCGGTGATGCAGCAAAAAGTTTATTAAAACAAAATAAAACTGTAAAGCCATTCCGAAAATGACGCATTAGGATGTTTCATTTACTAACTCCAAAGTCACAAACTCTTTCAACCTTGATCGGAATAAATGATCAACAAAGTCATTACAAAATGTCGCCACCCAAAAAACATTGAAAATTCCATTTCCGAAATGTTTTCTCTCCCCCGGGATATGGCTTGAGAGCAATCTTAAGATTAAGAAATTGTAATCAAACGAATTAACAAATTGACCCCCACATATTTCGAGACAAGGGGATTTCACTGTGACATTGACTTTAAACTCTATGGATAAAATTATAATAATTTGGAGTAGTTCCACATGATTCCTTTCCGTTTACCTGAATTTTCGATAAAACACAATAGATCTCTCCATAATAATTCGTCTCGGCTGAGACACACTCTTTTGCAATAATGAAAAACTATTGAAGCATATCACTTACTTTGATTGAACACGTACTCGCTGTCTTCGAGACATTCAAGGCATGGCAATCGCAATCAATCGGGGGAGGATTTTTTGATTTTGATTCTACGTCTTAACATTGAAGGTTATCTTCTTAATATCCATTTAATAATGTTTTAGTTATTGTATAATTTAGCAAATTACGTTTTCATCCGATTATTATTAGAATTAAATTACAAAAAATTCTTTTACGTTCAAAATCAGACATTTCATCTACTTTTTTTGTTTTATTTTCAATGCAGTCTTCCAGAAACGTGACAGTAAGTACTTAAATTATAAAAAGAATTTACCGGAAATTACAATGTTTTTCATTGGATGGATTGGCGTTCAGAAATTTAGTTTGATCTGTAGATTTTCGGCAGTTAAACAAAAGACACTATAAAGTTTTAAATTTTGTTTTTCATCTTAATTTCATCCCCCTAGATGCATTTTTGCTACATTATGGTTTCAGATTTAATTGATTATTTTTGTTAAGAAACTACCGACATTTAGATTTTTTTATTTTTTATTTCGAGGTGATTAGAAAATTGCAACACAATTTTCAAAGATAGAGTCAGTGTCATAATTACCAATTTCTGACTTCTGCAAAAAATCGCTGCTGACCTCTTCATTTGGTGGAACACGGGACGGAAATTAAAATTTACTGCCTATAAGGGCAAAAATTGGAAACATCTTCTTTTTGGAGCGCAAATTTTAAGATTTTGATCCCTCAATAACGGCACGAAGAACGGTGACATGTGTTTACTAAATTTCACATAAATAATGAGTGGTTGGCAAGTTATAATACTTTTTTACTTTCTTATGCGAAGTATAATGAAGTATTGTATTCATGAAAAATTTCAACCTCATAATTTTGCTTCGAAAACATTTCCAGAGCACTCCCGAGTCGATTGGAATCATATTACAAATTAAGTCTTTCTGTCTGTCAGTCTGTGTACAAGATTTTTCAAAAACTACCAATATAGCGGTTTTTTTTAAATCGCAGATTAGTTTTTTGCGATTTACTCCGCAATTACGCGTTTTTCAGTAGGCTTCTTTATGACAAAACTTGGAAACAATAAAATTTCCTACATTTTTGAATTTTATTGGAACTGCATGTCTCAAGCCGTTATAAAACAATTTTTAGGTATTTCATTGAAGTAAAAACCCATTGACAACTATCAAACTCAATTCAATGCTTTCAGAGTGCATCCAGCACTTCAGCTTGCATTGGTGTTTGCGGCATCACAAATAAAACGAAAGTGCAAACTCTGCAAATTTTCAATATTTTTCTCTCAAGAGTTCAAATTTTAAAGTGAATGCGATTATAAAATCTTTGTTTTATTTGGATATAAAAACAATTGGCTCATATGTTTACAGTTCGTATAAAATTTTCCAAGAAAACTGAACATAACAAGTTTATTGTTAGAAAAAATTGATTAATTTTTTTACCTAACAACCCAAACATTTAATTTTCTCAAGCAATTGTTATCATCGTAATGGTTTTGTAACAATATTTTAGCGCCGCAAACCGTGTCACATGTCATCTGTAGACAATAATCAATCTATTAGCATCGATTGCGGTTTTATGATTGCAGTCTACAATAATGACTTGTAAACATCCGAGACGACTTTCTATTTCGAAACAATATAACCGATAAAACTACCGCAAAAATTAAATAAATTAATGACAATGACTTGTTATTATTATTTTACATATGCGAATATCTTCCGTATATCCCGAGTTTTCGTTGCAATCATCAGCATCATCATCAGTTTGAGAAAATCGTTCAATTGGGGAAATTTTATTTTTGTTGCCATCATCATCATGTAACTTTTATAACAAGAAACACGTAGAAAATTCTAACATTTTTCGTCCTTTTGATTTTTGGTCCATCCCTCATTTCGATACAAAATTATTTCTGTGCTTTTGAAAAAGAAAACGTTGTTTCATTTTTGTTGTGATGTTAAAACCATAGTTTTAAATCAGCTCCTTTGACAGAACCGAATATCGCTTCCACACCACGATTCCAAATCAATGAAAATAACTCACTGCCAATGCTGTCGTCAACGTTGTCCTCCACGAATTCACCGGTCACCAAATCATCACCAAAATCATCACCAAAATCATCACCAAATTTGGTGCCGGTCACCAAATCATCATCAACTCTATTACCGCGATATGAGAATGGCCACAAAATTGAAACTCCAAGGAAGCTGTTCAATTCGGAGGCAAATGGAGTAATTGTCAACGGAATTAATGGTGACAACAACAATAATGGGACCAACAGAAACAAAAACAATAATATGAATCATAATGTTATGAACGGAGATGTCGTTAATCAATTTGGCGGGGCTGGGGATGGCGAACATGATGGTGGTCCTGTTTCTACTCGCAAATCAATCGTTGTCGTCAATGGTGGAGGCAGCCCAATGAGTACATCAACACTATCATCATTGTCCAATGCAACATCATCGATTATTTCACCAGCGGCGAATGTGATCTCGTCCCCAGTCTCCAATCCTAATAAATTCAGTCCAATGCGCTCCGCCTCGTCACGTAATCCTGTCACAGGCAACGGAATTGAAATCCCATTCGATAGGCCAAGGCGCGTTGCAAAGCGAAGAGGTATTTCAACCACACATTGTTGGCGTTTTTCACAAAAACTCTACAACATTTGTTTTATTTTGTTATTCTTACATCACCACAAGAAAAATATGTTTTTTTTCTGTAGTTTTTATTTACATTTGTTTCGTCGTTTTTTTTTTGCAAAATTTTGCGTTATTGGAGGTTTATTTTTTAAAGTTGATGTAGTATGCTTTATTATACTTTTTGGTTTATTTTGTTTGAAACCGGAACGCGTAGTTTTGTAAAATAAATGGACCCTGTGGGGTAGCAAGGGTAGATACATCGCGGGAATGTCGAAATTTCTCTTCCCGAAAGATTTTTCATCGATAAATAGGACCATAGAGACCTTCTTCTCCCCATTCTTGCTACGCTTCTGAATATACCCAAAGTATGCTTGTTATTAATTACAAGTCATTGGAAATTTAAGAGGAATCTTGGATTATACGTTATCAATCTCAAGCTTTTTATTATATTCCAATTATATAAGATCATTCGACATCCGCAAAAAAAGTGGGAGATTTATATGAAAAAAAAAAAACGTAGCATGATAGAGAACAATCACCTGCGAACATTTTGCTTTCTTGCCTGTTTTTGTGCCAAAATTTTTACAGATTTCTTCCGCGTATCAAGTGTTGCTCAATGGTGATTGTTTAGTTTTATTTTAAAAATAAAAATTGTCATACAGCTATTTGCCAGTAATAAACATGGTCGCAAAATGTACACCAGAACCATACAGTGAAGTAATTGGCCCGAATTCAATGTGCGACGACCAACAATTTTTAAACTTAAGACTAAGTAATGGTAAACCTCAGCTTATAGTAAAATGATTCAATTTATGATTTTGCTTCTTTTGAGTAGAAAGTTGGTATGTTAACAATTTTAGCTTTATAACATTTATATTTTACACAAATATAATAGTGGTCAAACCTAATTATAACAACATATTCATGCCTATTCTGAAATACGGAGTTGCGTTTATTTATTCGATACACAATCAGTATTCTTAAATACGTAACGTTTCATTTTCGGTATTCTGCGAAACGGTCGAATGTCGTTTTGAATTTTCTCAATTTTTTCGTTTTTGGTGTCAAAAAGCAAATTAATCACTCAGAATAGACATGAATAGTCAAAAAATTACATATTTTATAAACACTTTTCTTAAATCGATTTTTCTTTTAGATGGAAATCCAGTTACTGGAGAGGGCTATAAGCCAGCTGGAGCGGAAATAAATACAACAATCCCTTCTCTGAATGGTGCCAATCAGGTGATCAATAAAAATCGTATTCCTCCTGGTGGCTACTCCTCTGGACTTTGGTAGATAAAATAGATTTTAAAATGAGACTACAAGCAAAAAATTTAAAAATCAACAATAAAAATTCTCTGCTCATCTTTGATTATAAATACGATGTTATCACCATATTTCGATGTAATAAGAAGCTAACAAGATTAAAAAATTTGAAGTTTAAAAAATAAAATGGAAAAGGAGCAAAAAAACTAATCGGACAGTAACCAAAATACACAAAAAAGAACGAGCAAGCGAGGCACACATTCATTTATACACATTTATAAAACTATTCAATGAAAATAAGAAAATAATAATATTAATAACATCAACACGACAAATTATGAAAAGAAAAATTTTCTTTTTGTGAATACAAAAATTAAAAAAAAGAAACGACAAAAAATGGAATAACTAATTAAAGTTAAAATTGAAAAATTCAGAGCGTCTTGTCGTAACTGGTAAACATGACGAAAAAATTATGTATTCAATAAATCTTAAGTAAACTTCTCTCTTTTCAATATGACTTTAGTATTATATCAATAGAAGATGAGAAGATATCGAAAAAAAACCATTTATATTCCAACTATATTTAAAAAAACATTGAAATTTAATAATTTTTATTATAGTTACTTTGTATTAATTATGGCTTTCTATATTTTTTTATTATTAGAACTGTTTGTCTGTTTCTTTGGCTAGAGTGAACCAAATCTAGTTAATGCCTTTCCATTTTAGTACGAAATGCCATGTAAATTTATTTACATGGCATTTCGGTACTAAATCTACTAAGGATTTACTAGTTTTCATTCGCTATGCCCTTTATTTTTGTAATTCGATCAAAATTTTAAAATTTATATTCAGTTTTTTCTTTATATCGTTTTGTAACAAAATTATCATTTCCGAGGGATAGAGATTTATCATATCAAACGAAATATTTTTGTAACTTTTGGTATTGATACAAAATTTACATAAATTTTGCCTAATTAATGCTCTTCCCTTATAATTAGTAAATAATTGCTAATAAATTATAAAATGTATCATCTTTGAAGAAGATTTTCTTAATTTTTTTTTCACAAAATCACCATATTTAAGAAACCCTCATTTATTACTCAATAAAAGAAAACATCACCAGACATTTAATTTTGCATTTTTGATTTTCTTTTGAGAGTTAAATGTAAAGAAAAATACAACTAAGAAAAAAACTTTAAATACAATAAATGACAGTAATATTAAAAATTCATCTCATTTTTTCCAATTGGCATGATGTTAAATATATATTTATTTATTTTACCAATTGAAATTGTATTTGTATAAATTTTAATTCGAGCGTGTAAAAGTTAATTACTCTTCAATAATCTATATGAGAAATAATAGAATTTGGTAGCAATAATTAGCTGTATACTGGTAAATTTCATGTTAAAATAGATACATTATAATATTTGACACTCCAAAAAAACTTCTCAATTAATATATTCCCCGTATTTTATTCATTTTTTCTCACAATCCTTGATTTTTCTACTCATATATATTATTCATTATTTGGCATTTTTATGTTAATAACTATAATTTAAAATAAATGAACAAGTAATAAAATGCAAAAACATTTTTATAGATATAAAAACTATGTGTTTTTTTTTCTCAAACCTAACCTTCCCATTTATTCCGAATTGTTATTTATTTAATATGAAATAGTAGAGTGGAACGTTTCACTCTAGAGTCTAGACGGAGAATGAGGCTGAAACTTTAATAAAATGTTAAACAACATTGTTGTTACAATGGAACCTCGATCAGTCGAAAATTCACGGAGCTAGACGAAACATCGACGATTTCAACATAAGGAGGTTCGGTTAATAACAAAAAGTTCATGATGGAAGATAGTTTTACGCGGTCGTTTTATTATAATCCCTAAGTCTAAATGCACTGGATTCCCAACTCCAAATTGTCGGTTAATTCTAATTTATATCAGTTTTATTTGATTAATCGAAGTTTCTTTGAATTACTGTGGGTAGAGACTTGGGCTTATTGAGGTCCGACAGGTTGTCCAGAAACTTGGAAAATTTCAGCTTATTGAGGGTTGATTTCGAGTTATCGAGGTATAATAACGTGATAACGTCTCTTCAATATCCTTGAACTTTGTAAGATGGCAAAGGTCCAGGATTTTGAAGAGAACGATAAATCAGAGCAATAAAATCGAAATTCCGCATTAAAGCGGTCGAAATATTTGCTAATCCTATTAAAAACGAAAACAGAAGCATAGAAAAATTATGATATTGCTTGGTTTTATTGCACTTTGGCAATAACTTTGATCATCTAAATGAGGCCTTAATGCTTTGCGACTTTGGCTGGTTTTTGAGCTGACACCTCTGGAGGTGGTTTCTCAGCCTTTGCGGTTCCAGTAGTTCTTGATGTTTGTGTTTTAATTTCGAGGTTAGAAAACTTGGAAAAAAATTGGACTGCTCGAAGGGAATTAAAGAAATAAAAATCATTACGAGTCATTGTGCAAGATGTACTAATCCAATTTGCTGCAGAAACATTGCCAAAATGATAAGGAATTCCAATTTCCAAATCAACATTTATAGAGGAGACTGGGGACTGGGCTCAATAGATTTGGACTGTCTTCGCATTTTGGTAACTTTTAATAATAGAGAAATCTTTTGTTCTCATTTATAAAATCAATTTCAGTGTATAACTAGGTTCTTAAATAATGCTTCCATTAGTGTTAATACGAATGCCAATCCGTTTTACTCCAAACAAGGGGTTATGCCGTACATAAAAGATGATAACTCGACCATTGTTGGATATCGGCGCTGTTCCAAGTTTCTCTGTGAAAAGGTATTAATCTCAGCCATGAAATCAAAGTTCATTAAGTTCTAAACGATTTTATTCTATTAGGGACTGAGTTTGAATTCGCAACTGTCAACGGAAATTCGATCGCTTTCCCATGCGTTCGAAAATCTCGTATTCAACAATTTGTATCCGTATTTCATGTACACTTTGTTCAATGACCCACAAAATGTAGATTACGTAAAAGCCCTTTATGCCAAACGCACCAAATTTCCATTCAACTTTTACTATCCCGGCAAATACCTGCAAAAGGGCAAAGATGTGCTCGAGGTTTTTTGCGGTCGCCCTATTGAGGATAAAATTGATGAAGTGGAAATCGATAGGGTATCTACTATTTGAGAGTTTTCTACATAAGCTTTTAAACACTAATACCGTTTACAGATTTTGCTCAATGCGAGACAGTGCATTAATTTATTGGCAGCCAAGCTAAATGACAAGACATGGTTTTTCAGCGACACCCCGACCGAATTTGATGCCTTAGTATATTCGTATTTATCCATTCTTCTTAACATTAAATGCCCCAATAATCCACTCCAAAGCAACATTCGTGATTCCCCTAGTCTGGCTAAATTCGTGACGCGGATCTCAAAAACATACTTCGGAAAAGAGATCAAGGATTATGAGGCAGCCATTGCCGTTAATCCAGAGATCAAGAATATGACACCAACTGAGCCCGACTTTCAGAAAAACAAAAGGAAGACGCAGATACTTGCAGGATTTGGGGCGTTTTTCGCCATGATTTCATATGCCGCTTGGCTGGGTTTGGTGAGTCGTCGCAATCAAACTCACATTTAATGAATTTTTTGAATTAATTTTATTGTTTTTGTCTTGTAGCTACCAAAAGACGACCGTTTTGATGATAGTGTTTTCGAGTATGAAGAAAATGATGAGGATATGGAATAGTAGATTTCTTAAATTTCGGGATTCTTTACGCATATCGCGAGGAATTGGAACTTCGCATTTACCCCATCTAGTTTTTTTTAAATTATGCACGTAATATTGTTTATTATTACAAAAAAACCTGAGAAAACTGCCTATCCAGTTTGATTTTACATAAAATTATCTTTTTTGTTAAAATTGTGGGCATTTTGTACAAATAGGTTTGATATTTTGTCCATTAAAAGAGCCAATTGATGAAAAAATGTTATTAGACAGAAAATTTGGACAACCTGCAGAGCATCCTTCAAAAATGAGTAGCAAAAAATTAGGTAATCTAGCGAGCAATGAGGCACATAAGTAGATGCTAACATACGGAATTTAATTAAAAACAAAGTTATTTAATGTTTTTATTTCTCAAAGATTTTAGCCATATAAATGTTTGAAATTTATAGGCGCTATTCAATACAAAAAGTTAAAGTAAAATAAGCAAAACTCCCCGTAGCTGATCCAACTTAATCCATTCGAGTCTTCAGTTTTTTAACGGTGATTTTATCCTTCTCGATAATGTAAACCGTTGCTCCCCAACCAGTGATGGCGTCTCGATCGAATGCATTTATCATTGCCTGCGATATAATTTCAAACAAGCTATCGGGCTCCAAGTCTGGCTTCCACAAAGTTTCGCACATTCCGTACAATTGCTCTCCGCAAGTTCCAGCCACAACGAAATCGTCTGGCGCGTTGGGACATCCAATCAAGTCCATATTACAGATGAAGGGCTTGAAAGTCTTCGGGTCCAGCCCAGCAACCACGGGTTCCACGAAATAGGGCCCAAAGCGGCGCTCGTACAAGAAACTGGACAGCATGGCCGCAAACCTCTCTGGTACCATCTCTCGGTTCTCCCGCACTTCGTACAAATTTTTCCGGAACGTGAGTCGATCCTTCACAGTTAGGATATCAGTCTGGAGCCCTACTAGCCCCAAAAACATGTGAGGATTCATTTGAAACACTTTCTCAAAAGTCGTGTCAATTGTCTGCCCCTGAACTCCGAAGCGATGGTCTGTAGCGATCGCCACACAATCCTTTCCTCGCATAGCCACCACCGAGCCGCCGTTATACGCTAAAATCGACATTTTTGTTGGTAATTACTATTTAAAAACTATCTCGAAAAAAACTACAAAAAGCTAGGTTGGTTTTGATTTTTAATGACAAGCGATTTTCTACCGACCCAGCAAACCAGAACATGAGTCACTGGGTACGTCCAATTAGTTGTTTCGTTATGTACGTTTATGAGCTTATGTTCCGAAAAAAAATTCCAAAACAATTTAATTTTTTACTCCAATTTTTGTTTAAATTGAAAAGTCCTATAAATGTGTTCTACTTTCTTTCACTTAATCAAATTTTAAAAACGTCATATCCGGATAAAACTATTATAATGGTTTAGGATGTATTCGGTTTTGCGCAGATGTATATATTTTTTAAGTGGGCGCCAGATAACTTTTGTTTCGTACTAAGTGCTACAGACTGTCAGTACCAATACTTTTGTTTCGTACTAAGTGTCACCGACTGTCAGTACCAATACTTTTGTTTCGTACTAAGTGTCACCGACTGTCAGTACCAATACTTTTGTTTCGTACTGTACAGAAATGACAATTTGACGTACTTTTTCTTTTTTTCTGCTTTGGAAATTCCATAAAGTTGTTAAATCCGTGTAAAAATCGGTATAAATACGGAAAAACTCAATAAAATTATGAGAATTGTCGTCTTTTACGTGCATTAACTGCAGTGTAAAGTTTGCGGACGCTGAAATGCAGCGAGAACAATACAAAACAGACGCACAGATAAGCCGGATGGCCCAGAAAGGAAGGCAATAATGGTTTTCGTCCCGCCGATCGTGCCCCCTGTCAGTTTGGAACCCGAACGACTTCGCAATCGACTAGCTTCGAATCTCTAGTACCAGAAATTGTATATTTTAATTCTCCTGCTTCTGGTTTGGTTGATCGACGACAACTCTTTGCCAAAGGCGCTCTAGTGCTCCGAAGCGCTGATGAACAAAATCACCGCAGGCAATGGGTGATATTTGGATTCTTACGTGAGACGACATTTTTGAAGGGTTGGAAAATTATTCACGAGTTTCATTGTGTAATTTTCTGAGAAATTACTGAACATGTTTTTTTTATTTATATATTTTATTTTTTTAAGTTTTGCGAGTGCTTCGCGGTTTGCGGAGCACTAGAAGGAAGACACGATGTGGTTTTGAAGAACCTTGCCCTTCACCTGTACCCGGCTGGCCCAGAAAGGAAGGCGATAATGGTTTTCGTCCCGCCGATCGTGCCCCCTGTCATTCTGGAGCCCGAAGGACTTCGCAATCGACTAGCTTCGAATCTCTAGTACCAGAAGTTAATGTATATTTTAATTCTCCTGATTCTGGTTTGGTTGATCGACGACAATTCTTTGCCAAAGGCGCTCTAGTGCTCCGAAGCGCTGATGAACAAAATCACCAGACAGAACCGGGTCCACTCTCGATTTAATTGCAAAAATAATACCATGTATTTTGTTGTTTATAAAACTCACAATTAATATTATTATACGACGATAACAGACAAACGTTTTTTAAAATCCGCTAATAATTGCCCCCAGTTTAATTGTAGTCTAACAAGTAGGTAACGAGAAATTCATCCGGATTACACCTTAGAAAAAATGTGTGGTGGTCTTGTTCGAAAGGCCTGCCATAGATCTATATGCCACGATAAAAACGGAGTCCGTGGTATTTCCGGTTCTCGGGCTACAGCCAAAAAACCAAGAAAAAATTTGGCGAATTTTTATTTTTTTTGCATATACTTCTGCAAATGTATCAATAACTTTGTTATTATACCTCAGAAAAAATTGGTGTTGGGCTTGTTCGAAAGGTCTGCTATAGACCTACATGCCACGATCAAAATAAAGTCCGTGGTATTTCCGGTTCTCGGGCTACAGCCAAAAAACCAAGAAAATATTTGGCGAATTTTTAATTTTTTTGCATCTACTTCTGCAAATGTATCAATAGTTTTGTTATTATACCTCAGAAAAAAATTGTGTTGGGCTTGTTCGAAAGGTCTGCTATAGACCTACATGCCACGATCAAAATGAAGTCCGTGGTATTTCCGGTTCTCGGGCTACAGCTAAAAAACCAAGAAAAATTGTATAAATTTTTCCTTCGTGAAATTTTTTTAATTTTTGCAAATGTGCCTATTATTTTGTAATTATACCCTAGAAAAAATTGGCGAAGGTCTCGTTCGAAAGGCCTGCCATAGACCTATATGCCACGATCAAAATGAAGTCCGTGGTATTTCCGGTTCTCGGGCTACAGCCAAAAAACCAAGAAAAAATTTGGCGAATTTTTATTTTTTTTCCATCTACTTCTGCAAATGTATCAATAACTTTGTTATTATACCTCAGAAAAAATTGGTGTTGGGCTTGTTCGAAAGGTCTGCTATAGACCTACATGCCACGATCAAAATGAAGTCAGTGGTATTTCCGGTTCTCGGGCTACAGCTAAAAAACCAAGAAAAAATTTGGCGAATTTTTATTTTTTTTGCATATACTTCTGCAAATGTATCAATAACTTTGTTATTATACCTCAGAAAAAATTGGTGTTGGGCTTGTTCGAAAGGTCTGCTATAGACCTACATGCCACGATCAAAATAAAGTCCGTGGTATTTCCGGTTCTCGGGCTACAGCCAAAAAACCAAGAAAATATTTGGCGAATTTTTAATTTTTTTGCATCTACTTCTGCAAATGTATCAATAGTTTTGTTATTATACCTCAGAAAAAAATTGTGTTGGGCTTGTTCGAAAGGTCTGCTATAGACCTACATGCCACGATCAAAATGAAGTCCGTGGTATTTCCGGTTCTCGGGCTACAGCTAAAAAACCAAGAAAAATTGTATAAATTTTTCCTTCGTGAAATTTTTTTAATTTTTGCAAATGTGCCTATTATTTTGTAATTATACCCTAGAAAAAATTGGCGAAGGTCTCGTTCGAAAGGCCTGCCATAGACCTATATGCCACGATCAAAATGAAGTCCGTGGTATTTCCGGTTCTCGGGCTACAGCCAAAAAACCAAGAAAAAATTTGGCGAATTTTTATTTTTTTTCCATCTACTTCTGCAAATGTATCAATAACTTTGTTATTATACCTCAGAAAAAATTGGTGTTGGGCTTGTTCGAAAGGTCTGCTATAGACCTACATGCCACGATCAAAATGAAGTCAGTGGTATTTCCGGTTCTCGGGCTACAGCTAAAAAACCAAGAAAAAATTTGGCGAATTTTTATTTTTTTTGCATCTACTTCTGCAAATGTATCAATAACTTTGTTATTATACCTCAGAAAAAATTGGTGTTGGGCTTGTTCGAAAGGTCTGCTATAGACCTACATGCCACGATCAAAATGAAGTCCGTGGTATTTCCGGTTCTCGGGCTACAGCCAAAAAGCCAAGAAAAAATTTGGCGAATTTTTAATTTTTTTGCATCTATTTCTGCAAATGTATCAATAGCTTTGTTACTATACCTCTGTTATAGGGATGTTATGGGGATGTGTTGGTGATTTTTTGGGGATATGTTGGGGGATGTTTTGGGGATGTGTTGGGGATGTGTTGGAGGATGTTTTGGGGATTTTTTGGGGATGTGTTGGGGGATGTTTGGGGATTTTTTATGGATGTGTTGGGGGATGTTTTGGGGATTTTTTGGGGATGTTTTGGGGATATGTTGTGGGATGTTTTGGGGATTTTTTGGGGATGTGTTGGGGGATGTTTTGGGGATTTTTTGGGGATGTGTTGGGGGATGTTTTGGGGATTTTTTATGGATGTGTTGGAGGATGTTTTGGGGATTTTTTGGGGATGTGTTGGGGGATGTTTGGGGATTTTTTATGGATGTGTTGGGGGATGTTTTGGGGATTTTTTGGGGATGTTTTGGGGATATGTTGTGGGATGTTTTGGGGATTTTTTGGGGATGTGTTGGGGGATGTTTTGGGGATTTTTTGGGGATGTGTTGGGGGATGTTTTGGGGATTTTTTATGGATGTGTTGGAGGATGTTTTGGGGATTTTTTGGGGATGTGTTGGGGGATGTTTGGGGATTTTTTATGGATGTGTTGGGGGATGTTTTGGGGATTTTTTGGGGATGTTTTGGGGATGTGTTGGGGGATGTTTTGGGGATTTTTTGGGGGTGTGTTGGGGATGTTTTGGGGATTTTTTATGGATGTGTTGGGGGATGTTTTGGGGATTTTGTAGGGATGTGTTGGGGGATGTTTTGGGGATTTTTCGGGGATGTGTTGGGGATGTTTTGGGGATTTATTGGGGATGTTTTGGGGATTTTTTGGAGATGTGTTGGGGGATGTTTTGGGGATGTGTTGGGGATGTGTTGGAGGATGTTTTGGGGATTTTTTGGGGATGTGTTGGGGGATGTTTGGGGATTTTTTATGGATGTGTTGGGGGATGTTTTGGGGATATGTTGGGGGATGTTTTGGGGATATGTTGGGGGATGTTTTGGGGATGTGTTGGGGATGTGTTGGAGGATGTTTTGGGGATTTTTTGGGGATGTGTTGGGGGATGTTTGGGGATTTTTTATGGATGTGTTGGGGGATGTTTTGGGGATTTTTTGGGGATGTTTTGGGGATGTGTTGTGGGATGTTTTGGGGATTTTTTGGGGATGTGTTGGGGGGTGTTTTGTGGATTTTTTGGGGATGTGTTGGGGGATGTTTTGGGGATTTTTTGGGGGATGTTTTGGGGATTTTTGGGGATGTGTTGGGGGATGTTTTGGGGATTTTTTGGGGATGTGTTGGGGGATGTGTTGGGGATTTTTTGGGGATGTTTTGGGGCTGTGTTGTGGGATGTTTTGTGGATTTTTTGGGGATGTGTTGTGGGATGTTTTGGGGATGTGTTGTGGGATGTGTTGGGGGATGTTTTGGGGATTTTTTATGGATGTGTTGGGGGATGTGTTGGGGGATTTTTTGGGGATGTTTTGGGGATTTTTTCGGGATGTGTTGGGTGATTTTTTGGGGATGTGTTGGGGGAATTGTTGGGGATGTGTTGAGGGGTGTTTTGTGGATTTTTTGGGGATGTGTTGGGGGATGTTTTGGAGATATTTTGGGGATGTGTTGGGGGATGTTTTGGGGATGTGTTGGGGGATGTTTTAGGGATTTTTGGGAATGTGTTGGGGATTTTTTGGGGATATGTTGGAGGATGTTTTGGGGATTTTTTGGGGATTTTTTGGGGATTTTTTGGGGATTTTTTGGGGATTTTTTGGGGATGTGTTGGAGGATGTTTTGGGGATTTTCTGGGGATGTTTTGGGGATTTTTTAAGGATGTGTTGGGGGATGTTTTGTGGATTTTTTGCGGATGTGTTGGTTATTTTTTAGGGATGTGTTGGGGGATGTTTTGGGGATTTTTTGGTGATGTGTTGGGGGATGTTTTGATAACTTTTGTTTCGTACTAAGTGCCACAGATTGTCAGTACCAATACTTTTGTTTCGTACTGTCAGATAACTTTTGTTTCGTACTAAGTGCCACAAACTGTCAGTACCAATACTTTTGTTTCGTACTGTCATATAACTTTTGTTTCGTACTAAGTGGCACAGACTGTCAGTACCAATACTTTTGTTTCGTACTGTACATAAATGACAATTTGACGTACTTTTTCTTTTTTTCTGCTTTGGAAATACCATAAAGTTAAATCCGTGTAAAAATCGCTATAAATACGGAAAAACTCAATAAAATTATTAGAAATGTCGTCTGTTACGTGCATTAACTGCAGTGTAAAGTTTGCGGACGCTGAAATGCAGCGAGAACAATACAAAACAGACGCACAGATAAGCCGGATGGCCCAGAAAGGAAGGCAATAATGGTTTTCGTCCCGCCGATCGTGCCCCCTGTCAGTTTGGAACCCGAACGACTTCGCAATCGACTAGCTTCGAATCTCTAGTACCAGAAATTGTATATTTTAATTCTCCTGCTTCTGGTTTGGTTGATCGACGACAACTCTTTGCCAAAGGCGCTCTAGTGCTCCGAAGCGCTGATGAACAAAATCACCGCAGGCAATGGGTGATATTTGGATTCTTACGTGAGACGACATTTTTGAAGGGTTGGAAAATTATTCACGAGTTTCATTGTGTAATTTTCTGAGAAATTACTGAACATGTTTTTTTTATTTATATATTTTATTTTTTTAAGTTTTGCGAGTGCTTCGCGGTTTGCGGAGCACTAGAAGGAAGACAGACGATGTGGTTTTGAAGAAAATTTCCCTTCACCTGTACCCGGTTGGCCCAGAAAGGAAGGCAATAATGGTTTTCGTCCCGCCGATCGTGCCCCCTGGCACTGTGGAGCCCGAAGGACTTCGCAATCGACTAGCCACAAAATCTCTAGTATCAGAAGTTGATGTATATTTCAGTGATTTGTATTTGCGTCTGCAGACAGTTTGGTTTAGGATGTATTCGGTTTTTACGCAGATGTATATATATTTTTAAATTGGGCGCCAGTTGGTGCTGAGATTACTCAAAATTGTTTTTTTGTGTTGCGGGATGTGTTGGGGGATGTTTTAGTGATTTTTTGGGGATGTTTTGGGGATGTGTTGGGTGAGGTTTTGGGGATTTTTTAGGGATGTGTTGGGGGATGTTTTGGCGATTTTTTGGCGATGTGTTTTGTGATGTTTGGGTATGTGTTGGGGGATGTGTTGGGGGATGTTTTGGGGATTTTTTAGGGATGTGTTGGGGGACGTTTTGGGGATTTTTTGGGTATGTGTTCGGGGAGGTTTTGGGGGATGTTTTGGGGATTTTTTGACTGAAAACAGGTAAACAGCCATTTGGAGTTTTTAAATTCAGACACGGAACATGTCATCTAAATCCAATTACGCCATTTTCAAAAATATTGGACCAACCGTTTGCCAAGGAAATCGATTTAAAAATTGATTCTTTCGCATTAGGCTAATTTGAACCGAATGTGAACTACCGAGAAACGTTTTTAATCAAAAATTCTGAAATAATTTTTTTTTCTTACTGAAACCTTTTTTTTCGGATACGGAACATGTCATCTAAATCCAATGGAGCCATTTTCAAAAAAATCGGGCAAATTTTTTTTTCAGAAAGCCGTTTTTAACTGAAAATTTCAAATTTTTTTCTTTCTCATTTTTTCTTGCCGAACTTTCTAAATTCGGATACGGAACATGTCATCTAAATCCAATGAGGTCATTTTCAAAAAAATCGGATCAACTGTTTGCCAAGGAAACCGATTTAAAAATTGATTCTTTTGCATTAGGCAAATTTAAACTGTATGCGCACTACCGAGAAACGTTTTTTAATCTTGTAAGTATAAAAGTTCCTTTTTTATCCGAGCGTGGCGCCACGTACATTAAGCCAATTTGAACCGTAAGCACATTTGAACCGTATGTGCACTACGGAGAAACTTTTTTTTATCTTGTAAGTGGAAAAGTTCCTTTTTTATCCGAGCGTGGCGCCACGTTCATTAAGCCAATTTGAACCGTAAGCCCATTTGAACCGTATGTGCACTACCGAGAAACGGTTTATCTTGTACGTATGAAAGTTCTTTATTTAACCGAGTGCGGCGCCACGTTCTTTGTGTGTGGAATTAAGCAATGGTTGGTGTATTTGCTTAGCTTTTGTATGGCGTTGAATTGGTAAGTGTATAGGGTCAACATTTGTATGGTTTTGAATGGTTTGCGTCTCGGATAAACATTTGTAGGGTTTGAATGGTTTGTGTCTAGGATAAACATTTGTAGGGTTTTTATTAGGGGTGAAAACATTTGTAAGGTTTTACTTTGTAAGGGTGGTCGAGCATGGGTGAGGTAGTGTACGAGGGTGGTGGCCTGAGCATGGGTGAGGTAGTGTACGAGGGTGGTGGCCTGAGCATGGGTGAGGTAGTGTACGAGGGTGGTGGCCTGAGCATGGGTGAGGTAGTGTACGAGGGTGGTGGCCTGAGCATGGGTGAGGTAGTGTACGAGGGTGGTGGCCTGAGCATGGGTGAGGTAGTGTACGAGGGTGGTGGCCTGAGCATGGGTGAGGTAGTGTACGAGGGTGGTGGCCTGAGCATGGGTGAGGTAGTGTACGAGGGTGGTGGCCTGAGCATGGGTGAGGTAGTGTACGAGGGTGGTGGCCTGAGCATGGGTGAGGTAGTGTACGAGGGTGGTGGCCTGAGCATGGGTGAGGTAGTGTACGAGGGTGGTGGCCTGAGCATGGGTGAGGTAGTGTACGAGGGTGGTGGCCTGAGCATGGGTGAGGTAGTGTACGAGGGTGGTGGCCTGAGCATGGGTGAGGTAGTGTACGAGGGTGGTGGCCTGAGCATGGGTGAGGTAGTGTACGAGGGTGGTGGCCTGAGCATGGGTGAGGTAGTGTACGAGGGTGGTGGCCTGAGCATGGGTGAGGTAGTGTACGAGGGTGGTGGCCTGAGCATGGGTGAGGTAGTGTACGAGGGTGGTGGCCTGAGCATGGGTGAGGTAGTGTACGAGGGTGGTGGCCTGAGCATGGGTGAGGTAGTGTACGAGGGTGGTGGCCTGAGCATGGGTGAGGTAGTGTACGAGGGTGGTGGCCTGAGCATGGGTGAGGTAGTGTACGAGGGTGGTGGCCTGAGCATGGGTGAGGTAGTGTACGAGGGTGGTGGCCTGAGCATGGGTGAGGTAGTGTACGAGGGTGGTGGCCTGAGCATGGGTGAGGTAGTGTACGAGGGTGGTGGCCTGAGCATGGGTGAGGTAGTGTACGAGGGTGGTGGCCTGAGCATGGGTGAGGTAGTGTACGAGGGTGGTGGCCTGAGCATGGGTGAGGTAGTGTACGAGGGTGGTGGCCTGAGCATGGGTGAGGTAGTGTACGAGGGTGGTGGCCTGAGCATGGGTGAGGTAGTGTACGAGGGTGGTGGCCTGAGCATGGGTGAGGTAGTGTACGAGGGTGGTGGCCTGAGCATGGGTGAGGTAGTGTACGAGGGTGGTGGCCTGAGCATGGGTGAGGTAGTGTACGAGGGTGGTGGCCTGAGCATGGGTGAGGTAGTGTACGAGGGTGGTGGCCTGAGCATGGGTGAGGTAGTGTACGAGGGTGGTGGCCTGAGCATGGGTGAGGTAGTGTACGAGGGTGGTGGCCTGAGCATGGGTGAGGTAGTGTACGAGGGTGGTGGCCTGAGCATGGGTGAGGTAGTGTACGAGGGTGGTGGCCTGAGCATGGGTGAGGTAGTGTACGAGGGTGGTGGCCTGAGCATGGGTGAGGTAGTGTACGAGGGTGGTGGCCTGAGCATGGGTGAGGTAGTGTACGAGGGTGGTGGCCTGAGCATGGGTGAGGTAGTGTACGAGGGTGGTGGCCTGAGCATGGGTGAGGTAGTGTACGAGGGTGGTGGCCTGAGCATGGGTGAGGTAGTGTACGAGGGTGGTGGCCTGAGCATGGGTGAGGTAGTGTACGAGGGTGGTGGCCTGAGCATGGGTGAGGTAGTGTACGAGGGTGGTGGCCTGAGCATGGGTGAGGTAGTGTACGAGGGTGGTGGCCTGAGCATGGGTGAGGTAGTGTACGAGGGTGGTGGCCTGAGCATGGGTGAGGTAGTGTACGAGGGTGGTGGCCTGAGCATGGGTGAGGTAGTGTACGAGGGTGGTGGCCTGAGCATGGGTGAGGTAGTGTACGAGGGTGGTGGCCTGAGCATGGGTGAGGTAGTGTACGAGGGTGGTGGCCTGAGCATGGGTGAGGTAGTGTACGAGGGTGGTGGCCTGAGCATGGGTGAGGTAGTGTACGAGGGTGGTGGCCTGAGCATGGGTGAGGTAGTGTACGAGGG